>CM042381.1:33913874-33961374 GCA_023634145.1 Thymallus thymallus
ACAGAGAGGAGTGTCTATATGGTCACTGACAGGGGAGGTATAGACAGAGAGGAGTGTCTATATGGTCACTGACAGGGGAGGTATAGACAGAGAGGAGTGTCTATATGTTAACTGACAGGGGAGGTATAGACAGAGAGGAGTGTCTATATGGTCACTGACAGGGGAGGTATAGACAGAGAGGAGTGTCTATATGGTCACTGACAGGGGAGGTATAGACAGAGAGGAGTGTCTATATGGTAACTGACAGGGGAGGTATAGACAGAGAGGAGTGTCTATATGGTCACTGACAGGGGAGGTATAGACAGAGAGGAGTGTCTATATGGTCACTGACAGGGGAGGTATAGACAGAGAGGAGTGTCTATATGGTCACTGACAGGGGAGGTATAGACAGAGAGGAGTGTCTATATGGTAACTGACAGGGGAGGTATAGACAGAGAGGAGTGTCTATATGTTAACTGACAGGGGAGGTATAGACAGAGAGGAGTGTCTATATGGTCACTGACAGGGGAGGTATAGACAGAGAGGAGTGTCTATATGGTCACTGACAGGGGAGGTATAGACAGAGAGGAGTGTCTATAGGGTCACTGACAGGGGAGGTATAGACAGAGAGGAGTGTCTATATGGTAACTGACAGGGGAGGTATAGACAGAGAGGAGTGTCTATATGGTAACTGACAGGGGAGGTATAGACAGAGAGGAGTGTCTATATGGTCACTGACAGGGGAGGTATAACCATCATCCATGTTGTTTATTTAGTAATACAAAGTGTAACCATCATCCATGTTGTTTATTTAGTAATACAAAGTGTAACCATCATCCATGTTGTTGTTTATTTAGTAATACAAAGTGTAACCGTCATCCATGTTGTTGTTTATTTAGTCAAAGTGTAACCGTCATCCATGTTGTTTATTTAATAAAAGTGTAACCGTCATCCATGTTGTTGTTTATTTAGTAAAAGTGTAACCATCATCCATGTTGTTTATTTAGTGAAAGTGTAACCGTCATCCATGTTGTTGTTTATTTAGTAAAAGTGTAACCATCATCCATGTTGTTTATTTAGTGAAAGTGTAACATCATCCATGTTGTTGTTTACTTAGTAAAAGTGTAACATCATCCATGTTGTTGTTTATTTAGTAAAAGTGTAACCATCATCCATGTTGTTTATTTTTTTTAAAGTGTAACCATCATCCATGTTGTTTATTTAGTAATACAAAGTGTAACCATCATCCATGTTGTTGTTTATTTAGTAATACAAAGTGTAACCATCATCCATGTTGTTGTTTATTTAGTAATACAAAGTGTAACCGTCATCCATGTTGTTGTTTATTTAGTAATACAAAGTGTAACCGTCGTCCATGTTGTTTATTTATTAGCAATTTTTTGTATATATAATCATATTTTATTTCATTAAATGTATTGACTGGAGCTTCCACAATACAACAGCAGTAGTGATGTACCAGTATACATGAAGTCTATAGAAGGAAATAAAGCTCTCTGTGTCCACTCCTGAAGTCTGATGTCCCTGCCTTGTCCCCCTCACAGTGAACAATGAGACGGTGGTTTGGTTTGTGTTCCTGCCCATGGCTCCGGTCACCACAGCAGGCCCAGCCATCCCTGCCCTGGCTGGCATCACCATCGCCCTGGGTCTGCTCTCTGCTCTGCTGCTGGGGCATCTACTCTGCTTCCACTTATACCTCAGTGAGTTTGTTTATGTCTGGCTGGCTGGCCCTTTGTATGTCCGTTGACATCTACTCTGTTTCCACATACAGTGCATTCAGAAAGTATTCAGACCCCTTCAAATGTTGTTTTATTACAGCCTTATTCTAAAATGTATAAAATAGTTTTTCCCCCACATCAATCTACATACAATACCCCATAATGACAGAGACAACATCCTCATTCATCAATCTACACACAATACCCCATAATGACAGAGACAACATCCTCATCAATCTACACACAATACCCCATAATGACAGAGACAACATCCTCATCAATCTACACACAATACCCCATAATGACAGAGAGACAACATCCTCATCAATCTACACACAATACCCCATAATGACAGAGACAACATCCTCATCAATCTACATACAATACCCCATAATGACAGAGACAACATCCTCATCAATCTATACACAATACCCCATAATGACAGAGACAACGTCCTCATCAATCTACACACAATACCCCAGAATGACAGAGACAACATCCTCATCAATCTACACACAATACCCCATAATGACAGAGACAACATCCTCATCAATCTACACACAATACCCCATAATGACAGAGACAACATCCTCATCAATCTACACACAATACCCCATAATGACAGAGACAACATCCTCATCAATCTACACACAATACCCCATAATGACAGAGACAACATCCTCATCAATCTACACACAATACCCCATAATGACAGAGAGACAACATCCTCATCAATCTACACACAATACCCCATAATGACAGAGACAACATCCTCATCAATCTACACACAATACCCCATAATGACAGAGACAACATCCTCATTAATCTATACACAATACCCCATAATGACAGACAACATCCTCATCAATCTATACACAATACCCCATAATGACAGAGAGACAACATCCTCATCAATCTACACACAATACCCCATAATGACAGAGACAACATCCTCATCAATCTACACACAATACCCCATAATGACAGAGACAACATCCTCATCAATCTACACACAATACCCCATAATGACAGACATCATCCTCATTCATCAATCTACACCCAATACCCCATAATGACAGAGACAACATCCTCATCAATCTATACACAATACCCCATAATGACAGACAACATCCTCATCAATCTACACACAATACCCCATAATGACAGAGACAACATCCTCATCAATCTACATACAATACCCCATAATGACAGAGACAACATCCTCATCAATCTACATACAATACCCCATAATGACAGAGACAACATCCTCATCAATCTACATACAATACCCCATAATGACAGAGACAACATCCTCATCAATCTATACACAATACCCCATAATGACAGAGACAACATCCTCATCAATCTACATACAATACCCCATAATGACAGAGACAACATCCTCATCAATCTACATACAATACCCCATAATGACAGAGAGACAACATCCTCATCAATCTACATACAATACTGAAATATCACATTTACATAAATATTCAGACCATTTACTCAGTACTTTGTTGAAGCACCTTTGGCAGTGATTACAGCATTGAGTCTTCTTGGGTATGACGCTACAAGCTTGGCACACCTGTATTTGGGGAGTTTCTCCCATTCTTAACTGCAGATCCTCTCAAGCTCTGTCAGGTTGGATGGGGAGCGTCACTGCACAGCTATTTTCAGGTCCTACCAGAGATGTTCGATCAGGTTCAAGTCCAGGCTCTGTCTGGGCCACTCAAGGACATTCAGAGACTTGTCCCGAAGCCACTCCTGCGTTGTCTTGGCTGTTTTTTTTTTTGTTTGTTTTTTTCACCTTTATTTAACCAGGTAGGTCAGTTGAGAACAAGTTCTCATTTACAACTGTGACCTGGCCAAGACAAAGCAAAGCAGTGCGACAAAAAACAACACAGAGTTACACATGAGAATAAACAAACGTACAGTCAATAACACAATAGAACATCTATATACAGAGTGCAAATGTAGTGAAAAATGCAGTAAGGTTAGGAAGGTAGGACAATAAATAGGCCATAGTGGTGAAATACGTTACTGATAGATGTGCAGATGATGATGTGAAAATAGAGATACTGGAGTGCAAAATGAGCTAAAATAATAAATATGGGGATGAGGTAGTAGGGTGGGCTATTTACAGAAGGGCTATATACAGGTGCAGTGATCGATAAGCAGCTCTGATAGCTGATGCTTAAAGTTAGTGAGGGAGATAGGAACCTCTAGCTTCAAGGATTTTTGCAGTTCGTTCCAGTCATTGGCAGCAGAGAACTGGAAGGAATGGCGGCCAAAGGAGGTGTTGGCTTTGGGGGTGACCAGTGAGATATACCTGCTGGAGCGCATGCTACGGTTGAGTGTTGCTATGGTGACCAACGAGTTGAGATAAGGCGGGGATTTACCTAATAAAGACTTATAGATGACCTGGAGCCTGTGGGTTTGGCGACGAATATGTAGTGAGGGCCAGCCAACGAGAGAATACAGGTCGCTGTGTGCTTAGGGTCGTTGTCCTGTTGGAAGGTGAACCTTCACCCCCAGTCTGACGTCCTGAGCACTCTGGAGCAGGTTTTCATCAAGGATCTCTCTGTACTTTGCTCTGTTCATCTTTCCCTCGATCCTGACTAGTCTCCCAGTCCCTGCTGCTGAAAACCATCCCCACAGCAAGATGCTGCCACCACCATGCTTCACCGTAGGGATGGTGCCAGGTTTCCTCCAGACATGATGCTCCATAGCAACAGCAGCATTAGCCCCAGTGAATACAACAAGCTCCATAGCAACAGCAGCATTAGCCCCAGTGTATACAACAAGCTCCATAGCAACAGCAGCATTAGCCCCAGTGAATACAACAAGCTCCATAGCAACAGCAGCATTAGCCCCAGTGTATACAACAAGCTCCATAGAAACAGCAGCATTAGCCCCAGTGAATACAACAAGCTCCATAGCAACAGCAGCATTAGCCCCAGTGAATACAACAAGCTCCATAGCAACAGCAGCATTAGCCCCAGTGAATACAACAAGCTCCATAGCAACAGCAGCATTAGCCCCAGTGTATACAACAAGCTCCATAGCAACAGCAGCATTAGCCCCAGTGAATACAACAAACACACTGTTATCAGAACATGGGCTTAGAAGCATCCCACTACAAACCAATGTTACCTGCTGTAAATATTCACATGCTACAACAATGGCTTGTATTATTTCTCTCTCTCACAAACACACATATATACAGTGGGGAGAACAAGTATTTGATACACTGCCGATTTTGCAGGTTTTCCTACTTACAAAGCATGTAGAGGTCTGTAAATCCAGAAAATCACATTATGATTTTTAAATAATTAATTTGCATTTTATTGCATGACATAAGTATTTGATCACCTACCAACCAGTAAGAATTCCGTCTCTCACAGACCTGTTAGTTTTTCTTTAAGAAGCCCTCCTGTTCTCCACTCATTACCTGTATTAACTGCACCTGTTTGAACTCGTTACCTGTATAAAAGACACCTGTCCACACACTCAATCAAACAGACTTCAACCTCTCCACAATGACCAAGGCCAGAGAGCTGTGTAAGGACATCAGGGATAAAATTGTAGACCTGCACAAGGCTGGGATGGGCTACAGGACAATAGGCAAGCAGCTTGGTGAGAAGGCAACAACTGTTGGCGCAATTATTAGAAAATGGAAGAAGTTCAAGATGACGGTCAATCTCCCTTGGTCTGGGGCACCATGCAAGATCTCACCTCGTGGGGCATCAATGATCATGAGGAAGGTGAGGGATCAGCCCAGAACTACACGGCAGGACCTGGTCAATGACCTGAAGAGAGCTGGGACCACAGTCTCAAAGAAAACCATTAGTAACACACTACGCCGTCATGGATTAAAATCCTGCAGCGCACGCAAGGTCCCCCTGCTCAAGCCAGCGCATGTCCAGGCCCGTCTGAAGTTTGCCAATGACCATCTGGATGATCCAGAGGAGGAATGGGAGAAGGTCATGTGGTCTGATGAGACAAAAATAGAGCTTTTTGGTCTAAACTCCACTCGCCGTGTTTGGAGGAAGAAGAAGGATGAGTACAACCCCAAGAACACCATCCCAACCGTGAAGCATGAAGGTGGAAACATCATTCTTTGGGGATGCTTTTCTGCAAAGGGGACAGGACGACTGCACCGTATTGAGGGGAGGATGGATGGGGCCATGTATCGCGAGATCTTGGCCAATAACCTCCTTCCCTCAGTAAGAGCATTGAAGATGGGTCGTGGCTGGGTCTTCCAGCATGACAACGACCCGAAACACACAGCCAGGGCAACTAAGGAGTGGCTCCGTAAGAAGCATCTCAAGGTCCTGGAGTGGCCTAGCCACTCCAGACCTGAACCCAATAGAAAATCTTTGGAGGGAGCTGAAAGTCCGTATTGCCCAGCGACAGCCCCGAAACCTGAAGGATTTGGATGGAGGAGTGGGCCAAAATCCCTGCTGCAGTGTGTGCAAACCTGGTCAGGAAACGTATGATCTCTGTAATTGCAAACAAAGGTTTCTGTACCAAATATTAAGTTCTGCTTTTCTGATGTATCAAATACTTATGTCATGCAATAAAATGCAAATTAATTACTTAAAAATCATACAATGTGATTTTCTGTATTTTTGTTTTAGATTCCGTCACTCATTTGGCCTTAGGAGGCCAAATAGGCTGAGGCTATGCTGTGTGTGTGTGTGTGTGTGTGTGTGCGTGTGCGCTTGTATGCGTGTGTGCGTGCGTGCGAGGTCAAATACCATTTGTCTGAGACAGCGCCAGCTACTTGGGTGCCTGCTTTGGTTACCTTGGACACTAGCAGACACCTTGTTTCAACAAAAATGCTAGCCCTGATCCAGCCTGTTAACATCTAGTCCAGGAGTGTACTTCAACAAAGCTGCTAGCCCTGATCCAGCCTGTTAACATCTAGTCCAGGAGTGTACTTCAACAAAGATGCTAGCCCTGATCCAGCCTGTTAACATCTAGTCCAGGAGTGTACTTCAACAAAGATGCTAGCCCTGATCCAGCCTGTTAACATCTAGTCCAGGAGTGTACTTCAACAAAGATGCTAGCCCTGATCCAGAAACAACAGTTAATCCTCTCTGTCCATGGTGTCACCCACCTTTATAGAAACAACAGTTAATCCTCTCTGTCCATGGTGTCACCCACCTTTATAGAAACAACAGTTAATCCTCTCTGTCCATGGTGTCACCCACCTTTATAGAAACAACAGTTAATCCTCTCTGTCCATGGTGTCACCCACCTTTATAGAAACAACAGTTAATCCTCTCTGTCCATGGTGTCACCCACCTTTTATAGAAACAACAGTTAATCCTCTCTGTCCATGGTGTCACCCACCTTTATAGAAACAACAGTTAATCCTCTCTGTCCATGGTGTCACCCACCTTTATAGAAACAACAGTTAATCCTCTCTGTCCATGGTGTCACCCACCTTTATAGAAACAACAGTTAATCCTCTCTGTCCATGGTGTCACCCACCTTTATAGAAACAACAGTTAATCCTCTCTGTCCATGGTGTCACCCACCTTTATAGAAACAACAGTTAATCCTCTCTGTCCATGGTGTCACCCACCTTTATAGAAACAACAGTTAATCCTCTCTGTCCATGGTGTCACCCACCTTTATAGAAACAACAGTTAATCCTCTCTGTCCATGGTGTCACCCACCTTTTATAGAAACAACAGTTAATCCTCTCTGTCCATGGTGTCACCCACCTTTATAGAAACAACAGTTTCTCCTCCTCTCTGTCCATGGTCACTGCCCCATCTAGATAGATAGATAGATAGATAGATAGATAGATAGATAGATAGATAGATAGATAGATAGATAGATAGATAGATAGATAGGTACTTTATTGATCCCCCGGGGGGGAAATTTCATTGTCAAGCAGCTACAACAAAAACACAGGGCAGGTGCAAAATGCCACAACGAAAATACACAAAAGACAGATACACGGTACATGATACATAGAGCGGCAGTATGAAAAAGTATAGAAATACAAGATATCTGGAGTGCAAAAAAAAGCTATAAAAGGACATTGCATAGTATGAGTGGATGGCTGAATATGTACACTATACATTGGTGGATGTTGGATGGTTAACTATACTATACAGGTCGATGGCAGAGAAATACTTCAGTAGCTAAAAATGCGTATGATATGAGCGAGGGTAATAATAGTTTACTTAATAGACAGACTGGGTAAATGAACAGGTAAGTGAAAATTTTGCATGGTTAAATTAACTGTACAGTTAGGTATACAGTTATATTTACAGGTAAGTGAATACTTGCATGTTTACACAAACTGTACAGGTAAATGACAGGAAGAGATACTTTAATAGCTAAATGTGTGTATGATATCATTTGGGGTAATAATAGTAATTCCCTTAAAATACAGTCCTTAGTGCGCAGGGTTTAATTACAGACAACTGCACTTATTGCACATTCGATATACTAAAAGCAATGAGAAAAGGTGCAACTGGCAGGATACTAATATGCATTCCTGAGTGAATGCCTACGTCCAATAATTACTTACAATATTGCATGTGATATAATATAACAACTGTACATGAGTATGTATATACAGACCTGTATGAATAAATAGGTCCTGAGTGGATGAGTGCTGACGGACCAGAGTTACTCACGGATGGATGCATAATTGTTAAACTAGGTCCTAGCACCCCAACAGTTCCAGATCTATGTTGCCGACGGCACGGCACCCCGGTGAGGCATTATACAGTCTCATAGCCGCCGGCAGGAAGGACCTCCTGTAGCGCTCTCTGGCACACCGTGGTGGGATCAGTCTGTGACTGAAAGTGCTCCTCTGCATCATAACCATAGCGTGCAGAGGGTGGGTGACGTTGTCCATGATGGCCAGCAGTTTGGCCAGGATCCGTCTCTCCGCCACCTCCTCTAGAGTGTCAAGGCTCATCCCCAGGACAGAGCTAGCCTTCCTGATCAGCTTATTTACCCGAGAAGCATCACCGGCTTTGATGTTTGCTCCCCAGCACACCACTGCAAAAAAGATGGCATCTGGATGGCATCTGGATGGCCATGCCCACAATGTCATGTCTTCTGAGTAACACAGTGATTCACCTCTGTACTAAACACTGAGTGTATAAAATATTAAGAACACCTTCCTAATATTGAGTTGCACCCTCAATTCGTCTGGGCCTGTACTCTACAAGGTATCGAAAGTGTTCCACATTTGGGCCATGTTGGCTGGATGTCCTTTGGGTGGTGGACCATTCTTGATACAGTTTCTTGGAAACTGTTGAGTGTAAAAAACCCAGCAGCGTTGCAGTTCTTGACACACTCAAACAGGTGCACCTGGCACCTACTACCGCACGCCGTTCAAAGGCACTTAAATCTTTTGTCTTGCCTATACAGCCTCTGAATGGCCTTCTTTAACCTGTCTCCTCCCCTTCATCTACAGTGATTTGAAGTGGATTCAAGAGGTGGCATCAATAAGGCATCCTATTCCCATTTGAGTGTATGGCAGCATTGACCCGTATTCACAAAGCCTCATAGTGCTGAGCTAGGATCAGTTTGGTATTTTATATAATAGTAGATAAGAGGGGGGACCTGATCCCAGCTCAGAACTCCTACAGGTGCTTTGTGAATACAGGCCTGTAATGTAGAGAGGCACCACAAGGGAGCGTAGTAGGGATGGCAGTCCACTGTGTTGTAGCCTGCTACTGTATCCATAGAGAGATCAAAGCAGCTTCCTTACATCAATGATGGAAGGCAGAGATCCTCAACTGGCAGAAAAAAGACCAAAAATAATCATTCGTTTTTGGACATAAAAGACTAGGAATCTATTGCCAAGTAATTCCACTCATAAATAAAGAGACGTGATTGTGTATCAATGTAAGCAAGGTTTGAAATTATTATGTTTTTATCAAACATTGTACCTGTTTGGGCTTCTTGCGTCAATTTGCAGTCTACATATTATATGTATGTTTGTATGTTTAATGTGTACTGCTAACCCTCCTCTCTCCTTTACAGTGTGGAACCGTCTGAGTACCTATGAGTACATCGTCAGACAGAGGCATCGCCAGGAGTCCAGGGACATCAGTAAAGGAATACAAGGGAACGAAGCAGGACCTCCCAAAATCAACCTCATTAAGGTACGCTGACCCAGGGAAATAGGACTACCATTTCTATGCACTGAGCAAAGCCTCCTTCCATCCATCCTACCTTTCAGTTGAGTTGTGGTCCTCAGTCTCTGGATACCAGGGTACATAATGGATACCTTTCAGGCCCACTGCTCTGCCTCAGACCAGGCTTACTAACTGGCCATTCTGCCTCAGACCAGGCTTACTAACTGGCCGTTCTGCCTCAGACCAGGCTTACTAACTGGCCGTTCTGCCTCAGACCAGGCTTACTAACTGGCCGTTCTGCCTCAGACCAGGCTTACTAACTGCTCACTAAAAGAGAAGCCATGATGTTGCTTCATTAGTTCTTAATCTTTAAGTGGTGTACGTGTTCACACACACACACACACACACACACACACACACACACACACACACACACACACACACACACTCCACTCGGGAGCTGAAACTGATACTTTACCAGAGGGGCTTGTGGGAAACGGAACCCGTTCAGGAAGTAATCGGCCAATGGCTCCTCTCAGATTCAATCTTTAATGGAATTCACAGATTTCTGTGTCCTGCTTCTTTGTGTTGGCTTACACCTGTTTCCTTCAAACACACACACACACTCACTCACTCACTCACTCTCACACACACCCTCCCTCTCTCTCACTCACTCTCACACACACACTCACTCACTCACTCACTCTCACACACACGCTCCCTCTCTCTCACTCACTCACTCACTCTCACACACACGCTCCCTCTCTCTCACTCACTCTCACACACTCACTCTCTCACTCACTTTCACACACTCACTCACTCACTCACTCACTCACTCACTCACTCTCTCACACACACACACACACACACACACACACATTCCCTCTCTCCCTCTCTCTCACTCACACACACACACATTCTCACTCACACTCACTCACTCACACTCACTCACTCACTCATTCACTCACTCATCACTCACTCTCTCTCACACACACACATTCCCTCTCTCTCTCCCTCTCTCTCACTCACACACACACACACATTCCCTCTCTCTCTCACTCACACACACACACACATTCCCTCTCTCTCTCCCTCTCTCTCACTCACACACACACACATTCTCACTCTCACTCACACTCACTCACTCACTCATCACTCACTCTCTCTCACACACACACACATTCCCTCTCTCTCTCCCTCTCTCTCACTCACACACACACACACACACATTCCCTCCCTCTCTCTCTCTCTCTCTCCCTCTCTCTCTCTCTCTCTCTCTCACACACACACACACATTCCCTCTCTCTCTCCCTCTCTCTCTCTCTCTCTCTCTCTCTCTCACACACACACAGGCGCTGCATTCATGTGGTAATGGTATCATCTCATCTAGCCCAGTACCCTGGGTGTGTTTAGTAAACATGTGGCGTATCATAGTAACATCAGTTACTGACCACCACGTCCATTCAAACATACAATAGTCCCAAATGGCACCCTATTCGCTATATAGTGCACTACCTTTGACCAGAGCCTATAGGGAATAGGGTTCCATTTGGGATGCATGCAATGTCTCTGAACTCTGATGCCTCGTGAGCGGAACAGATTAGGTGACTACTATTAAAGTTGACACAGAATCTATCGTTCTTAAAGAGAGCATGCAACACACTCACATTACAGCTGAGGCTCGGTAGTATATACTGACCTCCCCTACACCACTAGGATAGTAGTACATACTGACCTCCCCTATACCACTAGGATAGTAGTACATACTGACCTCCCCTATACCACTAGGATAGTAGTACATACTGACCTCCCCTATACCACTAGGATAGTAGTACATACTGACCTCCCCTATACCACTAGGATAGTAGTACATACTGACCTCCCTATACCACTAGGATAGTAGTACATACTGACCTCCCCTATACCACTAGGATAGTAGTACATACTGACCTGCCCTATACCACTAGGATAGTAGTACATACTGACCTCCCCTATACCACTAGGATAGTAGTACATACTGACCTCCCCTATACCACTAGGATAGTAGTACATACTGACCTCCCCTATACCACTAGGATAGTAGTACATACTGACCTCCCCTATACCACTAGGATAGTAGTATATACTGACCTCCCCTATACCACTAGGATAGTAGTACATACTGACCTCCCCTATACCACTAGGATAGTAGTACATACTGACCTCCCCTATACCACTAGGATAGTAGTACATACTGACCTCCCCTATACCACTAGGATAGTAGTACATACTGACCTCCCCTATACCACTAGGATAGTAGTACATACTGACCTCCCCTATACCACTAGGATAGTAGTACATACTGACCTCCCCTATACCACTAGGATAGTAGTACATACTGACCTCCCCTATACCACTAGGATAGTAGTACATACTGACCTCCCCTATACCACTAGGATAGTAGTACATACTGACCTCCCCTATACCACTAGGATAGTAGTACATACTGACCTCCCCTATACCACTAGGATAGTAGTACATACTGACCTCCCCTATACCACTAGGATAGTAGTACATACTGACCTCCCCTATACCACTAGGATAGTAGTACATACTGACCTCCCCTATACCACTAGGATAGTAGTATATACTGACCTCCCCTATACCACTAGGATAGTAGTACATACTGACCTCCCCTATACCACTAGGATAGTAGTACATACTGACCTCCCCTATACCACTAGGATAGTAGTACATACTGACCTCCCCTATACCACTAGGATAGTAGTACATACTGACCTCCCCTATACCACTAGGATAGTAGTACATACTGACCTCCCCTATACCACTAGGATAGTAGTACATACTGACCTCCCCTATACCACTAGGATAGTAGTACATACTGACCTCCCTATACCACTAGGATAGTAGTACATACTGACCTCCCCTATACCACTAGGATAGTAGTACATACTGACCTCCCCTATACCACTAGGATAGTAGTACATACTGACCTCCCCTATACCACTAGGATAGTAGTACATACTGACCTCCCCTATACCACTAGGATAGTAGTATATACTGACCTCCCCTATACCACTAGGATAGTAGTACATACTGACCTCCCCTATACCACTAGGATAGTAGTACATACTGACCTCCCCTATACCACAAGGATAGTAGTACATACTGACCTCCCCTATACCACAAGGATAGTAGTACATACTGACCTCCCCTATACCACTAGGATAGTAGTACATACTGACCTCCCCTATACCACTAGGATAGTAGTATATACTGACCTCCCCTATACCACTAGGATAGTAGTATATACTGACCTCCCCTATACCACTAGGATAGTAGTACATACTGACCTCCCCTATACCACTAGGATAGTAGTACATACTGACCTCCCCTATACCACTAGGATAGTAGTACATACTGACCTCCCCTATACCACTAGGATAGTAGTACATACTGACCTCCCCTATACCACTAGGATAGTAGTACATACTGACCTCCCCTATACCACTAGGATAGTAGTACATACTGACCTCCCCTATACCACTAGGATAGTAGTACATACTGACCTCCCCTATACCACTAGGATAGTAGTACATACTGACCTCCCCTATACCACTAGGATAGTAGTACATACTGACCTCCCCTATACCACTAGGATAGTAGTACATACTGACCTCCCCTATACCACAAGGATAGTATTACATACTGACTTCCCCTATACCACTAGGATAGTAGTACATACTGACCTCCCCTATACCACTAGGATAGTAGTACATACTGACCTCCCCTATACCACTAGGATAGTAGTACATACTGACCTCCCCTATACCACTAGGATAGTAGTAGATACTGACCTCCCCTATACCACTAGGATAGTAGTACATACTGACCTCCCCTATACCACTAGGATAGTAGTACATACTGACCTCCCCTATACCACTAGGATAGTAGTACATACTGACCTCCCCTATACCACTAGGATAGTAGTACATACTGACCTCCCTATACCACTAGGATAGTAGTACATACTGACCTCCCCTATACCACTAGGATAGTAGTACATACTGACCTCCCCTATACCACTAGGATAGTAGTACATACTGACCTCCCCTATACCACTAGGATAGTAGTACATACTGACCTCCCCTATACCACTAGGATAGTAGTACATACTGACCTCCCCTATACCACTAGGATAGTAGTACATACTGACCTCCCCTATACCACTAGGATAGTAGTACATACTGACCTCCCCTATACCACTAGGATAGTAGTATATACTGACCTCCCCTATACCACTAGGATAGTAGTACATACTGACCTCCCCTATACCACTAGGATAGTAGTACATACTGACCTCCCCTATACCACTAGGATAGTAGTACATACTGACCTCCCTATACCACTAGGATAGTAGTACATACTGACCTCCCCTATACCACTAGGATAGTAGTACATACTGACCTCCCCTATACCACTAGGATAGTAGTACATACTGACCTCCCCTATACCACTAGGATAGTAGTACATACTGACCTCCCCTATACCACTAGGATAGTAGTACATACTGACCTCCCCTATACCACTAGGATAGTAGTACATACTGACCTCCCCTATACCACTAGGATAGTAGTACATACTGACCTCCCCTATACCACTAGGATAGTAGTATATACTGACCTCCCCTATACCACTAGGATAGTAGTACATACTGACCTCCCCTATACCACTAGGATAGTAGTACATACTGACCTCCCCTATACCACTAGGATAGTAGTACATACTGACCTCCCCTATACCACTAGGATAGTAGTATATACTGACCTCCCCTATACCACTAGGATAGTAGTATATACTGACCTCCCCTATACCACTAGGATAGTAGTACATACTGACCTCCCCTATACCACTAGGATAGTAGTACATACTGACCTCCCCTATACCACTAGGATAGTAGTACATACTGACCTCCCCTATACCACTAGGATAGTAGTACATACTGACCTCCCCTATACCACTAGGATAGTAGTACATACTGACCTCCCCTATACCACTAGGATAGTAGTACATACTGACCTCCCCTATACCACTAGGATAGTAGTACATACTGACCTCCCTATACCACTAGGATAGTAGTACATACTGACCTCCCCTATACCACTAGGATAGTAGTACATACTGACCTCCCCTATACCACTAGGATAGTAGTACATACTGACCTCCCCTATACCACTAGGATAGTAGTACATACTGACCTCCCCTATACCACTAGGATAGTAGTATATACTGACCTCCCCTATACCACTAGGATAGTAGTACATACTGACCTCCCCTATACCACTAGGATAGTAGTATATACTGACCTCCCCTATACCACTAGGATAGTAGTACATACTGACCTCCCCTATACCGCTAGGATAGTAGTACATACTGACCTCCCCTACACCACTAGGATAGTAGTACATACTGAACTCCCCTACACCACTAGGATAGTAGTACATACTGACCTCCCCTACACCACTAGGATAGTAGTACATACTGACCTCCCCTACACCACTAGGATAGTAGTACATACTGAACTCCCCTACACCACTAGGATAGTAGTACATACTGACCTCCCCTACACCACTAGGATAGTAGTACATACTGACCTCCCCTACACCACTAGGATAGTAGTACATACTGACCTCCCCTACACCACTAGGATAGTAGTACATACTGACCTCCCCTACACCACTAGGATAGTAGTACATACTGACCTCCCCTACACCACTAGGATAGTAGTACATACTGACCTCCCCTACACCACTAGGATAGTAGTACATACTGACCTCCCCTATACCACTAGGATAGTAGTACATACTGACCTCCCCTATACCACTAGGATAGTAGTACATACTGACCTCCCCTATACCACTAGGATAGTAGTACATACTGACCTCCCCTATACCACTAGGATAGTAGTACATACTGACCTCCCCTATACCACTAGGATAGTAGTACATACTGACCTCCCTATACCACTAGGATAGTAGTACATACTGACCTCCCCTATACCACTAGGATAGTAGTACATACTGACCTCCCCTATACCACTAGGATAGTAGTACATACTGACCTCCCCTATACCACTAGGATAGTAGTACATACTGAGCTCCCCTACACTGACCTCCATCACTGACTATTAGACAGAAACAGAACACAACATTCTTTGCACTTTTCTGCAAATCTACACATTTTGACATTGAGTGACTGTCAGTGACTGGCATAACAATACATTGCAGCTTGTGTAGACCCTGACTGAGTTACAAATCAATACAAATACATTGTTTTGGTTGGTTTTTGTCTTTGGATGTTGAGCCGCAGGCCTACAAAAGGGGCCACCATACATGTCGTAGACCATTGGAATCTAATGTAGTCCTGAGGTAGACCAAACATTGTAGACCATTAGAATCTAATGTAGTCCTGAGGTAGACCAAACATTGTAGACCATTAGAATCTAATGTAGTCCTGAGGTAGACCAAACATTGTAGACCATTAGAATCTAATGTAGTCCTGAGGTAGACCAAACATTGTAGACCATTAGAATCTAATGTAGTCCTGAGGTAGACCAAACATTGACGTCTGAGGTTAGAGCATAAAAAGTGGTTTAAGATAAACGATAACTATAACGATCTCCATAATTAAAAACAAAATTGTGTTTTAAGTGAGAATAGTCATTGGTCTGAAGGAAATTCACATGAGCACCGCAATGCATACACTTAGAGGAGGTGCTTCCACAATCATGTGATTTGTACCGCATACAAGTTAAAGTATTGGATTCTTCACACACCAACCACAGTAAGACATTACGCTATCTTTTCATACTTTTTTAAATTAAACATAAGCTTATTTTGCTTTTATACTTACCAGACCATCAGGCTTGATTGAGCTGTTTTGTCTTGTGGTAATGTGGTGCATGCCTGTATTGTCTTCAACCTTTATACAGAATGATCATTACACAGGTGCACCTTGTGCTGGGGACAATAACAGGCCACTCTATAATGTGCAGTTTTGTCACACAACACAATGCCACAGATGTCTCCAGGTTTGAGGGAGCGTGCAATAGGCATGCTGACCGCAGGAATGTCCACCAGAGCTGTTGCCCGAGAATTTTATGTTAATTTCTGTACCGTAAGCCGCCTCCAACTGGCCTCACAACTGCAAACCACTTGTATGGAGTTGTGTGGGCGAGCGGTTTGCTGATGTCAACGTTGTGAACAGAGTGCCCCATGGTGGCGGTGGGGTTATGGTATGGGCAGGCATACGCTACGGACAACGAACACAATAGCATTTTATCGATGGCAATTTGAATGCACAGAGATACAGTGATGAGATTCTGAGGCCCATTGTTGTGCCATTCATCTGCCGCCATCACCTCATGTTTCAGCATGATAATACACGGCCCCATGTCACAAGGATCTGAAGACAATTCCTGGAAGCTGAAAATGTCCCATACTCACCAGACATGTCACCCATTGAGCATGTTTGGGATGCTCTGGATCGACGTGTACGGCAGCATGTTTCAGTTACTGCCAATATCCAGCAACATCTCACAGCCATTGAAGAGGAGTGGGACAACATTCCACAGGCCACAATCAACAGCCTGATCAACCCTATGCGAAAGCATGAGGCAAATGGTCACACCAGACACTGACTCGTTTTCTGATACACGCCCCTACCTTCTTTTTTTTAAGGTATCTGTGACCAACAGATGCATATCTGTATTCCCAGTCATGTGAAATCCATAGATTAGGGTCTAATGAATGTATTTCAATTGACTGATTTCATTACATGAACTGTAACTCAGTTAAATCTTTGAAATGGTTTCATGTTGTGTTTTATATTTTTTTTCGGTATATATATACCGCTATATATCATTGTAGTAGCAGGACACTGTAAAATCCATTATCCTTCTAAAGAGTATGAATTAGGCAGTTTGAGAAGGTTTGAATCCTAAGTAACCTCCCTACACATAGTGTGAAGTACAATACCAACAGAGCTACTGTAGGAGGTCAAAGCAGTGTCCTGGAAAACCTTGGTAGAGCATGGGTGGAATAGGCAGTATGGTACTCATGAATTTCCTTTCTTTTTCGGCTTCAGACCAATGCCTATTCTCGCTTAAAACATCGTTTTTAGTTTTTAATTTCCACGTTTTCTACACCGGAAGTTGATTATGCAACATTATTATACAACATTATAAAACAGTTTAACACGAGATTTACTATGAGATTACACAATGTATTTACTATGAGATTACACAATGTATTTACTATGAGATTACACAATGTATTTACTATGAGATTACACAATGTATTTACTATGAGATTACACAATGTATTTACTATGAGATTACACAATGTATTTACTACAGGAGAGATTGCACAATGTAGCTGGCTAGATGACTACAGGAGAGATTGCACAATGTAGCTGGCTAGATGACTACAGGAGAGATTGTACAATGTAGCTGGCTAGATGACTACAGGAGAGATTGCACAATGTAGCTGGCTAGATGACTACAGGAGAGATTGTACAATGTAGCTGGCTAGATGACTACAGGAGAGATTACACAATGTAGCTGGCTAGATGACTACAGGAGAGATTACACAATGTAGCTGGCTAGATTACTACAGGAGAGATTACACAATGTAGCTGGCTAGATGACTACAGGAGAGATTACACAATGTAGCTGGCTAGATGACTACAGGAGAGATTACACAATGTAGCTGGCTAGATGACTACAGGAGAGATTACACAATGTAGCTGGCTAGATTACTACAGGAGAGATTACACAATGTAGCTGGCTAGATTACTACAGGAGAGATTACACAATGTAGCTGGCTAGATTACTACAGGAGAGTGAAATATGGATGAACTGTTCTCAATGGCTTCACACATGTACTGATAGTTACTGACCCTGGCTTTACACAGACACCTACACCCACAATCATGATGTCAAATGCAGACTTACAAGTACTTACACACAAACACACTAATGCACTCAAGTAGACACCACACACACACACACACCACACCACACCACACCACACCACACCACACACACACACACCTCCCTGCCCTGTGATCGTTGGCTGCTCTCCCAGTCTGGGCTGCATATTGGGTTTGGGTAACCATGGTGACGATATGTTAGGCTTGGCGTGGGCTGTCTGGCAGTGACAAAACCCAGCAGCTGACGGGCTGGATACCTGTACCTGGTACACTCACAAAGAAACCCGCTGTGCAGCTCACACACACACACACACACACACACACACACACACACACACACACACACACACACACACAGTAGTCCTGTCAAACCCCAGTCCACTCTGCCTGACTCTAACCACCTCACTGAAATCTCACCCAGACCCTAACCCTCTCACTGAAACCTCACCCTAACCATCTCACTGAAAACTCACCTCACTCAGACCCTAACCACTTCACTGAAACCTCACTCAGACCCTAACCAGCTCACTGAAACCTCACTCAGACCCTAACCACTTCACTGAAACCTCACTCAGACCCTAACCAGCTCACTGAAACCTCACTCAGACCCTAACCAGCTCACTGAAACCTCACCCTGGAGCCAGACCCTAACCAGCTCACTGAAACCTCACCCTGGAGCCAGACCCTGTTCCTGACACAAGCTGAATACAAGGTCATACCAGCTCCCTCTAGTAGCACTTACTAATACTCAGGCTGACCAGACTCTGGTTCTACACTGGTGGTTACCAGCATAACTTTCATTACAACTTCATAAGCATCTAAACAGTTTGCCTAGAAACATCCCTCTTCCTGTTCCTGTTTCATCACTACAGGATGCTGTCTGTCTGTCTGTTCCATCACTACAGGATGCTGTCTTTCTGTCTGTTCCATCACTACAGGATGCTGTCTGTCTGTCTGTTCCATCACTACAGGATGCTGTCTGTCTGTCTGTCTGTTCCATCACTACAGGATGCTGTCTGTCTGTCTGTTCCATCACTACAGGATGCTGTCTGTCTGTCTGTCTGTCTGTTCCATCACTACAGGATGCTGTCTGTCTGTCTGTCTGTCTGTTCCATCACTACAGGATGCTGTCTTTCTGTCTGTTCCATCACTACAGGATGCTGTCTGTCTGTTCCATCACTACAGGATGCTGTCTGTCTGTCTGTCTGTTCCATCACTACAGGATGCTGTCTGTCTGTCTGTTTCATCACTACAGGATGCTGTCTGTCTGTCTGTCTGTTCCATCACTACAGGATGCTGTCTGTCTGTCTGTCTGTTCCATCACTACAGGATGCTGTCTGTCTGTCTGTTCCATGCTGTCTGTCTGTCTGTCTGTCTGTCTGTCTGTCTGTTCCATCACTACGGGATGCTGGCTGGCTGGCTGGCTGGCTGTTCCATCACTACAGGATGCTGTCTGTCTGTCTGTCTGTTCCATCACTACAGGATGCTGTCTGTCTGTCTCCATGTTGCATCACTACAGGGTGCTGTCTGTCTGTCTGTTCCATCACTACAGGGTGCTGTCTGTCTGTCTGTCTGTCTGTCTGTTCCATCACTACAGGGTGCTGTCTGTGTGTCTCTGTCTGTTCCATCACTACAGGGTGCTGTCTGTCTGTTCCATCACTACAGGGTGCTCTCTGTCTGTCTGGCTGGCTGGCTGGCTGGCTGGCTGGCTGGCAGCCATCTGGACTGGCATCACTATAGGGTGCTCTCTGTCTGTCTGCCTGCCATCTGGACTGGCACATGATTCAATCCATGAGATTGAGACCTTCAGACCTTCAGTCTGGGATCCATGAGAACAGCAGAGAGGTGGCCATTACCTTCAGTCTGGGATATGTTGTCACTGCTGTTCTACATTATTACCAACATATCTGCCTCACTTTCCTCAACACCATAAAGCCTGGTTTACATTTCTACTCTGAAATTAAATAACCTCAACTTTAAGGAGAGAGTTTTCCCTCTGTGTGTTTCTCAAAGAAAGACCTTGTATTTGAGGGCAGGTTGCTCTGAAGGCCACATTGATCAGTAGTCTCTCCAGTTTCCCCTGTACTGTGTCCAGTCAGTGATGCCCAAAGCAACTTGATAAAGTCATGACGTACAGTTGAAGTCGGAAGTTTACATACACTTAGGTTGAAGTCATTAAAACTCATTTTTCAACCACTCCACAGATTTCATGTTAACAAACTATAGTTTTGTCAAGTCGGTTAGGACATCTACTTTGTGCATGACACAAGTAATTCTGCCAACAATTGTTTACAGACAGATTATTTCACTTATAATTCACTATATCACAATTCCAGTGGGTCAGAAGTTTACGTACACTAAGTTGACTTTAAACAGCTTGGAAAATTCCAGAAAATGATGTCATAGCTTTTGAAGCTTCTGATAGGGTGATTGACATCATTTGAGTCAATTGGAGGTGTACCTGTGGATGTATTTCAAGGCCTACCTTCAAACTCAGTGCCTCTTTGCTCGACATCATGGGAAAATCAAAAGAAATCAGCCAAGACCTCAGAAGAAAAATGTGTAGACCTCCACAAGTCTGGTTCATCCTTGGGAGAAATTTCCAAACGCCTGAAGGTACCACGTTAATCTGTACAAACAATAGTACGCAAGTATAAACACCATGGGACCACGCACCCGTCATACCGCTCAGGAAGGAGATTCATTCTGTCTCCTAGAGATTCATTTACTTTGGTGAGAAAAGTGCAAATCAATCCCAGAACAACAGTAAAGGACCTTGTGAAGATGCTGGAGGAAACAGGTACAAAAGTATCTATATCCACAGTAAAACGAGTCCTATATCAACATAACCTGAAAGGCCGCTCAGCAAGGAAGAAGCCACTGCTCCAAAACCGCCATAAAAAAGCCAGACTACGGTTTGCAACTGCACATGGGGACAAAGATCGTACTTTTTGGAGAAATGTCCTCTGGTCCGATGAAACAAAAATAGAACCGTTTGGCCATAATGACCATCGTTATGTTTGGAGGAAAAAGGGGGAGGCTTGCAAGCCGAAGAACACCATCCCAACCGTGAAGCACGGGGGTGGCAGCATCATGTTGTGGGGGTGCTTTGCTGCAGGAGGGCCTGGTGCACTTCACAAAATAGATGGCATCATGAGGAAGGAAAATTATGTGTATATATTGATGCAACATCTCAAGTAATTAGTCAGGAAGTTAAAGCTTGGTTGCAAATGGGTCTTCCAAATGGACAATGACCCCAAGCATACTTCCAAAGTTGTGGCAAAATGGCTTAAGGACAACAAAGTCAAGGTACTGGAGTGGCCATCACAAAGCCCTGACCTCAATCCTATAGAACATTTGTGGGCAGAACTGAAAAAGTGTGTGCGAGCAAGGAGGCCTACAAACCTGACTCAGTTACACCAGTTCTGTCAAGAGGAATGGGCCAAAATTCACCCAACTTATTGTGGGAAGCTTGTGGAAGGCTACCCAGAACATTTGACCCAAGTTAAACAATTTAAAGGCAATGCTACCAAATACTAATTGAGTGTATGTAAACTTCTAACCCACTGGGAATGTGATGAAAGAAATAAAAGCTGAAATAAATAATTATTATTTCACATTCTTAAAATAAAGTGGTGATCCTAACTGACCTAAGACAGGGAATTTTTACCTGGATTAAATGTCAGGAATTGTGAAAACTGAGTTTAAATGTATTTGGCTAAGGTGTATGTAAACTTCCGACTTCAACTGTATGTTATGCTTTGAGTCCTGAAAGCATTTCTCTCTTGATCTCTCTTCCCATTTGTCTCTCTCTGTCAGGATGTCAGCTACTCTGGGACGCTGGGATATACCAACCCTGAGATGGACGTGGAGGATCCTACCACCATGGCTGCAGCGCGGGGGGGTCTCCAGTGAGTTGTTTTTCTGTTTTCTAGTGGATGGTGGTTAGGGTTGCAAAATTCCCATCCTGGTTTTCTTGGTTGGAGGACTCCTGAAGTTCCTGCTTATTCCCTCCTAATTCCAGGAATCTTCCAACGGGGATTTTTGGAAAACCTGGGAATTTTGGGAAAGTTACCAGAATTTTGCAACCCTAGTGGTGGTGCTGAATGAAAAATGAGCATCACCCGTTTTACTGGCTGCTATAATTTGGGAACTAGCTGTTGAGGCGAATGTGAAATAGGACCCTGGGACCTAGCGTGGTCTGGTGTGTGTTCTGTAGTGTGGAGCTGTGTTCTGTAATATGGAGCTGTGTTCTGTAGTATGGAGCTGTGTTCTTTAGTGTGGAGCTGTGTTCTGTAGTGTGGAGCTGTGTTCTGTAATGTGGAGCTGTGTTCTGTAGTATGGAGCTGTGTTCTTTAGTGTGGAGCTGTGTTCTGTAGTGTGGAGCTGTGTTCTGTAGTGTGGAGCTGTGTTCTGTAGTGTGGAGCTGTGTTCTGTAGTATGGAGCTGTGTTCTGTAGTGTTTAGCTGCGTTCTGTAGTATGGAGCTGTGTTCTGTAGTATGGAGCTGTGTTCTGTAGTGTGGAGCTGCGTTCTGTAGTGTGGAGCTGCGTTCTGTAGTATGGAGCTGTGTTCTGTAGTATGGAGCTGCGTTCTGTAGTGCGGAGCTGTGTTCTGTAGTGTGGAGCTGTAGTATGGAGCTGCGTTCTGTAGTGCGGAGCTGTAGTGTGGAGCTGTAGTATGGAGCTGTGTTCTGTAGTGCGGAGCTGGACTGTGTTCTGTAGTGTGGAGCTGGACTGTGTTCTGTAGTGTGGAGATGGACTGTGTTCTGTAGTGTGGAGATGGACTGTGTTCTGTAGTGTGGAGATGGACTGTGTTCTGTAGTGTGGAGATGGACTGTGTTCTGTAGTGTGGAGATGGACTGTGTTCTGTAGTGTGGAGATGGACTGTGTTCTGTAGTGTGGAGATGGACTGTGTTCTGTAGTGTGGAGATGGACTGTGTTCTGTAGTGTGGAGATGGACTGTGTTCTGTAGTGTGGAGATGGACTGTGTTCTGTAGTGTGGAGATGGACTGTGTTCTGTAGTGTGGAGATGGACTGTGATGTGTCATAGTGTGTAATGTGACTAATATTATTAGTGTTGTTTGACATCAGTTACATTAGCCTAGTGTATCTTTGCCAGAGAGAACGGAGCTCTCTCGCTCTGTCTCTCTCTCGCTCTGTCGCTCTCTCTCTCTTTCTCTCTGTGTGATGTGAGTCAGTAATCTCCTCTTCGTTCCTTCTATGCTGTTGGTATCTCTCTCTCTCTCTCTCTCTCTCTCTCTCTCTCTCTCTCTCTCTCTCTCTCTCTCTCTCTCTCTATCTCTATCTCATCTCATCTCTCCTTCATTCCTTCTATGCTGTTGGTATCTCTCTCTCTCTCTCTCTCTCTCTCTCTCTCTCTCTCTCTATCTCTATCTCATCTCATCTCTCCTTCATTCCTTCTATGCTGTTGGTATCTCTCTCTCTCTCTCTCTCTCTCTCTCTCTCTATCTCTATCTCATCTCATCTCTCCTTCATTCCTTCTATGCTGTTGGTATCTCTCTCTCTCTCTCTCTCTCTCTCTCTCTCTCTCTCTATCTCTATCTCCTCTCATCTCTCCTTCGTTCCTTCTATGCTGTTGGTATCTCTCTGTTTTACAGTTCTTGGAGCGTCCACACACTTTCAAACAGCGTCAAAGTATTTTAAGATCATGAGTGGATTTGTGTAGTTGAGTTGTTCGGTAGCCTAGGTTGTGTCCAAAATGGCACCCTATTCTGCCCTGGTCAGAAGTAGTGCACTACATAGGGAATATGGTGCCATTTGGGATGCAACATCAGTCATCCCTCCAGGCAGGTTTGTACATGTTCTCATAACTGACAGACAATAAACAGTGTTTACCATTAACCGTCATTTATCATAACGTACAACGACTGTGATGATGACAAATTGAGCTCTCTCTTTGTCTCCATAGTGACCGTTTTCATTTGGCGAAAACAAAATGTGCAAAATAAAGCTATTTCCCATGACTTTAATGACAGTCTGGCTGTGTCCCAAATGGCTCCCTATTTACTGCACTACTACTAGAGTAAAGGGTGCCATTCGGGATGCAGACACAGTAAGGAGGAGATAAAAAGGACAGTGATAGTACTGTATAATGGAGGTGACTTCTGATGTAGGACAGTGATAGTACTGTATAATGGAGGTGACCTCTGATGTAGGACAGTGATAGTACTGTATAATGGAGGTGACCTCTGATGTAGGACAGTGATAGTACTGTATAATGGAGGTTGACCTCTGATGTAGGACAGTGATAGTACTGTATAATGGAGGTGACCTCTGATGTAGGACAGTGATAGTACTGTATAATGGAGGTTGACCTCTGATGTAGGACAGTGATAGTACTGTATAATGGAGGTGACCTCTGATGTAGGACAGTGATAGTACTGTATAATGGAGGTGACCTCTGATGTAGGACAGTGATAGTACTGTATAATGGAGGTGACCTCTGATGTAGGACAGTGATAGTACTGTATAATGGAGGTGACCTCTGATGTAGGACAGTGATAGTACTGTATAATGGAGGTTGACTTCTGATGTAGGACAGTGATAGTACTGTATAATGGAGGTTGACCTCTGATGTAGGACAGTGATAGTACTGTATAATGGAGGTGACCTCTGATGTAGGACAGTGATAGTACTGTATAATGGAGGTGACCTCTGATGTAGGACAGTGATAGTACTGTATAATGGAGGTGACCTCTGATGTAGGACAGTGATAGTACTGTATAATGGAGGTTGACTTCTGATGTAGGACAGTGATAGTACTGTATAATGGAGGTTGACCTCTGATGTAGGACAGTGATAGTACTGTATAATGGAGGTGACCTCTGATGTAGGACAGTGATAGTACTGTATAATGGAGGTGACCTCTGATGTAGGACAGTGATACTACTGTATAATGGAGGTGACCTCTGATGTAGGACAGTGATAGTACTGTATAATGGAGGTGACCTCTGATGTAGGACAGTGATAGTACTGTATAATGGAGGTGACCTCTGATGTAGGACAGTGATAGTACTGTATAATGGAGGTGACCTCTGATGTAGGACAGTGATAGTACTGTATAATGGAGGTGACCTCTGATGTAGGACAGTGATAGTACTGTATAATGGAGGTGACCTCTGATGTAGGACAGTGATAGTACTGTATAATGGAGGTGACCTCTAATGTAGGACAGTGATAGTACTGTATAATGGAGGTGACCTCTGATGTAGGACAGTGATACTACTGTATAATGGAGGTGACCTCTGATGTAGGACAGTGATAGTACTGTATTATGGAGGTGACCTCTGATGTAGGACAGTGATAGTAGGCAAATGATCAGTACTGGTACTACTGGACCTCAGTGCTGCATTTGACACTGTCGATCACAAAATACTTCTTGACAGGCTGGAAAACTGGGTGGGGCTTTCTGGGATAGTCCTAAAATGGTTCAGGTCATATTTAGAAGCGAGAGGTTATTATGTGAGTATAGGTGACCATAAGTCTGAGTGGACATCCATGACATGCGGAGTTCCTCAAGGCTCAATTCTGGCGCCACTCCTATTCAACCTGTACATGCTCCCAACGAGCCAAATAATGAAAAAGAACCACATCTCTTACCACAGCTATGCAGACGACACACAGATCTACTGAGCCCTATCGCCTAACGATTACAGCCCCATTGACTCCCTGTTCCAATGCATTGATGAAGTAAACAGTTGGATGTGCCAAAACTTTCTTCAGTTAAACAAAGACAAAACTGAAGTCATTGCGTTTGGAAACAAAGATGAAGTTCTCAAGGTGAACGCATACCTTCACTCTAGGGGTCAAATAACTAAAAATCAAGTCAGGAATCTCGGTGTGTCTCTAGAGTCAGACCTTAGCTTCAGTAGTCATGTCAAAGCAATAACTAAATCAGCATATTATCATCTGAAAAATATTGCAAGAATTAGATGCTTTGTTTCCAGTCAAGACTTAGAGAAACTTGTGCATGCTTTCATCACCAGCAGGGTGGATTATTGTAATGGACTCCTCACTGGCCTTCCCAAAAAGACCATAAGACAGTTGCAGCTCATACAGAACACTGCTGCCAGGATTCTGAGCAGAACCAGAAAATATGAACACATCACACCAGTCCTCAGGTCTTTACACTGGCTCCCAGTTACATTTAGGATTGATTTTAAAGTATTATTACTGGTATATAAATCATTTAATGGCCTAGGACCTCAATACATTGCAGATATGCTCACTAAATATAAACCCAACAGATCACTCAGATCATTAGGATCACATCAGCTAGAAATACCAAGGGTTCAATCAAAGCAAGGAGAGTCTGCTTTTAGCTACTATGCCAGCCGCAGCTGGAACCAGCTTCCAGAAGAGATCAGATGTGCTCCTACAGTAGTCACATTCAAATCCAGACTCTAAACACATCTGTTTAGCTCTGCATTTACTGAATGAGCTCTGTGCCACTGTTCGTCCCACTGTTTCTACTGGATTGTATCTCATTTTAATTTCATCAGAGGTCACATTAAATAATTGTTCTTATTTCTTTTGATTGTTTTAAATTCTTTATTCTAAACTGTTCTGGTTGTTCTTGTTTCTTTTTATTATCTTAATTTCTTCTATGTAAAGCACTTTAAATTGCCATTGTGTATGAAATGTGCTATATAAATAAACTTGCCTTGCCTTGCCTAATAGAGGTTGACTTCTGATGTAGGACAGTGATAGTACTGTATAATGGAGGTGACCTCTGATGTAGGACAGTGATAGTACTGTATAATGGAGGTGACCTCTGATGTAGGAAAGTGATAGTACTGTATAATGGAGGTGACCTCTGATGTAGGACAGTGATAGTACTGTATAATGGAGGTTGACCTCTGATGTAGGACAGTGATAGTACTGTATAATGGAGGTTGACCTCTGATGTAGGACAGTGATAGTACTGTATAATGGAGGTGACCTCTGATGTAGGACAGTGATAGTACTGTATAATGGAGGTGACCTCTGATGTAGGACAGTGATAGTACTGTATAATGGAGGTGACCTCTGATGTAGGACAGTGATAGTACTGTATAATGGAGGTTGACTTCTGATGTAGGACAGTGATAGTACTGTATAATGGAGGTTGACCTCTGATGTAGGACAGTGATAGTACTGTATAATGGAGGTTGACCTCTGATGTAGGACAGTGATAGTACTGTATAATGGAGGTTGACCTCTGATGTAGGACAGTGATAGTACTGTATAATGGAGGTTGACCTCTGATGTAGGACAGTGATAGTACTGTATAATGGAGGTTGACCTCTGATGTAGGACAGTGATAGTACTGTATAATGGAGGTTGACCTCTGATGTAGGACAGTGATAGTACTGTATAATGGAGGTTGATCTCTGATGTAGGACAGTGATAGTACTGTATAATGGAGGTTGACCTCTGATGTAGGACAGTGATAGTACTGTATAATGGAGGTTGACCTCTGATGTAGGACAGTGATAGTACTGTATAATGGAGGTTGACCTCTGATGTAGGACAGTGATAGTACTGTATAATGGAGGTGACCTCTGATGTAGGACAGTGATAGTACTGTATAATGGAGGTTGACCTCTGATGTAGGACAGTGATAGTACTGTATAATGGAGGTGACCTCTGATGTAGGACAGTGATAGTACTGTATAATGGAGGTTGACCTCTGATGTAGGACAGTGATAGTACTGTATAATGGAGGTGACCTCTGATGTAGGACAGTGATAGTACTGTATAATGGAGGTTGACCTCTGATGTAGGACAGTGATAGTACTGTATAATGGAGGTTGACCTCTGATGTAGGACAGTGATAGTACTGTATAATGGAGGTGACCTCTGATGTAGGACAGTGATAGTACTGTATAATGGAGGTTGACCTCTGATGTAGGACAGTGATAGTACTGTATAATGGAGGTTGACCTCTGATGTAGGACAGTGATAGTACTGTATAATGGAGGTGACCTCTGATGTAGGACAGTGATAGTACTGTATAATGGAAATGACCTCTGATGTAGGACAGTGATAGTACTGTATAATGGAGGTGACCTCTGATGTAGGACAGTGATAGTACTGTATAATGGAGGTTGACTTCTGATGTAGGACAGTGATAGTACTGTATAATGGAGGTTGATTTCTGATGTAGGACAGTGATAGTACTGTATAATGGAGGTGACCTCTGATGTAGGACAGTGATAGTACTGTATAATGGAGGTGACCTCTGATGTAGGACAGTGATAGTACTGTATAATGGAGGTGACCTCTGATGTAGGACAGTGATAGTACTGTATAATGGAGGTGACCTCTGATGTAGTACAGTGATAGTACTGTATAATGGAGATTGACCTCTGATGTAGGACAGTGATAGTACTGTATAATGGAGGTTGACCTCTGATGTAGGACAGTGATAGTACTGTATAATGGAGGTTGACCTCTGATGTAGGACAGTGATAGTACTGTATAATGGAGGTGACCTCTGATGTAGGACAGTGATAGTACTGTATAATGGAGGTGACCTCTGATGTAGGACAGTGATAGTACTGTATAATGGAGGTGACCTCTGATGTAGGACAGTGATAGTACTGTATAATGTTTGGATTGAAGAGGTGTAATACTGACTAAGACAAAACAGCAAATACTGGTCTATGGCAGAGCCTGGTATAGGGACTGTTACACTAAGGCTGGTCTATGGCAGAGCCTGATATAGGGACTGTTACACTAAGGCTGGTTTATGGTAGAGCCTGATATAGGGACTGTTACACTAAGGCTGGTTTATGGTAGAGCCTGATATAGGGACTACTACACTAAGGCTGGTGTATGGTAGACCCTGATAGAGGGACTGTTACACTAAGGCTTGTGTATTGTAGAGCCTGATAGAGGGACTGTTACACTAAGGCTGGTGTATTGTAGACCCTGATAGAGGGACTGTTACACTAAGGCTGGTGTATGGTAGAGCCTGATATAGGGACTGTTACACTAAGGCTGGTGTATTGTAGACCCTGATAGAGGGACTGTTACACTAAGGCTGGTGTATTGTAGACCCTGATAGAGGGACTGTTACACTAAGGCTGGTGTATTGTAGACCCTGATAGAGGGACTGTTACACTAAGGCTGGTGTATTGTAGACCCTGATAGAGGGACTGTTACACTAAGGCTGGTGTATTGTAGACCCTGATAGAGGGACTGTTACACTAAGGCTGGTGTATTGTAGACCCTGATAGAGGGACTGTTACACTAAGGCTGGTGTATTGTAGACCCTGATAGAGGGACTGTTACACTAAGGCTGGTGTATTGTAGACCCTGATAGAGGGACTGTTACACTAAGGCTGGTGTATTGTAGACCCTGATAGAGGGACTGTTACACTAAGGCTGGTGTATTGTAGACCCTGATATAGGGACTGTTACACTAAGGCTGGTGTATTGTAGACCCTGATAGAGGGACTGTTACACTAAGGCTGGTGTATTGTAGACCCTGATAGAGGGACTGTTACACTAAGGCTGGTGTATTGTAGACCCTGATAGAGGGACTGTTACACTAAGGCTGGTGTATTGTAGACCCTGATAGAGGGACTGTTACACTAAGGCTGGTGTATTGTAGACCCTGATAGAGGGACTGTTACACTAAGGCTGGTGTATTGTAGACCCTGATAGAGGGACTGTTACACTAAGGCTGGTGTATTGTAGACCCTGATAGAGGGACTGTTACACTAAGGCTGGTGTATTGTAGACCCTGATAGAGGGACTGTTACACTAAGGCTGGTGTATTGTAGACCCTGATAGAGGGACTGTTACACTAAGGCTGGTGTATTGTAGACCCTGATAGAGGGACTGTTACACTAAGGCTGGTGTATTGTAGACCCTGATAGAGGGACTGTTACACTAAGGCTGGTGTATTGTAGACCCTGATATAGGGACTGTTACACTAAGGCTGGTGTATTGTAGACCCTGATAGAGGGACTGTTACACTAAGGCTGGTGTATTGTAGACCCTGATAGAGGGACTGTTACACTAAGGCTGGTGTATTGTAGACCCTGATAGAGGGACTGTTACACTAAGGCTGGTGTATTGTAGACCCTGATAGAGGGACTGTTACACTAAGGCTGGTGTATTGTAGACCCTGATAGAGGGACTGTTACACTAAGGCTGGTGTATTGTAGACCCTGATAGAGGGACTGTTACACTAAGGCTGGTGTATTGTAGACCCTGATAGAGGGACTGTTACACTAAGGCTGGTGTATTGTAGACCCTGATAGAGGGACTGTTACACTAAGGCTGGTGTATTGTAGACCCTGATAGAGGGACTGTTACACTAAGGCTGGTGTATTGTAGACCCTGATAGAGGGACTGTTACACTAAGGCTGGTGTATTGTAGACCCTGATAGAGGGACTGTTACACTAAGGCTGGTGTATTGTAGACCCTGATAGAGGGACTGTTACACTAAGGCTGGTGTATTGTAGACCCTGATATAGGGACTGTTACACTAAGGCTGGTGTATTGTAGACCCTGATATAGGGACTGTTACACTAAGGCTGGTGTATTGTAGACCCTGATAGAGGGACTGTTACACTAAGGCTGGTGTATTGTAGACCCTGATAGAGGGACTGTTACACTAAGGCTGGTGTATTGTAGACCCTGATAGAGGGACTGTTACACTAAGGCTGGTGTATTGTAGACCCTGATAGAGGGACTGTTACACTAAGGCTGGTGTATTGTAGACCCTGATAGAGGGACTGTTACACTAAGGCTGGTGTATTGTAGACCCTGATAGAGGGACTGTTACACTAAGGCTGGTGTATTGACAGAAACTTTAGAATAGAACTGAACAATTTGTTCACTTAATATCCGCCAAATCTACAGTAAAAGCCTGTTGTCAAACTGGCTCTTACAGTGTCTCTTTCCTTGGCACAGTTGGCAGTGAGAGGTGATTGCTGTAGTGGGTGATCTAACTTTTCTGTCTGTGTTGTGGGTTGCGTGTCAGGTACTATGGCAACGGCAGAGTGCATAGTTCATCCAGCAGGATGGTTGAAGAGGAACAGTTACCCACCGTCTCTACTGAGCACAGGACAGCACCACGAAAACACATCCAGGTACACACACACACACACACACACACACACACACACACACACACACACACACACACACACACACACACACACCTTCTCTACTGAGCACAGGACAGCACCACGAAAACACATCCAGGTACACACACACACACACACACACACACACACACACACACACACACACACACACACACACACACACACACCGTCTCTACTGAGCACAGGACAGCACCACGAAAACACATCCAGGTACACACACACACACACACACACACACACACACACACACACACACACACACACACACACACACACCGTCTCTACTGAGCACAGGACAGCACCACGAAAACACATCCAGGTACACACACACACACACACACACACACACACACCTTCTCTACTGAGCACAGGACAGCACCATGTGAACCATGTGTGTGTGTGTTTGACCATCATGTGAACCGTGTGTGTGTGTGTGTGTGTGTGTGTGTGTGTGTGTGTGTGTGTGTGTGTGTGTGTGTGTGTGTGTTTGACCATCATGTAAACCGTGTGTGTGTGTGTTTGACCATCATGTGAACCGTGTGTGTGTTTGGCCATCATGTGAACCATGTGTGTGTGTTTGACCATCATGTGAACCATGTGTGTGTGTTTGACCATCATGTGAACCATGTGTGTGTTTGCAGAGGAAGAAGCAGAAGGTGATCAACGATCGTTCCACTGAGACCAGCAGCACCACAGCCCTCAACACTACAGAACCTGGTGAGACCACACACACACACACACACACACACACACACACACACACACACACACACACACACACACACACACACACACACACAGCCCTCAACACTACAGAACCTGGTGAGATACACAATACATTATACATAGAGCGGCAGTATGAAAAAGTATAAAAATACATGAAGTCTGGAGTGAAAAAAGTGTTAGATGGAGAGAAAAAAATGAAAAAAATATTGAAAGTTGATATAGATAAATAAGGAGTATTTGCATGGTTAACTATACTATACAGGTCGATGGCAGAGAAATACTTAAATAGCTAAAAGTGCGTATGATATAAGTGAGAGTAATAATAGTTTACTTAATAGACAGTCTGGTTAAATGAACAGGTAAGTGAATATTTGCATGGTTACGTTAACTGTACAGGTAAATGACAGGAAGAGATACTTAAATAGCTAAATGTGCTTATGATATAATTTAGGGTAATAATAATAATTCCCTTAAAATACAGTCCTTAGTGCGCAGGGTTTAATTACAGACAAATGCACGTATTGCACATTCGATATACTAAAAGCAATGAGAAAAGGTGCAACTGACAGGATACTAATATACATTCCTGAGTGAATGACTATGTAAGTTCAGTCCAAGAATCACTAGCAATATTGCACGTGATATGATATAACAACTGTACATGAATATGTATATACAGACCTGAATGAATAAATAAGTCCTGAGTGAATGAGTGATTACAGACCAGAGTTACTCACGGATGGTATAATTGTTAAACTAGGTCCTAGCACCCCAACAGTTCCAGATCTATGTTGCCGACGGCACGGCACCCCGGTGAGGCATTATATAGTCTAATAGCCGCCGGCAGGAAGGACCTCCTGTAGCGCTCTCTGGCACACCGTGGTGGGATCAGTCTGTGACTGAAGGTGCTCCTCTGCGTCATAACCAGCACCCTTAGTCTCCTGGGTCACGGACTACCTGACCTAAAGGTGCTTCCACTTCATCCTCTTCATCTTCTCACCCAGTAGCAGGGGCTGAATGGTGTTGAAGTCACTGGAGAAGTCAAAAAACATAACCCTCACAGTGCAACCTGCGTTGTCCAGGTGAGAGTAGGCCCTCTGCAGAAGGTAGATGATTGCATCATCCACCCCGATGTTGTGCTGGTATGCGAACTGCAGGGGGTCCAGTGATGTACACACCAGGGGTCTGAGGTGAGCGAGGACTAACCTTTCCAGGGTCTTCATGATGTGGAATGTTAGCGCTACAGGTCTGAAGTCATTCAGGACAGTGGGGTGTGCCTTCTTGGGCACTGGGACGAGGCAGGATGTTTTCCACAGCACAGGGACCCTTTCCAGGCTCAGGCTAAGGTTGAAGCGACGCTGAAGTATTCCTTATTTATTTATATCTACTTGCAATATTTTTTAACCTAACACTATGTAACAATGTATAGTGTACATATTCAGCCATTCACCCATACTATGCAATGCATTTTTATAGCTTTTTGCACTACAGACTTCTTGTATTTTTATACTTTTTCATACTGCCGCATGTATCGTATATCTGTCTTTTCTCTATTTCGTTCTGGCATTTTGCACCTGCCCTGTGTTTTTTGTAGCTGCTTGACAAAGACATTTCCCCTCGGGGATCAATAAAGTACCTATCAATCACACTAATATGACCCCTCTGTGGAAAGGTGTGACTCACGAACACGTACGTGTCAGTTGTTTTGGCCTAGCCACACAAGACTTGTCTGAAGGTCCCCCATTACCAGTTGAAAAAATTATGCAAGTACAGTACCAGTCAAAAAATAATTATGCAAGTACAGTACCAGTCAAAAATGCAAGTACAGTACCAGTCAAAAGTTTGGACACACCTACTCATTTAAGGGTTTTTCTTTATTTTTACTATTTTCTACATGGTAGAATAATAGTGAAGACATCAAAACTATGACATAACACATATGGAATCATGTAGTAACCAAAAAAGTGTTAAACAAATCAAAACATTTTAGATTCTTCAAAGTAGCCACCCTTTGCCTTGATGACAGCTTTGCACACTCTTGGTATTCTCTCAACCAGCTTCAACTAGAAGGCTTTTCCAACAGTCTTGAAGGAGTTCCCACATATGCTGAGCACTTGTTGGCTGCTTTTCCTTCACTCTGCGGTCCAACTCATCCCAAACCATCTCAATTGGGTTGAGGTCGGGTGATTGTGGAGGCCAGGTCATCTGATGCAGCACTCCATCACTCTCCTTCTTGGTCAAATAGCCCATACACAGCCTATTGGGTCATTGTCCTGTTGAAAAACAAATGATAGTCCCACTAAGCCCAAACCAGATGGGATGGTGTATCACTTCAAAATGATGTAGTAGCCATGATGGTTAAGTGTGCCTTGAATTCTAAATAAATCACAGACAGTGTCACCAGCAAAGCACCATAACACCTCCTCCTCCATGCTTCACGGTGGGAAATACACAAGATCATCAGTTCACCCACACCGCATCTCACAAAGACACGGTGGTTGGAACCAAAAATCTCCAATTTGGACTCCAGACCAAAGGACAGATTTCCACCAGTCTAATGTCCATTGTTCGAGTTTCTTGGCCCAAACAAGTCTCTTCTTCTTATTGGTGTCCTTTAGTAGTGGTTTCTTTGCAACATTTGTTGATGTTGAGATGTGTCTGTTACTTGAACTCTAATGAACTTATCCTCTGCAGCAGAGGGAACTCTGGGTCTTCCTTTCCTGTGGAGGTCCTCATGAGAACCAGTTTCATCATAGCGCTTGATGGTTTTTGCGACTGCACTTGAAGAAACTTTGAAAGTTCTTAAAGTAATGATGGACTGTCATTTCTCTTTGCTTATTTGAGCTGTTCTTGCCATAATATGGACTTGGTCTTTTACCAAATAGGGTTATCTACTGTATACCAGCCCTACCTTGTCACAACACAACTGATTGGCTCAAACACATTAAGAAGGAAATAAATTCCACAAATTAACTTTTAACAAGGCACACCTGTGAATGCATGCCAAGAGTGTGCAAAGTTGTCATCAGGGCAAAGGGTGGCTACTTTGAAGAATCTCAAATATAAAATATATTTAGAATTGTTTAACACTTTTTTTAGTTACTACATGATTCCATATGTGTTATTTCATAGTTTTGATGTCTTCACTATTATTCTACAATGTAGAAAATAGTAAAAATAAAGAAAAATTGGTGTGAATTAGTAGGTGTGTCCAAACTGTTGGCTGGTACTGTATACGAATATGGAGACTGTTTAGTGACAAAAATAAGGGGTTAAATACATGTAGGACAGACACTTCCTTTTTTGTTATACTTCAAGGGGTTTTACATTTGGAAATCAAATAGCAAAATCATCCCTTAGTATGAACTTCTTAAAACTATTCCATAGAGCTTAGTACAACCCCCCTCCCCTAGCTTAGACAGGGTTTAGATTATTATGGGTTAACCCCTAAACCTAACCTTAAACCCTAAACCTAACCCCTAACCCTCATTGTAACCCTAAACCCTAAAATAGCCTTTGTCCTCATAAGGACCTGGAAAATGTCCCCACAAAGGAAAATGTTCCTTGTTTTACGACTCTGAGGTCACACCAGGCCACCAGCAGTGTTGCCCCATTACTATGGCTCTGTCCTTCCCTGCACTGTCCTGCCCTGTCCTGCCCTGCCCTGTCCTGTCCTGCACTTTCCTGCACTGTCCTGTCCTGTCCTGTCCTGCCCTGCCCTGTCCTGCCCTGTCCTGTCCTGCCCTGCCCTGTCCTGCACTTTCCTGCACTGTCCTGTCCTGTCCTTCCCTGCACTGTCCTGCCCTGTCCTGCTCTACCCTGTCCTGCCCTGCCCTGTTGACTGTATAGGCCTGTTAAACTACATAAGTCATCTCTGTTGACTGTATAGACCTGATCAACTACATAAGTCATCTCTGTTGACTGTATAGCCCTGATAAACTACATAAGTCATCTCTGTTGACTGTATTGGGGATTAGTAGGCACTGGTGGCTAATGTTGTGGCTAATGTTGTTATGTGATTTATAACGGACATAGGCCTTTACTAACTGTAAGATATTAGACTTATCTATTGGAGCTGAGCTCAGACATACTGATAAAGTATTACTCAGTCATATCCTACTTGACATGCTGGTAAAGCATTACTCCGTCCTCTTCTACTTGATATGCAGATAAAGCATTACTCCGTCTTCTGCTACTTGATATGCAGATCCTACTTGAAGTGACATGAGTGTATCTGTTGGTTAACACCAAGTCTGCGTTGTTAAAAATAATGCCTTAGAACTTGTTATAAGCATGTATGTGCCTTTATAATGTCTTTATAACAAGGCTTAATGTGTTGTCTCTCTCTCTATGTATTACTTATTCAACAGTCTCAAAGTGGCTGTTATGTAGTCAGAATCATTATGAGATGATTCTAAGACATTATAACAGGGTCATACTACAGAACTAGAATGAGTAGAACAGGCTTCCCCATTCAAGTCAATGATGCCATAATGGGTTCAGTTTAGCGGTCAAATCGCCATGGTGACAGGTTGGAAACCTGTTGTATTGATTCTATTCCTATGGTAATGTATATTGAGTAGCAGCTCTGTGATGTGAATGTCTGTCCCTGTCCTCCTCTGTCCTCCTCCCCTCTCTTCTCCTGTCCTCCTCTCCTGTCCTCCTCTCCTGTCCTCTTCTCCTGTCCTCCTCTCCTGTCTTCCTCTCCTGTCCTCCAGTAGACCCCTGCAGTGTAACTCCAGTCCCCACGTCCGTGTCCCACCTGTCCAGCTCCCTGAGCCAGCACCTCCCCTTCCCTGCCTTCCCCCTGCGGGCCTCCCTGCCCCCTCCTGGCTCCCTACAGCCTGGTCTCCAGCCTGGCCCTGTGTTGCCTGCCGGGCCCCCTGCTGAGTATCACTCTGACTCTGCAGAGTCCCTGGAGGAGATCCCTGTGGCGCTGGCACGACTGGGCACCTCCACCATGGCTGGGACGTCTATGGGTACGACCGCTGCTGCTGGATCCTCTTCTCAACGCTCTCTACTGCTGCCTGCTGCCCAACCCCATCCCTCGCCCCGTCCCTCGCCCCATCCCCGGACCAAGAGGAAGGCCTCCGCACACAGCAGCAGGCCCGGGGGTGGGGGGGAGCAGACGTTTGAGATGGCTGCCCAGCCTCCTACGGTGTACGTTAGTAGGAGTAGTGGACAGCCGGGGGGAACCGAGCCCCGGGAGGACAAACGCAGCAGGCAGAGCAGCCGGAGAGGCAGGGAGCAGCCTGGTCCTGGGCCAAGCTCCAACCATAGCTCCAGTACAGGCACCCCACTGGCCTAGACTAGCTTACCTAGGATGGACCACCACACCCTGGGCTGTGCCCAACACTGGGTCCTGGCTCTAGAGGGCTGGCTGTGTAACGGAATGGCAGTCTGGCTGACTACCTGGCTGGCTGTCTGGCTGGCTGGCTGGCTGTCTGTCTGATTGACTGGCTGGCTGACTGTCACATTGATGACTAGGATACACTGCTTTTGATACAGAGAGAGACAATCCCTGATGTAGCATTGAGTGTTGACACAAACTATGCAAACTAACTAACTAACTCAGCAGAACAGAATGGAGGGACTGTCGGTTCTGTTCTGGCTGGAAGTGTCTTAACGTCACAGTCACCACTATTCAACTATGACTATGTCCCCAATGGCACCTTGTTTGCTATATAGTGCAGTACTTTTGACCACGGTCCATAGAGCTAATAGGGTGCCATTTGGAATGTATCCTGTATGATTATAAAACCCCCACAATACTATATGTTACCTGTGTTCTATGCTGGAGCATCACACAACATATTCTTCTATTAATGGAAAACACACAGCTTTTAGTTGTATTATACTTCTTCCTATTTATTCCTGTTGAATGGTCTGACTGAATGAAGAACCCTTGGTGATTTGTACAGGAAGTGAGATACCTTTACTCTATGCCTTCACAGGTCTACACTTTGTAACCAGATGTTACCTGTTAACCTCCATTTTAAAGAACTTTTTTATGGAAACACCATTTATCGTGTTGGTGTGTTTATTACATGTCTTTTACTTTGTTTATTGCATCTGACCACCACCTGTCTGTCTGCCTGCCTGCCTGCCTGTCTGTCTGCCTGCCTGTCTGTCTGCCTGCCTGTCTGTCTGCCTGTCTGCCTGTCGTCGTGCAGTAACTGCCATTTTGGTTAATTGATGACATCGGTTCAATTATTTGAATTCCATTCATACTGAACATAAATATAAACGCAACATGTAAAGTGTTGGTCCCATGTTTCATGAGCTGAAATAAAAATCCCAGGTGTTTCCGCGCCAGCCCAGGACCTCCACATCCATCTTCTTCACCTGCAGGATCATCTGAAACCAGTCACCCGGACAGCTGATGAAACTGAGGAGTATTTCTGTCTGTAATTAAATTATTTCTCCTGGCTGCGCCCCTCCCCACTCATGTGAAATCCATAGATTAGATGAATTAATTTCAATTGACTGATTTTCTTGAACTGTAACTCAGTAAAATCGTTGAAATTGTTACATGTTGCGTTTATATTTTTGTTCAGTATATATATTTTTTTCTTTCTGTGAGCTCAATACGTACATTGCGCAGAGATTAATCAGATCAAGCACGAACTGTGCAATGTAGTAGGGAGTTGTAGTTTCCAACAGGCCAATATTCTACATAGTTTAGTGCAGAAAACATGGTAATGAACTACGATGACCATGTGTGTTTCTATAGCCCCGCTAGGTTAGGTAGTGTGGGGCAGACACAGAGTAGAGACAGAACAATGCATGATGCAGAGGGATAGAGCTTGGAGGTATCTCTACCTGGAAAGACATAATCATTGATAGTTGGTATTCATTGAAGAACTACTAAAATAGTGATTTAGTCAGACAGCAGCTCTATAGAGATGAGAATAGGACTAGGAATTAAATAATAAAACTAATGTAACATGTGAGTCATTTAGCAGACGTTCTTATCCAGCGTGACCTACAGGAGAGATTAGGGTTAAGTGGCTTTGCAGCAGGGCACATCAACAACCTTTCTGTTGCTCTCTTAACCACTTGGCTACCTAAGTAAGTGATGGGCAGATACTACCATCATGGGACTTGTATTAATTATATTATTCAACCCACATAATGCATAGTGCATTTAATATTTTAAAGTTATTGAAATCAAATAATTTTTAATAATAAAACCGAAACATCCTCAAAAAGCACTAATCACTCAGCAGTACTGTCTACCTGTCTGTCTACCTGTCTGTCTACCTGTCTGTCTACCTGTCTGTCTGTCTACCTGTCTGTACCTGACTACCTGTCTGTCTGTCTACCTGTCTGTCTACCTGTCTGTCTGTGCCTGCCTGTCTGTCTGTCTTAGGGGCTATATTCTTGATGTAGGGGCTATATTCTTGATGTAGGGGCTATATTCTTGATGTAGGGGCTATATTATTGATATAGGGGCTATATTATTGATTTAGGGGCTATATTATTGATTTAGGGGATATATTTAATGTGTAAAGCTGAAGCATTACAGATTCTGCGATTCAAAATATAAAGGATATGGTCATTTCCGATTGATGATAGCTATTGATAAGAGCTAGGTCAGTTATTAATCTGTTTAGAGAAATGGATTGTAAATACACATAGCCTAGCAATTGTTTTAGACTCTTTTTCCTAATGATCCCTGGAGACTAATGTTAAACCAGTCATATGGAATCAAGCTGAAAATCATATCAACATGACTTACAGTATTGCGTCCACTTTTCCACAGTGAAGTAGGCTATAAATAGCTGTGCCTTTATTCAGCATTTTTATTGTGTGCCCTCATAATTTGTAGGGATGAAATTTGGAGATGAAATTTGTTTATTTTACAATTTGTATCATGTTAAATATGATCCACTACTGGAAGCCACCATCAGTAATACACACATACATTTATAAGTGTCACTTTATTTTTTTATTTCACCTTTATTTAACCAGGTAGGTCAGTTGAGAACAGGTTCTCATTTACAACTGCGACCTGGCCAAGACAAAGCAAAGCAGTGCGACAAATAACAACACAGAGTTACACAGTAAACAAACATAGTCAAAAACACAATAGAAAATCTATATACAGAGTGCAAAATGTAGTGCAAAATGCAGTAAGGTTAGGAAGGTAGGACAATAAATAGACCATAGTGGTGATATAAATTACAGGTTAGCATTAACATGGGAATGAAGGATGTGCAAATTATGATGTGCAAATGGAGATACTGGAGTGCAAGATTAGCGAAAAATAATAAAAATAAATATGGGGATGAGGTAGTAGTGTGGGCTATTTACAGAAGGGCTATATACAGGTGCAGTGATCGATAAGCAGCTTTGACAGCTGATGCTTAAAGTTAGTGAGGGAGATAGGAACCTCTAGCTTCAAGGATTTTTGCAATTCGTTCCAGTCATTGGCAGCAGAGAACTGGAAGGAATGGCGGCCAAAGGAGGTGTTGGCTTTGGGGGTGACCAGTGATATATACCTGCTGGAGCGCATGCTACGGGTGGGTGTTGCTATGGTGACCAGTGAGCTGAGATAGGGCGGGGATTTACCTAATAAAGACTTATAGATGACCTGGAGCCAGTGGGTTTGGCAACGAATATATAATGAAGGCCAGCCAACGAGAGCATACAGGTCACAGTGGTGGGTAGTATATGGGGCTTTGGTAACAAAACGGATGGCACTGTGATAGATTACATCCAATTTGCTGAGCAGAGTGTTGGAGGCTAGTTTGTAAATGACATCGCCGAAATCAAGGATCGGTAGGATAGTCAGTTTTACAAGGGCATGTTTGGCAGCATGAGTGAAGGAGGCTTTGTTGCGAAATAGGAAGCCGATTCTGGATTTAATTTTGGATTGGAGATGGTTGATGTGAGTCTGGAAGTTGAGTTTACAGTCGAACCAGACGCCTAGGTATTTGTAGGTGTCCACGTATTCTAAGTCGGACCCGTCGAGAGTAGTGATGATAGTCCGGTGGGCGGGTGCGGGCAGCGTTCGATAGAAAAGCATGCATTTAGTTTTACTAGCATTTAAGAGCAGTTGGAGCCACGGAAGGAGTGTTGTATGGCGTTGAAGCTTGTTTGAAGGTTAGTAAACACAGTGTCCAAAGAGGGGCCAGATGTATACAGAATGGTGTCGTCTGCGTAGAGATGGATCAGAGAGTCACCAGCAGCGAGAGCGACATCGTTGATGTATATAGAGAAAAGGGTTGGCCCAAGAATTGAACCCTGTGGCACCCCCATAGAAACTGCCAGAGGTCCGGACAACAGGCCCTCCGATTTGACACACTGAACTCTGTCTGAGAAGTAGTTGGAGAACCAGGCAAGGCAATCACTTGAGAAACCAAGGCTGTTGAGTCTGCCAATAAGAATGCGGTGATTGACAGAGTCGAAAGCCTTGGCCAGGTCGATGAAGACGGCTGCACAGTACTGTCATTTATCGATGGCGGTTATGATATCGTTAGTTATCTAACTTTAGGGTTAGTTTCCTTTTCATTTGTAGCCTACATTTAGCATCCTTCCATCCCATGTAACTTTCTTTCCTCTGTCACGTCCCTCTAGTTGTTCCTGAGGGTCACTAGCAACAGTGGATCATATTAAGCTAATGTTGTGCAATCATTGTAGCCTATTTGAATCATTATGGAACTTAGACCACACGTAGCAGGTTAAACCTGGAGCCTGGCGCACGGTTCACCATTTCTGGACCATTGTCATACAGTTCCATGATTAGGGTAGATTTCTAGGGCTATTGTTCAATCCCTATTGTACATCTTTTACCATCTAATACCGTGGGCCTCTAAATTTCAACCCAGCATGTTATAAGGGGAGCATTTCATAAACTTCTATTTGGAAAAGGTCATTAGTAGATATCATTCAGCTTCCTGCCATATGACTGGTTTCACATTTGTCTCCAGTGATCTTAAGGTAAAATCAATATCAATAGCTCTTATTAATAGCTCTTATCAATGGCTTTTATCAATAGCTCTTATCAGTTTATAAATTACAGTGCTTTTCCCACTTTAAACCGGCAGGTTCGCATGACCTCAGTGGAGGCTGCTGAGGGGAGGACGGCTCATAATAATGTCTGGAACGGAGCAAATGGAACGTATTTGCTACGGTTCCACTAATTCTGCTCCAGCCGTTACTACGAGCCCATCCTCCCTAATTAAGATGCCACCAACCTCCTGTGCGCAACTTTATTGGGCTCAATGGTTCTAACGATGAACATAGCCTTAAGATGCTTTTAGGAAACCAGGCTCTGGACAGTATCGGCCCCAAGTATTTATTCATAGTTAGATCAGCCTGTCTCTACAGAAAGGTCTCTCCCTCTCCTCCCTCTCCTCTCCAGCCTCATTTATACCTGGTTCTAACACACACAACCTTTATCCTGATCCTGTCCACATTTCTGGACAGGTGTAGACGATTAAAAGATGAATTGTGATCTGATTGTGATCAGATCTTATAAGTGTAAACAGACAACCCAGCTTACACATTTTGTTCCATGGAAGTTGTAATAACATATGTTTTTGGTTCTTTTTTTTATTTATTTTTATTTAACCTTTATTTAAAAGGTTCTGGGAACGAATCCATACGTTTCCTGACAGGTAAAACTGAACGGTTTTTAAATGTTCTCAGAATGGAAGTGAACATTTCTCCCTGGGAACGTACATTTGTAGGTTTCAGGGAGGTAATGAGAACGTTTTACTATGGTTCCCTGAAAGTTTTCCTGGGAGGTTTTATTAACGTTTATTAACGGAAATTAAAGGTTATTTGACAGTAATTAAATTATGTTCTGAGAAAATTTTTCAATAACACTTTTAATAACACTGCTAGCTTAGTTTGGGGTTAACCGTTTTGAACTCCAAGCACAGATGGAAATTAAATAGTTTAGGCATTAACTTTTTTTTGTGGTACAGCGTCAATGAGATTCAAACGGTCAAAACACCTGAACACACTTAACAAGATAGAGGATAGAAAACGTTTTGTTTATGCTGAGAACTGTATTAATGTTTTTAAATAACATTCTTAGAATGTTCTCTGAACATTACTAACGTTTTCTTGTGTTGTTTTTTAAAAACCTTTTCTTAACATTCTCAAAACAATCGAGAACATGTCTTTAAATAGAACCATGAGGAAACCTGTAGGAAATTCCCAAATAACGTTTTTTCTTAACTTTCTCTGAACTATTTGAGAACATTCCCAATGTGAAATTAAATAAAACTATGTTGGAACTAGTGTTACCCTACTGATGATCTGGGCCTTCACTAGTCCTGTATTAACAGACCGATATAGCCGTCTGTAGCACTGGGCCTTCACTAGTCCTGTATTAACAGACCGATATAGCCGTCTGTAGCACTGGGCCTTCACTAGTCCTGTATTAACAGACCGATATAGCCGTCTGTAGCACTGGGCCTTCACTAGTCCTGTATTAACAGACCGATATAGCCGTCTGTAGCACTGGGCCTTCACTAGTCCTGTATTAACAGACCGATATAGCCGTCTGTAGCACTGGGCCTTCACTAGTCCTGTATTAACAGACCGATATAGCCGTCTGTAGCACTGGGCCTTCACTAGTCCTGTATTAACAGACCGATATAGCCGTCTGTAGCACTGGGCCTTCACTAGTCCTGTATTAACAGACCGATATAGTCGTCTGTAGCACTGGGCCTTCACTAGTCCTGTATTAACAGACCGATATAGCCGTCTGTAGCACTGGGCCTTCACTAGTCCTGTATTAACAGACCGATATAGCCGTCTGTAGCACTGGGCCTTCACTAGTCCTGTATTAACAGACTGATATAGTCGTCTGTAGCACTGGGCCTTCACTAGTCCTGTATTAACAGACCGATATAGCCGTCTGTAGCACTGGGCCTTCACTAGTCCTGTATTAACAGACCGATATAGTCGTCTGTAGCACTGGGCCTTTACTAGTCCTGTATTAACAGACCTATATAGCCGTCTGTAGCACTGGGCCTTTACTAGTCCTGTATTAACAGACCGATATAGCCGTCTGTAGCACTGGGCCTTCACTAGTCCTGTATTAACAGACCGATATAGTCGTCTGTAGCACTGGGCCTTTACTAGTCCTGTATTAACAGACCTATATAGCCGTCTGTAGCACTGGGCCTCTTCCCTTTCTCCCCCTCTCTCTCTCTTTATATCTCTCTCTCTTTCTCCCTCCCTCTCTCTTCCTTCCTGCCGGTTGGCTGGTTGCTGTGCTGAGTATCTGTTTATAGCGTGTATATTGTTGTGTTGGTATAGCTGGTTGAGTCTGGCACGGTCCCCTTTCTGCTGGCTGCCTCCTGCTGCAGTCACCCTGCCCTCTCCCCCACGGGAAGCCAAGGGGGTTACCTCGGCAACGGAACACTACGACATCATAACAGTGTCGATCAAGGCCCCAGCCAGCAGAGCAGAAGCATGTGGTCGAATGTGTGGACAGGAGAGGGAGGTTTTATCCCAAATGGCACCCTATTCTGTTTATACTGTGCTCTACATATGAACAGGGCCCATACAAAAGTAGTGCACTATGTAGTGAAATATGTTGCCATTTGGGACATAGGCAGAGTCACTCCTCCTTCTATTCTACTCTACCTACTGCTTCATGTGGCTGCTGGAAGGAACATAGCTTAATCATCTGGCTTGTCTTTACAAAAGGTCTGCTAGTGCACATTCTTAGGATATCTCTATGGCAGTAGTGTGCACTAGTTCTCTGTAATGTGGCCTCACCATAGAGCTATTGCTGCAAAAGACAGCCCTAAGCTATCACCCCGGACCACTGTTACCCATATGACTGTACTGCTAAAGACAGCCCTAAGCTATCACCCCGGACCACTGTTATTCATATGACTGTACTGCTAAAGACAGCCCTAAGCTATCACCCCGGACCACTGTTATTCATATGACTGTACTGCTAAAGACAGCCCTAAGCTATCACCCCGGACCACTGTTATTCATATGACTGTACTGCTAAAGACAGCCCTAAGCTATCACCCCGGACCACTGTTATTCATATGACTGTACTGCTAAAGACAGCCCTAAGCTATCACCCCGGACCACTGTTATTCATATGACTGTACTGCTAAAGACAGCCCTAAGCTATCACCCCGGACCACTGTTATTCATATGACTGTACTGCTAAAGACAGCCCTAAGCTATCACCCCGGACCACTGTTATTCATATGACTGTACTGCTAAAGACAGCCCTAAGCTATCACCCCGGACCACTGTTACCCATATGACTGTACTGCTAAAGACAGCCCTAAGCTATCACCCCGGACCACTGTTACTCATATGACTGTACTGCTAAAGACAGCCCTAAGCTATCACCCCGGACCACTGTTACCCATATGACTGTACTGCTAAAGACAGCCCTAAGCTATCACCCCGGACCACTGTTACCCATATGACTGTACTGCTAAAGACAGCCCTAAGCTATCACCCCGGACCACTGTTATTCATATGACTGTACTGCTAAAGACAGCCCTAAGCTATCACCCCGGACCACTGTTATTCATATGACTGTACTGCTAAAGCTCATGGATCTGTCTCTCTCTTTCTCAGTCTGTACCACACAGACTATCTGATGTAACTTTTGCATATAATGATCCTGTCTGGGTGTATAGTTGTAATATAATGATCCTGTCTGGGTGTAGAGTTGTGATATAATGATCCAGTCTGGGTGTAGTTGTAATATAATGATCCTGTCTGGGTGTAGTTGTGATATAATGATCCTGTCTGGGTGTAGAGTTGTAATATAATGATCCTGTCTGGGTGTAGAGTTGTGATATAATGATCCTGTCTGGGTGTAGTTGTAATATAATGATCCTGTCTGAATCAGGATGTTTGTGGTCGATGGTAAATGTGTTTTTGCTGTTGCTAAGTCTCCTGCCCACCGTCACCTTCTAGCATGCCTGGTCTGTCCACAGCACTATACTGCTCATTTCACCTTCTAGCATGCCTGGTCTGTCCACAGCACTATACTGCTCATTTCACCTTCTAGCATGCCTGGTCTGTCCACAGCACTATACTGCTCATTTCACCTTCTAGCATGCCTGGTCTGTCCACAGCACTATACTGCTCATTTCACCTTCTAGCATGCCTGGTCTGTCCACAGCACTATACTGCTCATTTCACCTTCTAGCATGCCTGGTCTGTCCACAGCACTATACTGCTCATTTCACCTTCTAGCATGCCTGGTCTGTCCACAGCACTATACTGCTCATTTCACCTTCTAGCATGCCTGGTCTGTCCACAGCACTATACTGCTCATTTCACCTTCTAGCATGCCTGGTCTGTCCACAGCACTATACTGCTCATTTCACCTTCTAGCATGCCTGGTCTGTCCACAGCACTATACTGCTCATTTCACCTTCTAGCATGCCTGGTCTGTCCACAGCACTATACTGCTCATTTCACCTTCTAGCATGCCTGGTCTGTCCACAGCACTATACTGCTCATTTCACCTTCTAGCATGCCTGGTCTGTCCACAGCACTATACTGCTCATTTCACCTTCTAGCATGCCTGGTCTGTCCACAGCACTATACTGCTCATTTCACCTTCTAGCATGCCTGGTCTGTCCACAGCACTATACTGCTCATTTCACCTTCTAGCATGCCTGGTCTGTCCACAGCACTATACTGCTCATTTCACCTTCTAGCATGCCTGGTCTGTCCACAGCACTATACTGCTCATTTCACCTTCTAGCATGCCTGGTCTGTCCACAGCACTATACTGCTCATTTCACCTTCTAGCATGCCTGGTCTGTCCACAGCACTATACTGCTCATTTCACCTTC
>CM042381.1:33966374-33986374 GCA_023634145.1 Thymallus thymallus
TAAGAGAGACTGGCATGCATAGTATTTATATTATCCCTCTGATTACAATGAAGAGCAAGATGTGCCACTCTGTTCTGGACCAGCTGAAGCTTAACTAGGTCTTTCCTTGCAGCACTGAACCACATGATTGGACAATAATCCAGATAAGACTAAACGTTGGTGGCAGGCGCGCCGGTTCCAGTATCTCAGAAACGTCTGGCCTCCTGGGCTTGTCACGTATGAAAGTGTCTAGGGTTTACCGAGAATGGTGCGAGAAACAAAACAGATCCAGTCAGTGGCAGTCCTGTGGGAGAAAACAGCTTTTTGATGAGTGGTCGAAGGAGAATTGTGTAAGCTAACAGACGGGCCGCAAACAGGCAGATAACGGTGCAGTACAACAGTGGTGGCAGAACGACATCTCGGAACACACAACTCATCGGTCCTTGTCACAGATGGACTATTGCAGCAGACGGCCACACCGGGTTCCACTCCTATCAGCTAAAAACAAGAAGAAGCAGCTCCAGTGGGCACGCGATCACAAACACTGGAAAATGAGGAGTGGAAAAACATTGCCTGGTCCGATGAATCCTGGTTCCTGTTGCGTCATGCTGTTGGCAGAGTCAGGATTTGGCGTAAGCAGCATGAGTCCATGGACCCATCCTGCCTGGTATCAACGGTTCAGGCTGGTGGAGGTGGTGTAATGGTGTTGGGAATGTTTTCCTGGCACACGTTAGGTCCCTTGATACCAATTGAGCAACGTTTGAACGCCACACCTTGTAGTATCCATTCCCCAAAGAATTCAGGCTGTTCTGGATACAAAGAGTTGTCCGACCCGATACTAGATGGGTGTACTGATACACTGCCGAGAAGGAAGGTTTCTTTCTAGAATATTCCAAGTGCCAACATTAAGGATTCTGCATAATGCTAGTGAAGAAGTGATAGTTGTTTATCTGTTTCCAAGGTGTTACTGCAGTATGAGTATGCCATAGATCTGCCATACATTCTGAAGTATTGAAGTACTGTATTGCTTCTATAGAATAGTGTACAGCACACATCGGCACCCAGATATGGTCTATTGTTCTGCTGAAGACAGTCAGACAGGTCTGTTGTTCTGCTGAAGACAGTCAGACAGGTCTGTTGTTCTGCTGAAGACAGTCAGACAGGTCTGTTGTTCTGCTGAAGACAGTCAGACAGGTCTGTTGTTCTGCTGAAGACAGTCAGACATAAACAAAGCCTGTGAGACTAGCTGTGAACCGTGCGCCAGGCTCCAGGTTTAAACTGCTAGGTATGGTCTGCATTCCATAATGTTTAAAATAGGCTACATGTCCCAAATCATTGCACAACATGTAATAGGTTAGCCCAGCGGTTCACTTTTTTGGCCCACGACCCCATTTTGATATCTGAAAATTCTTGCGACCCCAACCATGTAAAAAAATTATGTAATTAACAGCCAATGTTGACTTTCTTAATTGGGGCTATGACAGTCAATTGAAGATTCTAACAGTATTTCTGATTGTCTTCTCAGCTCACCATCACATACTTTTAATGTGGGGCTATGACAGTCAATTAGTCTGACATAATGCCTCTTATCTCACCACTACTAATGAGATGGGTGTGGCTTGATGCATGTCGCCTCGGAGCTTCTCAAAGTTGGGTGTGGTCGACAGTACGTACTTCCGCTCTGCTGTCACATCGAACCTGGATCAATATTTTGTTTTAATGCAGATGAGAGCACTGAATCCATCTACACGAAGATATGATCTGGTGAAGGGTAGCCTACCATGAGTTTTATGGTGCTTTCAAGACAACTGGGAACTCTGAAAAATGGGACGGCAGGGTATTCCCTTTTTTACGAACAGGCATACCCTGCCCTGAACGTAGTCACTGTCACTAGCCGGCCTCCACCCAGTACCCTGCCCTGAACGTAGTCACTGTCACTAGCCGGCCTCCACCCAGTACCCTGCCCTGAACGTAGTCACTGTCACTAGCCGGCCTCCACCCAGTACCCTGCCCTGAACGTAGTCACTGTCACTAGCCGGCCTCCACCCAGTACCCTGCCCTGAACGTAGTCACTGTCACTAGCCGGCCTCCACCCAGTACCCTGCCCTGAACGTAGTCACTGTCACTAGCCGGCCTCCACCCAGTACCCTGCCCTGAACGTAGTCACTGTCACTAGCCGGCCTCCACCCAGTACCCTGCCCTGAACGTAGTCACTGTCACTAGCCGGCCTCCACCCAGTACCCTGCCCTGAACGTAGTCACTGTCACTAGCCAGATACCACCCAGTACCCTGCCCTGAACTTAGTCACTGTCACTAGCCAGCCTCCACCCAGTTACTCAACCCTGCACCTTAGAGGCTGCTGCCCTGTGTACATAGACATGGAACTCTGGTCACTTTAATAATGTTTACATAATGTTTTGCTCATTTCAAATCAAAATCGAATGTTATTTGTCACGTGCGCTGAACACAACAGGTGTAGACCTTACAGTGAAATGCTTACTAACAAGCCCTTAACCAACAATACAACAGGTGTAGACCTTACAGTGAAATGCTTACTAACAAGCCCTTAACCAACAATACAACAGGTGTAGACCTTACAGTGAAATGCTTACTAACAAGCCCTTAACCAACAATACAACAGGTGTAGACCTTACAGTGAAATGCTTACTTACAAGCCCTTAACCAACAATACAACAGGTGTAGACCTTACAGTGAAATGCTTACTAACAAGCCCTTAACCAACAATACAACAGGTGTAGACCTTACAGTGAAATGCTTACTAACAAGCCCTTAACCAACAATACAACAGGTGTAGACCTTACAGTGAAATGCTTACTAACAAGCCCTTAACCAACAATACAACAGGTGTAGACCTTACAGTGAAATGCTTACTTACAAGCCCTTAACAAAGAATATAAGTATAAGGTATAAGAAAAGTATTCTATACAGTATTTATACTCCGGACTACAGCATTGCTCGTCCTAATATTTATATATTTCTTAATTCCATTCTTTTACTTTTAGATGTGTGTATTGTTGTGTATTGTTAGATATTACTGCACTGATGAAGGTAGAAACACAAGCATTTCAATACACCCACAATAACATCTGCTAAGTATGTGTATGTGACCAATACAATTTGATTGGATTTTTACGTAGTTTATAATTGAAGTTACCTGATGCAGTATATCTCCGAGATCAAAAAAGTAAATCCATGGGCATCTCGGCCCTCACAGCTGGGGAGTTCTTGAGTCATTCAGTCAGAGCATAAATGCTTAGTTTAACAGTGTTATCTGACAGGTATTGATGTGAGTTTCTGGGCCTCTGCCTCCCTACACATTGTTTTCACCATATCAATTGCGGACGGTAATATCGGTAATATCAAAGTCTCTGCAATAGTGTGTGGTTTCACAGCATAGTGGGCCTAGCCATTCCCCATGGGAATGATTCAAATGCAACGGTCAAGTGCGGCCTTTTCCCATGATCTAAGGGCGCACTGGTTGAATATTATCTTTTAGATTGGAATAATTTGGATTTTGAATTTTAAAGTTAACCACATTAAAATGATTTTGAGATACAAAGATGATATTATAATATATATATATTTTGTAAATTCTCCTGCGACCCCATGTTGACCCCTAGTTTGGGAACCGCTGGGTTAGCCTAATATGATCCACTATATCTAGTGATCCTCAGCAATGTGACAGAGGAAAGAAAGGCCAACTAATGATGTAGGCTTATGGAACGATGCAGAATGGAAGGAAACTAACACTAAAGTCATTGACAGTTATAAATGTATGTGCAGTGGTGTAAAGTACTTATGTAAAAACTACTTTAAAGTACTGCTTAAGTCGTTTTGTACTTTACTATTTATATTTTTGACAACTTTTACTTTTACTTCACTACATTCCTAAAGAAAATAACGTACTTTTTACTCCATACATTTCCCCTGACGCCCAAAAGTACTCAAGTACTCTTTTACTATTTTGAATGCTTAGCAGGACAGAAATGGTCCAGTTCACACTTACTGTATCCAGAGAACATCCCTGGTCGTCTACTGCCTCTGATCTGGACTCACTAAACACATGCTTCCTTTGTAAGTTATGTCTGAGTGTTGGAGTGTCTGAGTGTTGGAGTGTCTGAGTGTTGGAGTGTCTGAGTGTTGGAGTGTCTGAGTGTCTGAGTGTTGGAGTGTTGGAGTGTCTGAGTGTTGGAGTGTTGGAGTGTCTGAGTGTTGGAGTGTCTGAGTGTTGGAGTGTTGGAGTGTCTGAGTGTCGGAGTGTCGGAGTGTTGGAGTGTCTGAGTGTCGGAGTGTCTGAGTGTCTGAGTGTTGGAGTGTCTGAGTGTTGGAGTGTCTGAGTGTTGGAGTGTCTGAGTGTTGGAGTGTCTGAGTGTCTGAGTGTTGGAATGTCTGAGTGTTGGAGTGTCTGAGTGTTGGAGTGTCTGAGTGTTGGAGTGTCTGAGTGTTGGAGTGTCTGAGTGTCTGAGTGTTGGAGTGTCTGAGTGTCTGAGTGTCTGAGTGTCTGAGTGTCTGAGTGTCTGAGTGTCTGAGTGTCTGAGTGTCTGAGTGTCTGAGTGTCTGAGTGTCGGAGTGTCGGAGTGTCGGAGTGTCGGAGTGTCTGAGTGTCTGAGTGTCTGAGTGTCTGAGTGTCGGAGTGTCGGAGTGTCGGAGTGTCTGAGTGTCTGAGTGTCTGAGTGTCTGAGTGTCGGAGTGTCTGAGTGTCTGAGTGTCTGAGTGTCTGAGTGTCTGAGTGTCGGAGTGTCGGAGTGTCTGAGTGTCGGAGTGTCGGAGTGTCTGAGTGTCTGAGTGTCGGAGTGTCGGAGTGTCTGAGTGTCGGAGTGTCGGAGTGTCTGAGTGTCTGAGTGTCTGAGTGTCTGAGTGTCGGAGTGTTGGAGTGTTCCCCTGGCTGTCAGTATATTAAAATAACTAGAAAATTGTACCGTCTGGTTTGCTTAATATAAGGAATGTGAACTTATTTATTTGATAATTAAGTATATTTTAGCAATTACATTTACTTTTTATACTTAAGGATATTTAAAACCAAATACATTTAGACTTTTACTCAAGTAGTATTTTACTGGGTGACTTTTACTGTTACTTCTACCTTTACTTTTACTCAAGTATGACAGTTGGGTACTTTTCTTTTCTGACTAATATTTAACATGATACAAATTGTAAAAATGAAACAAGTCTGGGCATATCCAGAATCCTATAGCTTGTACTACAGTACATTTCATCACAAGTTACAAGGCCAGCATTTCATAAACTTCACTGTGGAAAAGGTGTTGAAATGCTTCAGTTTGCTGCCATATGACTGATTTCACATATAAGAAAACAGTTGTCATTTATATTTACAATCTCCTTATACAAACAGATGACTCATTTACTCAGCTCTTATCAATAGCTCTTATCAATAGCTCTTATCAATAGCTCTTATCAATAGCTCTTATCAATGGCTCTTATCAATAGCTCTTATCAATAGCTCTTATCAATGGCTCTTATCAATGGCTCTTATCAATAGCTCTTATCAATAGCTCTTATCAATGGCTCTTATCAATAGCTCTTATCATTGGCTCTTATCAATGGCTCTTATCAATTAGCAAATTACAGTGCTAGAGAAAGGTATCATTTCTATCAGAAAGAAGAAAGTAGATGTTTTTTTAGGCTCAGGAAGCCCACCCAGCAACGCTGAGGACACAGGAAGCCCACCCAGCAACGCTGAGGACACAGGAGGCCCACCCAGCAACGCTGAGGACACAGGAGGCCCACCCAGCAACGCTGAGGACACAGGAAGAGGGAGGGAGAGAGGGGGGAGATACTCCTCTATGAAAAGAGGGAGGGAGAGAGGGGGGAGATACTCCTCTATGAAAAGAGGGAGAGAGAGGGGGGGGGAGATACTCCTCTATGAAAAGAGGGAGAGAGAGGGGTGAGATACTCCTCTATGAAAAGAGGGAGAGAGAGGGGGAGATACTCCTCTATGAAAAGAGGGAGAGAGAGGGGGGAGATACTCCTCTATGAAAAGAGGGAGAGAGAGGGGGAGATACTCATCTATGAAAAGAGGGAGAGAGAGGGGGGAGATATTCCTCTATGAAAAGAGGGAGAGAGAGGGGGAGATACTCCTCTATGTAAAGAGGGAGAGGGGGAGATACTCATCTATGTAAAGAGGGAGAGAGAGGGGGGAGATACTCCTCTATGAAAAGAGGGAGAGAGAGAGGGAGGGGGGGAGATACTCCTCTATGAAAAGAGGGAGAGAGAGAGGGGGGAGATACTCCTCTATGAAAAGAGGGAGAGAGAGAGGGGGGAGATACTCCTCTATGAAAAGAGGGAGAGAGAGGGGGGAGATACTCCTCTATGAAAAGAGGGAGAGAGAGAGGGAGGGGGGGAGATACTCCTCTATGAAAAGAGGGAGAGAGAGACGGGGGAGATGCTCCTCAATAAAAAGAGGGAGGGAGAGAGGGAGGGGGGAGATACTCCTCTATGAAAAGAGGGAGAGAGAGACGGGGGAGATACTCCTCAATAAAAAGAGGGAGGGAGAGAGGGAGGGGGGAGATACTCCTCTATGAAAAGAGGGAGAGAGAGAGGGGGGAGATACTCCTCTATGAAAAGAGGGAGAGAGAGAGGGAGGGGGGAGATACTCCTCAATAAAAAGAGGGAGAGAGAGAGGGGGGAGATACTCCTCTATGAAAAGAGGGAGAGAGAGAGGGAGGGGGGAGATACTCCTCTATGAAAAGAGGGAGAGAGGGGGGGGAGATACTCCTCAATAAAAAGAGGGAGAGAGAGAGGGAGGGGGGAGATACTCCTCTATGAAAAGAGGGAGAGAGAGACGGGGGAGATACTCCTCTATGAAAAGAGGGAGGGAGAGAGGGGGGAGATACTCCTCTATGAAAAGAGGGAGGGAGAGAGGGGGGAGATACTCCTCTATGAAAAGAGGGAGAGAGAGGGGGGAGATACTCCTCTATGAAAAGAGGGAGAGAGAGGGGGGAGATACTCCTCTATGAAAAGAGGGAGAGAGAGAGGGAGGGGGGAGATACTCCTCTATGAAAAGAGGGAGAGAGAGACGGGGGAGATACTCCTCTATGAAAAGAGGGAGAGAGAGGGGGGGAGATACTCCTCTATGAAAAGAGGGAGAGAGAGAGGGAGGGGGGAGATACTCCTCAATAAAAAGAGGGAGAGAGAGAGGGGGGAGATACTCCTCTATGAAAAGAGGGAGAGAGAGGGGTGAGATACTCCTCTATAAAAAGAGGGAGAGAGAGAGGGGGGGAGATACTCCTCTATGAAAAGAGGGAGGGAGAGGGGGGAGATACTCCTCAATAAAAAGAGGGAGAGAGAGAGGGGGGAGATACTCCTCTATGAAAAGAGGGAGAGAGAGGGGTGAGATACTCCTCTATGTAAAGAGGGAGAGAGAGGGAGAGAGGGGTGAGATACTCTATAAAAAGAGGGAGAGAGAGGGGGGAGGGGGAGATACTCCTCTATGTAAAGAGGGAGAGAGAGAGAGGGGTGAGATACTCCTCTATGAAAAGAGGGAGAGAGAGGGGTGAGATACTCCTCTATGAAAAGAGGGAGGGAGAGGGGTGAGATACTCCTCTATGAAAAGAGGGAGGGAGAGGGGTGAGATACTCCTCTATGAAAAGAGGGAGGGAGAGGGGTGAGATACTCCTCTATGAAAAGAGGGAGGGAGAGGGGTGAGATACTCCTCTATGAAAAGAGGGAGAGAGAGGGGTGAGATACTCCTCTATGTAAAGAGGGAGAGAGAGGGGTGAGATACTCCTCTATGTAAAGAGGGAGAGCGAGGGGTGAGATACTCCTCTATGTAAAGAGGGAGAGAGAGGGGTGAGATACTCCTCTATGTAAAGAGGGAGAGCGAGGGGTGAGATACTCCTCTATGTAAAGAGGGAGAGAGAGGGGGAGATACTCCTCTATGTAAAGAGGGAGAGCGAGGGGTGAGATACTCCTCTATGTAAAGAGGGAGAGCGAGGGGTGAGATACTCCTCTATGAAAAGAGGGAGAGAGAGGGGTGAGATACTCCTCTATGTAAAGAGGGAGAGAGAGGGGTGAGATACTCCTCTATGAAAAGAGGGAGAGAGAGGGGTGAGATACTCCTCTATAAAAAGAGGGAGAGAGAGAGGGGGGGGAGATACTCCTCTATGAAAAGAGGGAGGGAGAGGGGGGAGATACTCCTCAATAAAAAGAGGGAGAGAGAGAGGGGGGAGATACTCCTCTATGAAAAGAGGGAGAGAGAGGGGTGAGATACTCCTCTATGTAAAGAGGGAGAGAGAGGGAGAGAGGGGTGAGATACTCTATAAAAAGAGGGAGAGAGAGGGGGGAGGGGGAGATACTCCTCTATGTAAAGAGGGAGAGAGAGAGAGGGGTGAGATACTCCTCTATGAAAAGAGGGAGAGAGAGGGGTGAGATACTCCTCTATGAAAAGAGGGAGGGAGAGGGGTGAGATACTCCTCTATGAAAAGAGGGAGGGAGAGGGGTGAGATACTCCTCTATGAAAAGAGGGAGGGAGAGGGGTGAGATACTCCTCTATGAAAAGAGGGAGGGAGAGGGGTGAGATACTCCTCTATGAAAAGAGGGAGAGAGAGGGGTGAGATACTCCTCTATGTAAAGAGGGAGAGAGAGGGGTGAGATACTCCTCTATGTAAAGAGGGAGAGCGAGGGGTGAGATACTCCTCTATGTAAAGAGGGAGAGAGAGGGGTGAGATACTCCTCTATGTAAAGAGGGAGAGCGAGGGGTGAGATACTCCTCTATGTAAAGAGGGAGAGAGAGGGGAGATACTCCTCTATGTAAAGAGGGAGAGCAAGGGGTGAGATACTCCTCTATGTAAAGAGGGAGAGCGAGGGGTGAGATACTCCTCTATGAAAAGAGGGAGAGAGAGAGGGGGGGGAGATACTCCTCTATGAAAAGAGGGAGAGCGAGGGGTGAGATACTCCTCTATGAAAAGAGGGAGAGAGAGGGGTGAGATACTCCTCTATGTAAAGAGGGAGAGAGAGGGGTGAGATACTCCTCTATGTAAAGAGGGAGAGCGAGGGGTGAGATACTCCTCTATGTAAAGAGGGAGAGCGAGGGGTGAGATACTCCTCTATGTAAAGAGGGAGAGCGAGGGGTGAGATACTCCTCTATGTAAAGAGGGAGAGCGAGGGGTGAGATACTCCTCTATGTAAAGAGGGAGAGAGAGGGGTGAGATACTCCTCTATGTAAAGAGGGAGAGAGAGGGGTGAGATACTCCTCTATGTAAAGAGGGAGAGCGAGGGGTGAGATACTCCTCTATGTAAAGAGGGAGAGCGAGGGGTGAGATACTCCTCTATGTAAAGAGGGAGAGCGAGGGGTGAGATACTCCTCTATGTAAAGAGGGAGAGCGAGGGGTGAGATACTCCTCTATGTAAAGAGGGAGAGCGAGGGGTGAGATACTCCTCTATGTAAAGAGGGAGGGAGAGGGGTGAGATACTCCTCTATGTAAAGAGGGAGAGAGAGGGGTGAGATACTCCTCTATGTAAAGAGGGAGAGCGAGGGGTGAGATACTCCTCTATGTAAAGAGGGAGGGAGAGGGGTGAGATACTCCTCTATGTAAAGAGGGAGAGCGAGGGGTGAGATACTCCTCTATGTAAAGAGGGAGAGCGAGGGGTGAGATACTCCTCTATGTAAAGAGGGAGAGCGAGGGGTGAGATACTCCTCTATGTAAAGAGGGAGAGCGAGGGGTGAGATACTCCTCTATGTAAAGAGGGAGAGCGAGGGGTGAGATACTCCTCTATGTAAAGAGGGAGGGAGAGGGGTGAGATACTCCTCTATGTAAAGAGGGAGAGCGAGGGGTGAGATACTCCTCTATGTAAAGAGGGAGAGTGAGGGGTGAGATACTCCTCTATGTAAAGAGGGAGAGAGAGGGGTGAGATACTCCTCTATGTAAAGAGGGAGGGAGAGGGGTGAGATACTCCTCTATGTAAAGAGGGAGGGAGAGGGGTGAGATACTCCTCTATGTAAAGAGGGAGAGCGAGGGGTGAGATACTCCTCTATGAAAAGAGGGAGAGAGAGAGGGGGGGGAGATACTCCTCTATGAAAAGAGGGAGAGCGAGGGGTGAGATACTCCTCTATGAAAAGAGGGAGAGAGAGGGGTGAGATACTCCTCTATGTAAAGAGGGAGAGAGAGGGGTGAGATACTCCTCTATGTAAAGAGGGAGAGCGAGGGGTGAGATACTCCTCTATGTAAAGAGGGAGAGCGAGGGGTGAGATACTCCTCTATGTAAAGAGGGAGAGAGAGGGGTGAGATACTCCTCTATGTAAAGAGGGAGAGCGAGGGGTGAGATACTCCTCTATGTAAAGAGGGAGAGCGAGGGGTGAGATACTCCTCTATGTAAAGAGGGAGAGCGAGGGGTGAGATACTCCTCTATGTAAAGAGGGAGAGCGAGGGGTGAGATACTCCTCTATGTAAAGAGGGAGAGCGAGGGGTGAGATACTCCTCTATGTAAAGAGGGAGGGAGAGGGGTGAGATACTCCTCTATGTAAAGAGGGAGAGAGAGGGGTGAGATACTCCTCTATGTAAAGAGGGAGAGCGAGGGGTGAGATACTCCTCTATGTAAAGAGGGAGGGAGAGGGGTGAGATACTCCTCTATGTAAAGAGGGAGAGCGAGGGGTGAGATACTCCTCTATGTAAAGAGGGAGAGCGAGGGGTGAGATACTCCTCTATGTAAAGAGGGAGAGCGAGGGGTGAGATACTCCTCTATGTAAAGAGGGAGAGCGAGGGGTGAGATACTCCTCTATGTAAAGAGGGAGAGCGAGGGGTGAGATACTCCTCTATGTAAAGAGGGAGGGAGAGGGGTGAGATACTCCTCTATGTAAAGAGGGAGAGCGAGGGGTGAGATACTCCTCTATGTAAAGAGGGAGAGTGAGGGGTGAGATACTCCTCTATGTAAAGAGGGAGAGAGAGGGGTGAGATACTCCTCTATGTAAAGAGGGAGGGAGAGGGGTGAGATACTCCTCTATGTAAAGAGGGAGGGAGAGGGGTGAGATACTCCTCTATGTAAAGAGGGAGAGCGAGGGGTGAGATACTCCTCTATGTAAAGAGGGAGGGAGAGGGGTGAGATACTCCTCTATGTAAAGAGGGAGGGAGAGGGGTGAGATACTCCTCTATGTAAAGAGGGAGAGCGAGGGGTGAGATACTCCTCTATGTAAAGAGGGAGAGAGAGGGGAGATACTCCTCTATGTAAAGAGGGAGAGCGAGGGGTGAGATACTCCTCTATGTAAAGAGGGAGAGCGAGGGGTGAGATACTCCTCTATGTAAAGAGGGAGAGCGAGGGGTGAGATACTCCTCTATGTAAAGAGGGAGAGAGAGGGGTGAGATACTCCTCTATGTAAAGAGGGAGAGCGAGGGGTGAGATACTCCTCTATGTAAAGAGGGAGAGCGAGGGGTGAGATACTCCTCTATGTAAAGAGGGAGAGCGAGGGGTGAGATACTCCTCTATGTAAAGAGGGAGAGCGAGGGGTGAGATACCCAAACTGACAACTTTGCACAGCAATGCGTCATACTGTAGGTGCCAATGTGATGTTAAATTACATTTTCTTTCAGATAAGCTTTGTCACTTAGCCAAACTAATATATATCAATGCCTTTGATTAAATCTGCCATATGAAAACATTACACTTGAAATGTGTTCCAGAGCAATTTCTATCAATCATGATTTGTATCAGTTTATTGCTCTGTGTGGCAACTGTAATACAGTGAGTGCAGGGAAACATAGTGAGGACTAGGTGCAGCTGCTGCTAGTACTATGGCCTTAACTTCATCTATCCTGTTTCCTTAAATACCACACTCACAAAATACTCTGTGCATATACAGTATCAATGACTCCTAGAGTGTGCAGGGACCTGATACACCTCTCACAAAACTGTTTAGTGTGTTCAGTCCAAACCTCATCCAACCACGAATGTTTCAGACCCCAGCCTCTCCTCAGTCTACCCCAGCCTACCCCAGCCTCTCCTCAGTCTACCCCAGCCTCTCCTCAGTCTACCCCAGCCTACCCCAGCCTCTCCTCAGTCTACCCCAGCCTCTCCTCAGTCTACCCCAGCCTACCCCAGCCTGTCCTCAGTCTACCCCAGCCTCTCCTCAGTCTACCCCAGCCTCTCCTCAGTCTACCCCAGCCTCTCCTCAGTCTACCCCAGCCTACCCCAGCCTGTCCTCAGTCTACACCAGCCTCTCCTCAGTCTACACCAGCCTCTCCTCAGTCTACCCCAGCCTCTCCTCAGTCTACCCCAGCCTCTCCTCAGTCTATCCCAGCCTCTCCTCAATCTAACCCAGTCTCTCCTCAGCCTACCCCAGCCTCTCCTCATCCTACCCCAGCCTCTCTTCAGTCTACACCAGCCTCTCCTCAGCCTACCCCAGCCTCTCCTCATCCTACCCCAGCCTCTCTTCAGTCTACACCAGCCTCTCCTCAGTCTACCCCAGCCTCTCCTCAGTCTACCCCAGCCTCTCCTCAGTCTAAATCAGTCTCTCCTCAATCTAACCCAGTCTCTCCTCAGTCTACCCCAGCCTCTCCTCAGTCTACCCCAGCCTTTCCTCAGTCTACCCCAGCCTCTCCTCCGTCTACCCCAGCCTCTCCTCAGTCTACCCCAGCCTCTCCTCAGTCTACCCCAGCCTCTCCTCAGTCTATCCCAGTCTCTCCTCAATCTAACCCAGTCTCTCCTCAGTCTACCCCAGCCTCTCCTCAGTCTACCCCAGCCTTTCCTCAGTCTACCCCAGCCTCTCCTCCGTCTACCCCAGCCTCTCCTCAGTCTACCCTAGCCTCTCCTCAGCCCCTCTGATAAATGACCGTTTTCACTCCCTCACTCCCTCTCTCTCTCTCTCTCTCTCTCTCTCTCTCTCTCTCTCTCTCTCTCTCTCTCTCTCTCTCTCTCTCTCTCTCTCTCTCTCGGTCTCTCTCTCTCTCTCTCTCCCTCGGTCTCTCTCTCTCTCCCTCTCTCTCTCATTGTCCTTCCTTGATGTTGAACAGGATGTCTCTATGGAGACAGGGATAAACAGATGATAACAAATTCTCAGCAGCCCTTTAAAGCTCATGGGTGTGTATGGGTTGGCATTTGAGGTGAGGCAAGGAGAGGCAGTGTAGGACAGAGAGAGAGAGAGAGAGGGAGAGAGAGAGAGAAAGGGAGGGAACTTGACGTTAGCAAGAGGTAAGAGCTGTTAAAGTGCTGATTTTTAGCTCTTGGGGCTCTGCTACTACTACTGCTGCTGCTGCTGCTGCTGCTGGGTAAGTGGGTTACTGTACTGTAGGATGTAGGTTACCTGTCTGAGTGTGTGTCTGTATGTTAGATCCCTGTAGGCTACACAGCATATGCACAACAAACCTAACATTAGCAATGTATCATCAGTAGAGCTTTTTCTGCTATTACTGTTACAACCCTTCATCATCTAGCACTTAGGAACAGGAGAAGCAGCTTGTTGTGTTGCTATGATACTAAATGATGTGTTACTGTTACAACCCTTCTTCATCTAGCACTTAGGAACGGGAGAAGCAGCTTGTTGTGTTGCTATGATACTAAATGATGTGTTACTGTTACAACCCTTCTTCATCTAGCACTTAGGAACGGGAGAAGCAGCTTGTTGTGTTGCTATGATACTAAATGATGTGTTACTGTTACAACCCTTCTTCATCTAGCACTTAGGAACGGGAGAAGCAGCTTGTTGTGTTGCTATGATACTATTTGTGTGCCTTGGCATGGCTTTGGTGTGACACATTTAATACTGACATGACAAATAGACAAGCAATTATTCAAACTAAATCACATTTCTGTCCTGCTGACTGTATTTGTAATTTATACAGTATCATGTTGTTTTTGGGAAGGTTTATACTGTAATTCAGGTGATTCTAGGTTGTACAGTGGTTACTGACTGGTTAGTGGAGTTATGAATACCTGTGCATGGTGCATTGCTGTGTGAATAACAACACACCCATGTGTGTATATTACCCATAGCTACCCTCTCTCCTAACAAAATATACACAGGTTAATATTACAGCACTATTCTAGATAATATTTCAGTGAAAAGTAGAGGGAAAGAACTTGAGGACATAGTTTAGAAAAAGGTCATTTAGAAACATATTAGAACATTTATTTGGACAATTCTGCTCAAGTCAAGTGAACACCATTTAGCACATTACAGTAATATGCTGTGGAGACAATGTTCAGTTAAATAATTGGAATATTGTGCTGTCCAAATCAAATGTTATTTGTCACGTACCGAATACAACAGGTGTAGACCTTACCGTGAAATGCTTACTTACAAGCCCTTAACCAACAATACAACAGGTAGACCTTACCGTGAAATGCTTACTTACAAGCCCTTAACCAACAATACAACAGGTGTAGACCTTACCGTGAAATGCTTACTTACAAGCCCTTAACCAACAATACAACAGGTAGACCTTACCGTGAAATGCTTACTTACAAGCCCTTAACCAACAATACAACAGGTAGACCTTACCGTGAAATGCTTACTTACAAGCCCTTAACCAACAATACAACAGGTGTAGACCTTACCGTGAAATGCTTACTTACAAGCCCTTAACCAACAATACAACAGGTAGACCTTACCGTGAAATGCTTACTTACAAGCCCTTAACCAACAATACAACAGGTAGACCTTACCGTGAAATGCTTACTAACAAGCCCTTAACCAACAATACAACAGGTGTAGACCTTACAGTGAAATGCTTACTAACAAGCCCTTAACCAACAATACAACAGGTAGACCTTACAGTGAAATGCTTACTAACAAGCCCTTAACCAACAATACAACAGGTGTAGACCTTACAGTGAAATGCTTACTAACAAGCCCTAACCAACAATACAATTGGTGTAGACCTTACAGTGAAATGCTTACTAACAAGCCCTTAACCAACAATACAACAGGTGTAGACCTTACAGTGAAATGCTGACTAACAAGCCCTTAACCAACAATACAACAGGTGTAGACCTTACAGTGAAATGCTTACTAACAAGCCCTTAACCAACAATACAACAGGTGTAGACCTTACAATGCAGAGTTTTAAAAAAGTAAGAAAAATATGCAAATTAAACGAAATAAAAAATGTTAACAATAAAATAAGAATAACGAGGCTATTTACAGGGGTACAGGTACTGAGTCAATGTCAGGGTATGAGGAAGAGGTAGTTGAGGTAATATGTCTTCATCATACTCTACACAATATAAGACACAAGTTAAAGATGGATCAAGATCAAGCCATTAATAAGATAACATAAGATGAAGTCATGTGAACATAGATACAGCATCACCTACAGTTGAAGTCAGAAGTTTACATACACCTTAGCCAAATACAACTCAGTTTTTCACAATTCCTGACATTTAATCCTAGTAAAAATTCCCTGTTTTAGGTCAGTTAGGATCACCACTTTATTTTAAGAATGTGAAATGTCAGAATAATAGTAGAGAGAATGATTTATTTCAGCTTTTATTTCTTTCATCACATTCCCAGTGGGTCAGAAGTTTACATACACTCAATTAGTATTTGGTAGCATTGCCTTTAAATTGTTTAACTTGGGTCAAATGTTTCAGGTAGCCTTCCACAAGCTTCCCACAATAAGTTGGGTGAATTTTGGCCCATTCCTCCTGACAGAACTGGTGTAACTGAGTCAGGTTTGTAGGCCTCCTTGCTCGCACATGCTTTTTCAGTTCTGCCCACTAATGTTGTACAGGATTGAGGTCAGGGCTTTGTGATGGCCACTCCAATACCTTGACTTTGTTGTCCTTAAGCCATTTTGCCACAACTTTGGAAGTATGCTTGGGGTCATTGTCCATTTGGTAGACCCATTTGCAGCCAAGCTTTAACTTCCTGACTGATGTCTTGAGATGTTGCTTCAATATATCCACATAATTTTCCTTCCTCATGATGCCATCTATTTTGTGAAGTGCACCAGGCCCTCCTGCAGCAAGTCACCCCCACAGCATGATGCTGCCCCCCCGTGCTTCACGGTTGGGATGGTGTTCTTCGGCTTGCAAGCCTCCCCCTTTTTCCTCCAAACATAACGATGGTCATTATGGTCAAACAGTTCTATTTTTGTTTCATCAGACCAGAGGACATTTCTCGAAAAAGTACGATCTTTGTCCCCATGTGCAGTTACAAACCGTAGTCAGGCTTTTTTATGGCGGTTTTGGAGCAGTGGCGTCTTCCTTGCTGAGCGGCCTTTCAGGTTATGTTGATATAGGACTCGTTTTACTGTGGATATAGATACTTTTGTACCCGTTTCCACCAGCACCTTTGCTGCTGTTCTGGGATTGATTCATCTCTAGGAGACAGAACGCGTCTCCTTCCTGAGCGGTATGACGGCTACGTGGTCCCATGGTGTTTATACTTGCGTACTATTGTTTGTACAGATTAACGTGGTACCTTCAGGCGTTTGGAAATTGCTCCCAAGGATGAACCAGACCAGATTTTCTTTTGATTTTCCCATGTCGTCGAGCAAAGAGGCACTGAGTTTGAAGGTAGGCCTTGAAATACATCCACAGGTACACCTCCAATTGACTCAAATGATGTCAATTAGCCTATCAGAAGCTTCTAAAGCCATGACGTCATTTTCTGGAATTTTCCAAGCAGTTTAAAGGTACAGTCAACTTAGTGTATGTAAACATCTGGAATTGTGATATAGTGAATTATAAGTGAAATAATCTGTCTGTAAACAATTGTTGGAAGAATTACTTGTGTCATGCACAAAGTAGATGTCCTAACCGACTTGCCAAAAGTATAGTTTGTTAACATGAAATCTGTGGAGTGGTTGAAAAATGAGTTTTAATGACTTCAACCTAAGTGTATGTAAACTTCCGACTTCAACTGTGTATGTGATACACCATGCACATTCCTACAGAAACCACATACAGCATATATACTGTAAATGTATGGCCTCACTGTCCTTACTGTAAATCACTTTGGATGAAAGGACTCACTGTCCTTACTGTAAATCACTTTGGATGAAAGGACTCACTGTCCTTACTGTAAATCACTTTGGATGAAAGGACTCACTGTCCTTACTGTAAATCACTTTGGATGAAAGGACTCACTCTCTCTCTCTCTCTCTCTCTCTCTCAATGTGCTCTTTCTGCTCTCTGCCTGTCTGAGCTCTGTCTGTCTGTCACTGGACTGAGCTCTGTCTGTCTGTCTGTCCCTGGACTGAGCTCTGTCTCTCCCTGGACTGAGCTCTGTATGTCCCTGGATTGAGCTCTGTCTCTCCCTGGACTGAGCTCTGTCTCTCCCTGGACTGAGCTCTGTCTCTCCCTGGACTGAGCTCTGTCTCTCCCTGGACTGAGCTCTGTCTCTCCCTGGACTGAGCTCTGTATGTCCCTGGACTGAGCTCTGTCTCTCCCTGGACTGAGCTCTGTCTCTCCCTGGACTGAGCTCTGTCTCTCCCTGGACTGAGCTCTGTCTGTCTGTCTCCATCCCTGGACTGAGCTCTGTCTCCATCCCTGGACTGAGCTCTGTCTGTCCCTGGACTGAGCTCTGTCTGTCCCTGGACTGAGCTCTGTCTCTCCCTGGACTGAGCTTCACCCCACCACACCCACATAGCACCTCATCCCTGGACTGAGCTTCACCCCACCACACCCACATAGCACCTCATCCCTGGACTGAGCTTCACCCCACCACACCCACATAGCACCTCATCCCTGGACTGAGCTTCACCCCACCACACCCACATAGCACCTCATCCCTGGACTGAGCTTCACCCCACCGCACTTTTCATGAAGCTTTATTCTGACATGGTTATTATGAAATAATACCATCCTACTTGCTTGCTATCCTTTGCTAGTTTGATCTGTCTGTGATTTAATCTGTATATATTGGGATTGCTGCTAAGTGAATGGCCTCATTGAGGACATTCAAGTTTTCTAAAGTGAATGCAGCTGGTATAGAGAGCCGAGTTCTATCCAAGCCCACCCACTGTTTCAGCAACACCTCCTCATTTAGTCCTTGCTGACTGGCTGTTCCACAGACAAGACTCTATTCACATCTACTATGAAATATCAACTTCACTATTCCCATAACAACTGATAGTCAACTACAGAGGACTACAGAGAACTACAGAGAACTACAGAGGACTACAGAGAACTACAGAGAACTACAGAGAGAACTACAGAGGACTACAGAGAACTATAGAGCACTACAGAGAACTACAGAGAACTACAGAGGACTACAGAGAACTACAGATAACTATAGAGCACTACAGAGAGAACTACAGAGGATTACAGAGAACTATAGAGCACTACAGAGAGAACTACAGAGGACTACAGAGAACTATAGAGCACTACAGAGAGAACTACAGATAACTATAGAGCACTAGAGAGAGAACTACAGAGGACTACAGAGAACTACAGAGGACTACAGAGCACTATAGAGTACTACAGATCACTATAGAGCCATTGCTGTCATAACAACTACAGTACTACTGCTGCTTTCTACTACAGCTAGTTATTACACACCCACAAACATGTTGTAGCAACATCCAAAATATCTCTCTATGTGATGTGGAATGAGAAGGCATGAGGGGACAGTAACCATGACTACCCTTGTGTTAGGGATTGCATCAGTACTGTGTAATCTCCAGCATGAGGTCAGAGAGAGAGCTGTCCTTCTGTCCCACAGAGAGAGAGAGAGAGAGAGAGAGAGAGAGAGAGAGAGAGAGAGAGAGAGAGCTGTTCTTCTGTCCCACAGAGAGAGAGAGAGAGAGAGATAGAGAGAGAGATGTCTTTCTGTCCCACAGAGAGAGAGAGAGCTGTCCTTCTGTCCCACATAGAGAGAGAGATGTCTTTCTGTCCCACAGAGAGAGAGAGAGCTGTCCTTCTGTCCCACAGAGAGAGAGAGAGATGTCTTTCTGTCCCATAGAGAGAGAGAGAGAGCTGTCCTTCTGTCCCACAGAGAGAGAGAGACTAAACTCACAAACCAACAGTAACCCAACAAAGCCTCAGGACAGCACTCAGAAAATCTGGCCCAACCAAATTATCAAAAAACAAAAAGAAAATTACATGACCTATTGGAAAGACACCACAAAAAATCAAAGTAAACTTCAATGCTATTTGGCACTAAACAGACAGTACACAGTGGCAAACTACCTGACCACTGTGACTGATAGAAAACTGAGGAAAACATTGACTATGTACAGACTCAGTGAGCACAGCCTGGCTATAGAGACCGGTCGTCGCAGACAGATCTGGCAACCCAGAGATGCCAGGTTGTGTTTACTCTGCCCACAAAACGCAGTTGAAACGGAAACACACTTTCTCCTAAAATGTGATAATTATGCAGACATACGGGCAACTTTCTTTCCCCAAATTCAAAAGAGAAATAAAGAATTTGAAACAGGAACAGATAATGAAAAATTACAATGCCTATTGGGTGAAAAGGTCCATTGTGCCATTTATGGTGCAAAATATGTTGCATTATGCCACACCCGTAGGGACAACCAGTTGACCCAACTGCAACCAAAAATACCATAAGGACAACCAGTTGACCCAACTACAACCAATAACCTCCCAACAAACTTACACACACACAAAACACACACATACAATTATTTTGAATATGTTTGGTTGTGTATGTGATAATTAATATGTATTGAATCTATATTTTTGTTGTTGTTAATAATAATATGAACGTTCTTTTTATTGTTACATTGTAAAGTGCTTTGGCAATATTGTTAAGTTGTAACTTTCATGCCAATAAAGCCGAATTTGAATTGAATTGAATTGAATTGAGAGAGAGAGAGAGAGAGAGAGAGAGAGAGAGAGCGAGAGAGAGAGAGATGTCTTTCTGTCCCACAGAGAGAGAGAGAGAGCTGTCCTTCTGTCCCACAGAGAGAGAGAGAGATGTCTTTCTGTCCCACAGAGAGAGAGAGAGAGCTGTCCTTCTGTCCTGCAGAGAGAGAGAGAGCTGTCCTTCTGTCCCACAGAGAGAGAGAGCTGTCCTTCTGTCCTGCAGAGAGAGAGGGAGCTGTCCTTCTGTCCCACAGAGAGAGAGAGAGAGAGAGAGC
>CM042381.1:33993874-34058874 GCA_023634145.1 Thymallus thymallus
TGTCATATACCATACCTTGACCTTGCTTTTGTCTTACATGCTGAGTTGCAGTGTGACATTCTGATGGAAGAGTTGCTCTGGAATTTAATTAAACATCCACCATAAATTAAACGTCACCAAGACCGTTATTAGATAACATAAATACTAGTGGGTCCTCCCGAGTGGCGCAGCGGTCTAATGTACATTCCTGGGCTGTGCCACAACTGGTCGTGGCCGGGAGTCCGAAAGGACGGCGCACAATTGGCCCAGCGTCGTCCAGGTTAGGGGAGGGTTTGGCTGATGAGGCTTTACTTGGCTCATCGTGTGCTAGCGACTCCTTGTGGTGGGCCGGGTGCCTGGAGGCTGACCCCGGTCGTCAGTTGAACGGTGTTTCCTCCGACACATTGGTGCGGCTGGCTTCCGGGTTAAGCTGGCGGGTGTTAAGGAGCGGTTAGGCGGGTCATGTTTCGGAGGACGCACTACTCCACCTTTGCCTCTCCCGAGCCTGTTGGGGAGTTGCAGTGATGAGACAAGATCGAAAAATTTGGGAGAAAAAGTATCTAAAATATAAAAGCCATACTGGTAAAATAATCTGACATTGTGACATGTTCCATAGGCTTCAACCATGAATGGTAAACCATACTGGTAAAATAATCTGACATCGTGCCATGTTCCATAGGCTTCAACCATGAATGGTAAACCATACTGGTAAAATAATCTGACATCTTGCCATGTTCCATAGGCTTCAACCATGAATGGTAAACCATACTGGTAAAATAATCTGACATCGTGCCATGTTCCATAGGCTTCAACCATGAATGTCCTCTTTGATTTGAATTGAGTTCACTTTCTTACAGTATATTTAATCTTTCTTACAGTATATTTAATCTTTCTTACAGTATATTTCATCTTTCTTACAGTATAACACATCTTTCTTACAGTATATTTCATCTTTCTTACAGTATATTTCATCTTTCTTACAGTATATTTCATCTTTCTTACAGTATAACACATCTCTCAAACTCATAGTTTCAGGGTTCATCTTTAGGACTATAGTTTTAAAACTAGCTAGCTTTTTATTTTGAGACTGTTTCTGAATGCATTGCTTTCAAACGTTTCAATCTATTTTCTCTCTTGTGGTTCTTTGATGTGTTGTTTGTTGTTGCAGAAACTGGACGACGGCTGCATTGAAGGGGAATATGTTGTATAGAAGTGGTAATAAAATGTTTCTCTTTAGTTTGTATGGTTTATTTTATTCCAATTGTGAGCGACTCGTCATTTATGAAACCAGGAAGTGTCCAATGCCATGTCCTTTAGCCAAAGGCTTTCTCATGTTTAAAACAATGTATTCTTCTTATAAACAGGTAACTAGTCTGTGTTCAATTGAATTTATTTGGTAAAAGCCTATACTGTATGTGCTGTGTCCCCAGAGTATAGCACTTAAAGTATTCATTAAAATACTGGTTTCCAAATCCTTGTCCTTGATGGTAAAAACAAAAGTGTGTGACTGTGTGGTGTGAAAGCGCAAACATGTAAAACATTTAATACACTGACTAAACAAAAGACATCAGACTGACGTCACAGACTTTTCCACAGATTCTTTCACTTGAAGAATAAGAATCACAGATTAATTCTCCAACTCCTCTCTACTCTGCTCTGCTTTTGGTCATCTGACATTTAAAGAGCCAATCAAGGTGGATCTTTGAAAAACTTTGACAAACCTGTCGATGTGTCCTTGAGCAAGGCACTTAACCCTAATTTTCTCCAGGGGCGCCGTACTACTATGGCTGACCCTGTAGGTAGGCCGTCAATGTAAATAAGAATTTGTTGTTGTTAAGGTTCAATAAAATACATTTTAAAAAGTCCTTGGGTCTTGGCTGCTGTCCACCAGGACAGTAGTCTATGTGTACGTCCCAAATGGCACCTTATTACCTCTATAGCGCATTCCTTTTGACCAGAGCCCTATTCCCTACTGGTGTTGGATTTTCATTTGATCACTCTATAGTTGCTGAGATGAACTTCCTGATTTACATAAATTCACTGAAAACCCGCACTAACATGGTTATATTAACAGTATTGCACTTTTCATGTAGCCTACTTTTGTCCAGCTAATAGCCTAACCACCAATCAAGCAACATTACGGACTAATCATTGAAATCCTGTTGCTGCAGGATTATTTTGCTCTGACAATCCTGGTCAAATTAAGATCCAACATCTGTACATAGTGCACTACTTGTGTCCAGAGCCCAGGGCTGGTAATACGCTATACAGCGAACAGGGTACCATTTAGCTGACTTGGCTGTAGTCTGGTTGCCCTGCAGTCCTGCAGCGCTCACTATGCGCTGGGCCCCGCTGGCAGGAGTTACCGTGGTAACAGCAAGAAGGGAAGGGGAGAATCTGGTCATAATGTTTATGTGTCCTATTCACACAGTACTGCCTCCTTGCCTCCTCGTCAATGTGACATTTCCACACATCTGGAGCGCACTAAACTGACCTGCATTCCATACAGGGTGTCAGGGCAGAATGGTTACCACTTTATTTCTGTATGTAATCTGCAATAGTATTATTATATTAATCAGTTATTTTGTGTATATTTTTATCTAAAAAGGATAACTTTTAAAATGTTTTACAACTCAAATTATTATGAAATTCACTGGGGAGGATGGTCCTCCCTTTCCGCATCCTCAAGGTGCCAGGGCAGACTTACAAATCTATCAGATCAAAGTTTATTTGTCACGTGCACCGAATACAACAGGTGTAGACCTTACCGTGAAATGCTTACTTACAAGCGCTTAACATTGATCATTGATGCCCCACGAGGTGAGATCTTGCATGGTGCCCCAGACCGAGGGAGATTGACCGTCATCTTGAACTTCTTCCATTTTCTAATAATTGCGCCAACAGTTGTTGCCTTCTCACCAAGCTGCTTGCCTATTGTCCTGTAGCCCATCCCAGCCTTGTGTAGGTCCACAATTTTATCCCTGATGTCCTTACACAGCTCTCTGGTCTTGGCCATTGTGGAGAGGTTGGAGTCTGTTTGATTGAGTGTGTGGACAGGTGTCTTTTATACAGGTAACGAGTTCAAACAGGTGCAGTTAATACAGGTAATGAGTGGAGAACAGGAGGGCTTCTTAAAGAAAAACTAACAGGTCTGTGAGAGCCGGAATTCTTACTGGTTGGTAGGTGATCAAATACTTATGTCATGCAATAAAATGCAAATTCATTATTTAAAAATCATACAATGTGATTTTCTGGATTTTTGTTTTAGATTCCGTCTCTCACAGTTGAAGTGTACCTATGATAAAAATGACAGACTTCTACATGCTTTGTAAGTAGGAAAACCTGCAAAATCGGCAGTGTATCAAATACTTGTTCTCCCCACTGTAAACTCTCTTGGTAAATAGTGTGTTCTACAGCTTATAATGAGACACTCTACTTCAGGAGAGCATAATCCAACCCCCCCCCCCCCCCCGTCTTACCGGAGTCTGCTGTTCTATCTAGCCGGTGCAGCGTATATATCCCGCCAGCTGTATGTTATCCATGTCGTCGTTCAGCCACGACTCGTTGAAACATAAGATATTACAGTTTTTAATGTCCAATTTGGTAGGATATTCGTGACATTGGTAGGATATTCGTGACATTGGTAGGATATTCTAATTTATTGCCCAAAGTTTGTACGTTGGCTAGTAATACTGATGGTAAAGGCAGATTTACCACTCACCGTTGGCGGATCCTTACCAGGAACCCCGTCCTGTGTCCTCTATACATGCGTCTCCTCCTCCTGCCAATGACGGGGATTTGGGCCTTGTCGGGTGTCTGAAGTACATCCTGTGCGTCCTGCTTGTTGAAGAAAAAATCTTTGTCTAATCCAAGGTGAGTGATCGCTGTCCTGATATCCAGAAGCTCTTTTTTGCCGTAAGATACGGTGGCAGAAACATTATGTACAAAATAAGCCAAAAAAAACACATAACAGTACAAATTGGTTAGGCGCCCATAAAACAGCTGCCATCACTTCCGTCTTAACCCCAGGCTGAGGATAGGGTTCAATAAGCATTTTGCTACGGCTGGCCATGCTTTCCACCTGGCTAACCCTACCCCGGCCAACAGCTCTGTACCCCCCCGCAGCAACCTGCCCAAGCCCCCCGCTTCTCCTTCACACAAATCCAGACAGCTGATGTTCTGAAAGAGCTGCTAAATCTGGACCCCTACAAATCTGCTGGGCTAGAAAATCTGGACCCTTTCTTTCTAAAATTATCAGCCAAAATTGTTGCAACCCCTATTACCAGCCTGTTCAACCTCTCTTTCGTATCGTCTGAGATCCCTAGAGATTGGAAAGCTGCCGCGGTCATCCCCCTCTTCAAAGGGGGAGACACTCTAGGCCCAAACTGTTACAGACCTATATCCATCCTCCCCTGCCTTTCTAAAGTCTTCGAAAGCCAAGTTAACAAACAGATAACTGACCACTTCGAATCCCACCGTACCTTCTCTGCTATGCAATCTGGTTTCCGAGCTGGTCTTGGGTGCACCTCAGCTACGCTCAAGGTACTGAACGATATCATCACCGCCATCGATGAAAGACAGTACTGTGCAGCCGTCTTCATCGACCTGGCCAAGGCTTTCGACTCTGTCAATCACCGCATTCTTATTGGCAGCCTCAACAGCCTTGGTTTCTCAAGAGACTGCCATGCCTGGTTCTCCAACTACTTCTCAGGTAGAGTTCAGTGTGTCAAATCAGAGGGCCTGTTGTCCGGACCTCTGGCAGTCTCTATGGGGGTGCCACAGGGTTCAATTCTTGGGCCAACCCTTTTCTCTATAGACATCAATGATGTCGCTCTCGCTGCTGGTGACTCTCTGATGCATCTCTACGCAGACGACACCATTCTGTATACATCTGGCCCCTCTTTGGACACTGTATTAACTAACCTTCAAACAAGCTTCAACGCCATACTTCCTTCCGTGGCCTCCAACTGCTCTTAAATGCTAGTAAAACTAAATGTATGCTCTTCAATCGAACGCTGTCCGCACCCGCCCACCGGACTATCATCACTACTCTGGACGGGTCCGACTTAGAATATGTGGACACCTACAAATACCTAGGCGTCTGGTTAGACTATAAACTCTCCTTCCAGACTCACATTAAGCATCTCCAATCCAAAATTAAATCTAGAATCGGCTTCCTATTTCGCAACAAAGCCTCATTCACTCATGCTGCCAAACATGCCCTTGTAAAACTGACTATCCTACCGATCCTTGACTTAGGCGATGTCATTTACAGAATAGCCTCCAACACTCTACTCAGCAAATTGGATGTAGTCTATCACAGTGCCATCCGTTTTATTACCAAAGCCCCATATACTACCCACCACTGCGACCTGTATGCTCTCGTTGGCTGGCCCTCACTACATATTCGTCGCCAAACCCACTGGCTCCAGGTCATCTATAAGTCTTTATTAGGTAAATCCCCGCCTTATCTCAACTCGCTGGTCACCATAGCAACACCCACTTGTAGCATGCGCTCCAGCAGGTATATTTCACTGGTCACCCCCATTTTCACTCATTTTGTCCTACCTTCCTAACCTTACTGCATTTTGCACTACATTTGCACTCTGTATATAGATTCTCTATTGTGTTATTGACTGTACGTTTGTTTTATTCTCATGTGTAACTCTGTGTTGTTTTTTGTCGCACTGCTTTGCTTTGTCTTGGCCAGGTCACAGTTGTAAATGAGAACTTGTTCTCAACTGGCCTACCTGGTTAAATAAAGGTGAAATACATTTTTTTTTTTGAAAAGGGTGCCATTTGGGACACACAGCCTATTAAGTGTTGCCTTGAACCCAGAGACAGAGCCGAACAGCCAGCCCCCCCCCCCCCCCCCCCACTACACACACACACACTCCCTCTCCAGCAGTACACTCTATCTGTGTCCAGAAACAGGGAACAGGAAGCCCACGCGGGTTGCTTGTTGTCATGGCAGCACAAATATACACAAAATAACACTTCAGCACCTGACTCCAATGGTCTCTCTCTCTCTCTCTCTCTCGCTGCTTTCTGTGTTTGTAACCAAACACACAAGTTCATGGCAACGCTGGTTGTTTGGGACATCTCCTTGGAAGCTCAAATCAAAAACATGTCTCGCCCCGACGGGGGGCGGTCCTAGTCCACTCCAGCCCAACTTTTGTTGCTGTGGCTATCGCCGTCATGTGTTGATGAATGGCATGGCAGCTAACGCAGTCAGATGTGCTCTTGTAACCTCAGAACCCCTTCTCAGGCGGTGGCTGGCTCTGGGGAGTAGGACTGCAGCTAAGTGGTTAGGGCTGGGGCCGTGGTTAGGGCTGGGGCCGTGGTTAGGGCTGGGGCCGTGGTTAGGACCGTGGTTAGGGCTGGGGTATATGACTGGGGCTGGGACTCGGGTAGTGGGGCTGGGGTATATGGAGGGGTTGAGGGATAGGGCTGCTGTTGGTAATAAAGTGTCTGATTGATGACATGCTAACTGGCAGCAGGACAGGCTTGGCTCAGTCTGATGACATAAGAGGATCGAGTTACAGTTAAATCAAAGTTTATTTGTCACGTGCGCTGAATACAACAGGTGTAGACCTTACAGTGAAATGCTTACTAACAAGCCCTAACCAACAATACAACAGGTGTAGACCTTACAGTGAAATGCTTACTAACAAGCCCTAACCAACAATACAACAGGTGTAGACCTTACAGTGAAATGCTTAATAACAAGCCCTTAACCAACAATACAACAGGTGTAGACCTTACAGTGAAATGCTTACTAACAAGCCCTTAACCAACAATACAACAGGTGTAGACCTTACAGTGAAATGCTTACTAACAAGCCCTTAACCAACAATTTTTTATTTCACCTTTATTTAAACAGGTAGGTCAGTTGAGAACAAGTTCTCATTTGCAACTGTGACCTGGCCAAGACAAAGCAAAGCAGTGCGACAAAAACAACACAGAGTTACACAGTAAACAAACATAGTCAAAAACACAATAGAAAATCTATATACAGAGTGCAAAATGTAGTGCAAAATGCAGTAAGGTTAGGAGGTAGGACAATAAATAGACCATAGTGGTGAAATAAATTACAGATTATCATCATTAACACAGGAATGAAGGATGTGCAAATTATGATGTGCAAATAGATATACTGGAGTGCAAGATTTGTGAAAATAACAAAAATAAATATAATATGGGGATGAGGTAGTAGTGTGGGCTATTTACAGAAGGGCTATATACAGGTGCAGTGATCGATAAGCTTTGACAACTGATGCTTAAAGTTATTGAGGGAGATAGGAACCTCTAGCTTCAATGATTTTTGCAATTCGTTCCAGTCATTGGCAGCAGCGAACTGGAAGGAATGGCGGCCAAAGGAGGTGTTGGCTTTGGGGGTGACCAGTGAGATATACCTGCTGGAGCGCATGCTACGGGTGGGTGTTGCTATGGTGACCAGTGAGCTGAGATAGGGCGGGGATTTACCTAACAAAGACTTGTAGATGACCTGGAGCCAGTGGGTTTGGCGACGAATATATAATGAAGGCCAGCCAACGAGAGCATACAGGTCGCAGTGGTGGGTAGTATATGGGGCTTTGGTAACAAAACGGATGGCACTGTGATAGACTACATCCAATTTGCTAAGTAGAGTGTTGGAGGCTAGTTTGTAAATGACATCGCCGAAATCAAGGATCGGTAGGATAGTCAGTTTTACAAGGGCATGTTTGGCAGCATGAGTGAAGGAGGCTTTGTTGCGAAATAGGAAGCCGATTCTGGATTTAATTTTGGATTGGAGATGGTTGATGTGAGTCTGGAAGTTGAGTTTACAGTCTAACCAGATGCCTAGGTATTTGTAGGTGTCCACGTATTCTAATTCGGACCCGTCGAGAGTAGTGATGAGCGGGTGCTGGCAGCGTTCGATAGAAAAGCATGCACTTAGTTTTACTAGCGTTTAAGAGCAGTTGGAGCCACGGAAGGAGTGTTGTATGGCATTGAAGCTTGTACAATACAACAGGTGTAGACCTTACAGTGAAATGCTTAATAACAAGCCCTTAACCAACAATACAACAGGTGTAGACCTTACAGTGAAATGCTTACTAACAAGCCCTTAACCAACAATACAACAGGTGTAGACCTTACAGTGAAATGCTTACTAACAAGCCCTAACCAACAATACAACAGGTGTAGACCTTACAGTGAAATGCTTACTAACAAGCCCTTAACCAACAATACAACAGGTGTAGACCTTACAGTGAAATGCTTACTAACAAGCCCTTAACCAACAATACAACAGGTGTAGACCTTACAGTGAAATGCTTACCAACAAGCCCTAACCAACAATACAACAGGTGTAGACCTTACAGTGAAATGCTTACTAACAAGCCCTTAACCAACAATACAACAGGTGTAGACCTTACAGTGAAATGCTTACTAACAAGCCCTTAACCAACAATACAACAGGTGTAGACCTTACAGTGAAATGCGTACTTACAAGCCCTTAACCAACAATACAACAGGTGTAGACCTTACAGTGAAATGCTTACTGACAAGCCCTTAACCAACAATACAACAGGTGTAGACCTTACAGTGAAATGCTTACTAACAAGCCCTTAACCAACAATACAACAGGTGTAGACCTTACAGTGAAATGCTTACTAACAAGCCCTAACCAACAATACAACAGGTGTAGACCTTACAGTGAAATGCTTACTAACAAGCCCTTAACCAACAATACAACAGGTGTAGACCTTACAGTGAAATGCTTACTAACAAGCCCTTAACCAACAATACAACAGGTGTAGACCTTACAGTGAAATGCTTACCAACAAGCCCTAACCAACAATACAACAGGTGTAGACCTTACAGTGAAATGCTTACTAACAAGCCCTTAACCAACAATACAACAGGTGTAGACCTTACAGTGAAATGCTTACTAACAAGCCCTTAACCAACAATACAACAGGTGTAGACCTTACAGTGAAATGCTTACTAACAAGCCCTTAACCAACAATACAACAGGTGTAGACCTTACAGTGAAATGCTTACTAACAAGCCCTTAACCAACAATACAACAGGTGTAGACCTTACAGTGAAATGCTTACCAACAAGCCCTAACCAACAATACAACAGGTGTAGACCTTACAGTGAAATGCTTACTAACAAGCCCTTAACCAACAATACAACAGGTGTAGACCTTACAGTGAAATGCTTACTAACAAGCCCTTAACCAACAATACAACAGGTGTAGACCTTACAGTGAAATGCGTACTTACAAGCCCTTAACCAACAATACAACAGGTGTAGACCTTACAGTGAAATGCTTACTGACAAGCCCTTAACCAACAATACAACAGGTGTAGACCTTACAGTGAAATGCTTACTAACAAGCCCTTAACCAACAATACAACAGGTGTAGACCTTACAGTGAAATGCTTACTAACAAGCCCTAACCAACAATACAACAGGTGTAGACCTTACAGTGAAATGCTTACTAACAAGCCCTTAACCAACAATACAACAGGTGTAGACCTTACAGTGAAATGCTTACTAACAAGCCCTTAACCAACAATACAACAGGTGTAGACCTTACAGTGAAATGCTTACCAACAAGCCCTAACCAACAATACAACAGGTGTAGACCTTACAGTGAAATGCTTACTAACAAGCCCTTAACCAACAATACAACAGGTGTAGACCTTACAGTGAAATGCTTACTAACAAGCCCTTAACCAACAATACAACAGGTGTAGACCTTACAGTGAAATGCGTACTTACAAGCCCTTAACCAACAATACAACAGGTGTAGACCTTACAGTGAAATGCTTACTGACAAGCCCTTAACCAACAATACAACAGGTGTAGACCTTACAGTGAAATGCTTACTAACAAGCCCTTAACCAACAATACAACAGATGTAGACCTTACAGTGAAATGCTTACTAACAAGCCCTTAACCAACAATACAACAGGTGTAGACCTTACAGTGAAATGCTTACTAACAAGTCCTTAACCAACAATACAACAGATGTAGACCTTACAGTGAAATGCTTACTAACAAGCCCTTAACCAACAATACAACAGGTGTAGACCTTACAGTGAAATGCTTACTAACAAGCCCTTAACCAACAATACAACAGGTGTAGACCTTACAGTGAAATGCTTACTAACAAGCCCTTAACCAACAATACAACAGGTGTAGACCTTACAGTGAAATGCTTACTAACAAGCCCTTAACCAACAATACAACAGGTGTAGACCTTACAGTGAAATGCTTACTAACAAGCTGTCACAATAATTTCTATTCCAATGTTCTAAATGAACTTTTTAACTCTATCTGTATCCTGAAGGTTGTAAATTCTTCAGTTTGTTTAATAATACAGAGAGAGTTCCAGCGTTGCAATGGTCAGTCTTTATTCATAGAGAACGTTCTTCAGAAATAAATAATACACAGCTTTTTATCCTCCCCAGTCAGCAAAGCCTCCACCCTGTTTTATGGCCTGCAAGTTCTCAGGGTCTGCCTTCAAAGACACTGTCCTGTTATCTCAGGTCACTCCCCTCAAAGACATCCCTCAGTTGCTAATGTTTACCCACCTCAGAGGGACAAGACCCCCACTCTGATTGATGAGGGTTGTAAACTTTTATGGCTAATCTCCTGCCAGCCTAAGCCTTCACAAATGGTCTGTCTCCTTCATTATCTTAACCACATCCTGACTCATTTACCAAACGGTAACATTCTAAACATTGTCTGTTGTCTACATTACACAGTTCCAGGGTGAAACATCTTAGACCTTACAGTGAAATGCTTACTAACAAGCCCTTAACCAACAATACAACAGGTGTAGACCTTACAGTGAAATGCTTACTAACAAGCCCTTAACCAACAATACAACAGGTGTAGACCTTACAGTGAAATGCTTAATAACAAGCCCTTAACCAACAATACAACAGGTGTAGACCTTACAGTGAAATGCTTACTGACAAGCCCTTAACCAACAATACAACAGGTGTAGACCTTACAGTGAAATGCTTAATAACAAGCCCTTAACCAACAATACAACAGGTGTAGACCTTACAGTGAAATGCTTACTGACAAGCCCTTAACCAACAATACAACAGGTGTAGACCTTACAGTGAAATGCTTACTAACAAGCCCTTAACCAACAATACAACAGGTGTAGACCTTACAGTGAAATGCTTACTAACAAGCCCTTAACCAACAATACAACAGGTGTAGACCTTACAGTGAAATGCTGACTAACAAGCCCTTAACCAACAATACAACAGGTGTAGACCTTACAGTGAAATGCTTACTAACAAGTCCTTAACCAACAATACAACAGGTGTAGACCTTACAGTGAAATGCTTACTGACAAGCCCTTAACCAACAATACAACAGGTGTAGACCTTACAGTGAAATGCTTACTTACAAGGTAAACAATAGATAAGTAAAGAAATAAACACAGTGTAAATAATCCTGTTCAGGTAGCCATTTGATTACCTGTTCAGGAGTCTAATGGCTTGGGGATAGAAGCTTTTGGACCTAGACTTGGCGCTCCGGTACCGCTTGCCGTGCGGTAGCAGAGAGAACAGTCTATGACTGGGGTGGCTGGAGTCTTTGACAATGTTTAGGGCCTTCTTCTGACCCTGCCTGGTATAGAGGTCCTGGATGGCAGGAAGTTTAGCCCCAGTAATGTACTGAGCCGTACACACTACCCTCTGTAGTGCCTTGCGGTCGGAGGCTGAGCAGTTGCCATACCAAGCAGTGATGCAACCAGTTAACCTCAGAGTCTAAGCACAACCAGGGCAACAGAAAGCTACAGTCTAATTTCTATCTACCTCTCTCTCTCTCTCGTCTCTCACTCTCCTCTCTCTAGTCTCTCACCGTCCTCTCACTCTCTCTCTCTCAATTGAATTTAATTCAAGGTCTTTATCTACATGGGAAACATATGTTAACATTGCCAAAGCAAGTGAAGTAGATAATTCACAAAAGTTCCAAAAGAATAAAGACATTTCATAGGTCATATAATGTCTATATACAGTGTTGTAATGATGTTCAAATAGTTAAAGTACAAATGGGAAAATAAATCAACATAAATATGGGTTGTATTTACATGGTGTTTGTTCTTCACTGGTTGCCCTTTTCTAGTTGCAACAGGTCACACATCTTGCTGCTGTGATGGCACAGAGTTGATCAAATTTTGATTTGTTTTTGAATTCTTTGTGGATCTGTGTAATCTGAGGGAAATATGTGTCTCTAATATGGACATACATTTGGCAGGAGGTTAGGAAGTGCAGCTCAGTTTCCACCTCATTTTGTGGGCAGTGTGCACATAGCCTGTCTCCTCTTGAGAGACAGATTTTTTTTGTCAAGCAGCTACAACAAAACACAGGGCAGGTGCAAAATGCCACAACGAAATACATAAAAGACAGATACACGATACATGATACATAGAGCGGCAGTATGAAAAAGTATAAAAATACAAGTAGTCTGGAGTGCAAAAAGCTATAGAAACGCATTGCATAGTATGAGTGAATGACTGAATGTGTACACTATACATTGTTATAGTGTTAGCTGAAAAAATTATACTATTATTGCACGTTGATATAAATACAAAAAATATTTGCATGGTTAACTATACTATACAGGTCGATGGCAGAGAATATAATGTGTTCTCCATGACTTACCTGGTTAAATAATGACGGTTATAATAGTTTACTTAATATACAGTCTGGATAAATGTACAGGTAAGTGAATATTTGCATGGTTAAATTAACTGTACAGGTAAATGACAGGAAGAGATACTTAAATAGCTAAATGTGTGTATGATTTCATTTGGGGTAATAATAGTAATTCCCTTAGAATACAGTCCTTAGTGAGCAGGGTTTAATTACAGATAAATGCACGTATTGCACATTCGATATACTAAAAGCAATGAGAAAAGATACAACTGACAGGATACTAATCTGCATTCCTGAGTGAATGACTACTTAAGTTAAGTCCAAGAATGACTTACAATATTGTATGTGATATGATATAACAACTGTACATGAGTATGTATATACAGACCTGAATGAATAAATAAGTCCTGAGTGAATGAGTGATTACAGACCAGAGAGTTACTCATGGATGGAGGCATAATTGTTAAACTAGGTCCTAACACCCCAACAGTTTCAGGTCTATGTTGCCGACGGCACGGCAGGAAGGACCTCCTGTAGCGCTCTCTGGCACACCGTGGTGGGATCAGTCTGTGACTGAAGGTGCTCCTCTGCGTCATAACCATGGCATGCAGAGGGTGGGTGACGTTGTCCATGATGGCCAGCAGTTTGGCCAGGAGCCGTCTCTCCGCCACCTCCTCTAGAGTGTCCAGGCTCATCCCCAGGACAGAGCTAGCCTTCCTGGTCAGCTTATTTACCCGAGAAGCATCACCAGCCTTTATGTTGGCGCCCCAGCACACCACTACAAAAAAGACTGGTAGAAGGTATGCAGTAGTTTACTGCACACGTTGAAGGACCTGAGCCTCCTCAGATAGTAGAGTCGGATCTGGCCCTTTTTGTACAGAACCCATTGCACGGTTGCTAAAATGTAACCTATAGAACCTTGCAGTAGGTAAAAAGTGGGCGTGTACATTTTGCATTGCCATGCCCAAGGTGGGAGGGGTTTGCCCATTTCCATTGGTCCTAAAGTCACATCTCCATCAACCCGGGGCACCGGGTGATGCAAAACAAATGTGCCCAATACTCCAGGAAAAAGTACCGTACAGTACAGAACTGTAACTACACTGAGCTGTGTGTTGGGTCGATCATGCCTGGTTGCAAGTAAAACTGAATCTGTCCAATATTGGTTCATATGCTGTAAAAAAATGTATTGTCAAAGAAAGAGAGCAACCGAGGCTAAACAGAAAGTGATCATTATGATGAAAAACCCAGCTTCCCCAAGAGGGAGCAGGAGGTCGTTTTGGGTCAGTGATTGAGTGTGAGGTACATGTGTGTCCACAGGGGGGCACTCAACACTCCTCAGAGAATTCTAGTAAGTTAGTTACACAATGCTACAATATACTGTACAATGTCACTACTATTAAGTAAAGGGTAACTACTGTGAATATACTATATAATGTCACTACTCCAACCGTACATCTAAGACATTGGCAAATGCCAACAAAGTTAGTTTTTACTATTGTTACCACAACTAAATCACAGTCTAGTCTTTTCCCATGCTCTTCAAACCCTCACCTGCTCTGTTTGACTATGAGACAAGCTGTATCCATGACGACCAAGAATGCACCGGGCGAGCACTGCCAGGTAACCCAACCACCTTTATGTAGTAAAGATCTCTTCTGTAGCACCCTGTGGTTATAGCACATGTCATCACCTTGACATATCTGGCCCCACAGAGTTCCTATAAATCACTATAGATGTAGTTCTATGTCTGTCTCAGTGTTTGGGTGTTTACAGGCTGTGGAAGAGGAATGAGAGGTAACCTGAAGGAAGAAGCAGATAACTCAAGACGTGTTTCATCAGGTAAGGACGAATGTGACTGTGAATCTTAAGAGTGCCAAATGCCAAACTGTCATGTCATAGCAGAACCAAACTGTCATGTCATTGCAGAACCAAACTGTCATGTCATTGCAGAACCAAACTGTCATGTCATTGCAGAACCAAACTGTCATGTCATTGCAGAACCAAACTGTCATTTCATAGCAGAACCAAACTGTCATGTCATAGCAGAACCAAACTGTCATGTCATTGCAGAACCAAACTGTCATGTCATTGCAGAACCAAACTGTCATTTCATAGCAGAACCAAACTGTCATGTCATTGCAGAACCAAACTGTCATGTCATAGCAGAACCAAACTGTCATGTCATAGCAGAACCAAACTGTCATGTCATAGCAGAACCAAACTGTCATGTCATAGCAGAACCAAACTGTCATGTCGCAGAACCAAACTGTCATGTCATTGCAGAACCAAACTGTCATGTCATTGCAGAACCAAACTGTCATGTCATAGCAGAACCAAACTGTCATTTCATAGCAGAACCAAACTGTCATGTCATTGCAGAACCAAACTGTCATGTCATTGCAGAACCAAACTGTCATGTCATTGCAGAACCAAACTGTCATGTCATTGCAGAACCAAACTGTCATGTCATTGCAGAACCAAACTGTCATGTCATTGCAGAACCAAACTGTCATGTCATTGCAGAACCAAACTGTCATGTCATTGCAGAACCAAACTGTCATGTCATTGCAGAACCAAACTGTCATGTCATAGCAGAACCAAACTGTCATGTCATTGCAGAACCAAACTGTCATGTCATAGCAGAACCAAACTGTCATGTCATTGCAGAACCAAACTGTCATGTCATTGCAGAACCAAACTGTCATGTCATTGCAGAACCAAACTGTCATGTCATTGCAGAACCAAACTGTCATGTCATTGCAGAACCAAACTGTCATTTCATAGCAGAACCAAACTGTCATGTCATAGCAGAACCAAACTGTCATTTCATAGCAGAACCAAACTGTCATGTCATTGCAGAACCAAACTGTCATTTCATAGCAGAACCAAACTGTCATGTCATAGCAGAACCAAACTGTCATGTCATAGCAGAACCAAACTGTCATGTCATTGCAGAACCAAACTGTCATGTCATTGCAGAACCAAACTGTCATGTCATTGCAGAACCAAACTGTCATGTCATTGCAGAACCAAACTGTCATTTCATAGCAGAACCAAACTGTCATGTCATTGCAGAACCAAACTGTCATGTCATTGCAGAACCAAACTGTCATGTCATTGCAGAACCAAACTGTCATGTCATTGCAGAACCAAACTGTCATTTCATAGCAGAACCAAACTGTCTCTAATACAACTGACTGACAGAAGGTTACTACGCTGTATTCTCTAATACAACTGACTGACAGAAGGTTACTACGCTGTATTCTCTAATACAACTGACTGACAGAAGGTTACTACGCTGTATTCTCTAATAAAACAGACTGACAGTAGGTTACTACGCTGTATTCTCTAATAAAACAGACTGACAGTAGGTTACTACGCTGTATTCTCTAATACAACTGACTGACAGAAGGTTACTACTCTGTATTCTCTAATACAACTGACTGACAGAAGGTTACTACGCTGTATTCTCTAATAAAACAGACTGACAGAAGGTTACTACGCTGTATTCTCTAATACAACTGACTGACAGAAGGTTACTACGCTGTATTCTCTAATACAACTGACTGACAGAAGGTTACTACGCTGTATTCTCTAATACAACTGACTGACAGAAGGTTACTACGCTGTATTCTCTAATAAAACAGACTGACAGAAGGTTACTACGCTGTATTCTCTAATAAAACAGACTGACAGAAGGTTACAACATTGTATTCTCTAATACAACTGACTGACAGAAGGTTACTACGCTGTATTCTCTAATACAACTGACTGACAGAAGGTTACTACGCTGTATTCTCTAATACAACTGACTGACAGAAGGTTACTACGCTGTATTCTCTAATACAACTGACTGACAGAAGGTTACTACGCTGTATTCTCGAATAAAACAGACTGACAGAAGGTTACTACGCTGTATTCTCTAATACAACTGACTGACAGAAGGTTACTACTCTGTATTCTCTAATAAAACTGACTGACAGAAGGTTACTACGCTGTATTCTCTAATACAACTGACTGACAGAAGGTTACTACTCTGTATTCTCTAATACAACTGACTGACAGAAGGTTACTACGCTGTATTATCTAATAAAACTGACTGACAGAAGGTTACTACGCTGTATTCTCTAATACAACTGACTGACAGAAGGTTACTACTCTGTATTCTCTAATAAAACTGACTGACAGAAGGTTACTACGCTGTATTATCTAATAAAACTGACTGACAGAAGGTTACTACGCTGTATTCTCTAATACAACTGACTGACAGAAGGTTACTACGCTGTATTCTCTAATAAAACAGACTGACAGAAGGTTACTACGCTGTATTCTCTAATAAAACAGACTGATAGAAGGTTACTACGCTGTATTCTCTAATAAAACAGACTGAAAGAAGGTTACTACGCTGTATTCTCTAATACAACTGACTGACAGAAGGTTACTACTCTGTATTCTCTAATACAACTGACTGACAGAAGGTTACTACGCTGTATTCTCTAATAAAACAGACTGACAGAAGGTTACTACTCTGTATTCTCTAATAAAACAGACTGACAGAAGGTTACTACGCTGTATTCTCTAATACAACTGACTGACAGAAGGTTACTACTCTGTATTCTCTAATAAAACTGACTGACAGAAGGTTACTACGCTGTATTATCTAATAAAACTGACTGACAGAAGGTTACTACGCTGTATTCTCTAATACAACTGACTGACAGAAGGTTACTACGCTGTATTCTCTAATAAAACAGACTGACAGAAGGTTACTACGCTGTATTCTCTAATAAAACAGACTGACAGAAGGTTACTACGCTGTATTCTCTAATACAACTGACTGACAGAAGGTTACTACTCTGTATTCTCTAATACAACTGACTGAAGGTTACTAGACACATACACTACCTTTCAAAAGTTTGGGGTCACTTAGAAATGTCCATTAAAATAACATCAAATTGATCAGGATAATCAAGGCTACAGCCAGCAGGCATTTCACTGACTATGTCCATGACATTACATCTCTATATAAGAAACAAAGGCTTTAGAGTGACACAGCCTGGGGTCTGGTATATTATATTGGGACCTTATTCCCTATATAGTGCAGGGCCCATAGGGACGCAACCATAGTGGTTATGATGACAAGAAGCTACAGTCAGTGAATGGATATGAGAACAATTCACAGGTTTATGCTTCAATGATTGAGCCACTAAGCTTGGAGCCACTAGTCAATGGACAGAAGCTGTAGTTTATTGTAGCATGTTGGTGGGAATGTCTACATGAGGAAAAACTCTTAGTTAACTGACCAATGAACAAACTGTAGTATAATATCATGTTAATAAGACAGTGGTCCAACATTCTATATGATACTGTTACCAAGACTACAGAATCAGAATACATGTTGTATGAGATCAATCAAACTGAACCACATCTTTTATGTTTCATACAGGAACTACAACACTCCAGAAAGATGATGCATGACAGTATGGACGAGGGTAAGGACATGGTGTACAGTATGGACGAGGGTAAGGACATGGTGGACAGTATGGACGAGGGTAAGGACATGGTGGACAGTATGGACGAGGGTAAGGACATGGTGTACAGTATGGACGAGGGTAATGACATGGTGGACATTATGGACGAGGGTAAGGACATGGTGTACAGTATGGACGAGGGTAAGGACATGGTGGACAGTATGGACGAGGGTAAGGACATGGTGTACAGTATGGACGAGGGTAATGACATGGTGGACAGTATGGACGAGGGTAAGGACATGGTGTACAGTATGGACGAGGGTAAGGACATGGTGTACAGTATGGACGAGGGTAATGACATGGTGGACAGTATGGACGAGGGTAATGACATGGTGTACAGTATGGACGAGGGTAATGACATGGTGTACAGTATGGACGAGGGTAATGACATGTTGGACAGTATGGACGAGGGTAATGACATGGTGGACAGTATGGACGAGGGTAAGGACATGGTGTACAGTATGGACGAGGGTAATGACATGGTGGACAGTATGGACGAGGGTAATGACATGGTGGACAGTATGGACGAGGGTAAGGACATGGTGTACAGTATGGACGAGGGTAATGACATGGTGGACAGTATGGACGAGGGTAATGACATGGTGGACAGTATGGACGAGGGTAAGGACATGGTGGACAGTATGGACGAGGGTAAGGACATGGTGGACAGTATGGACGAGGGTAATGACATGGTGGACAGTATGGACGAGGGTAAGGACATGGTGGACAGTAAGTGGTAGACATGTTTGTGTTGTTAAAGAACAGCTCAACCAATAAACATAGAGAGAAACACCACAGCTGTACTCCATCTAACACTGCTCATAACTGTGGTTCAGAGTTCCAGCCCCAGCCCTCTCTCCCTCGCTCCTCACTGTGCTCCAGACGCTCTCCAACCCGCTCCAGAGGCCGAGGCAGGGTGACCTTCGCTCAGGACTGTTCCAGTGACAACAACACCTCTGATGTGTCCACACCTGACCCTCAGGACCTCCATCCCAACCTCCAGCCGTATGATGCCCCTCTAGGCAGGGGACAAGCCCCATGGACCTCCCCACTGGAGACAGACCCAGAGCCACAAGACCCGGTACAGGTCCCAACAGCCAGGGCCTCTGAGTGCAGCCATGCCCACCGGCCCTCCCTCTCCTCCAGCTTGACTCCACTACTCCAGCCCCTGGCTTCACCACCTCCCAGAGATACAGAGCTGGACCTGGAGGCCCGGACCAGCAGACTGCTGAGGCTCACCTCAGGTTAGAGGGCTAATCAATTACCAACAGTAAAATAGAGTACAGTTACCTATAATATTATATCACTGTGTGTGTAGTAGGATCGGAGATCAATAAAGTACCTATCTATCTATCTATCTATCTATCTATCTATCTATCTATCTATCTATCTATCTATCTATCTATCTATCTATCTATCTATCTATCTATCTATCTATCTATCTATCTATCTATCTATCTATCTATCTATCTATCTATCTATCTATCTATCTATCTATCTATCTGGTTCATGACTGGGTCTACTCATTGCATTTTCCTTGTGAAAGCTCATTCCGTAATTTTCATTTTAGCCGCTAGAGGTCCCACTTGTACAAGGAAACTAAATATCCATGTAAGAGAACGGTACAGACTAGGGTCAATGGTAGTAGTGGTCTCCTAGTCATTGGATGCGTCCCAAACGGCACCCTGCAGTCCCTTTATTCCCTATGGACTCTGTACAAAGGTGTGTAGTGCACTATGTAGGGAATACGGTGGCATTTAGGACACCAGTCTTTATCTCCTCTTCAGACCATGCTACTTCTCTAAGAGATGGGTGTGTTTATGTCTCCTTCCCACTCCAGACCTGTATGTAGCCACTCACCAGTCAAACGACTACACCTACCTCCGGCAGTTTTCTGAAGGGGCCAGTCGGTGCCAGAGTCCAGCCCCATGGAGTGTCTCTGTGGACAGGCTCCTGGATCACCAGAGCCCCAGGCTTGAGCAGGCCTCTAGGCCTCAACATGGAGGATCTTCCCAGAGACAGAGCATGGAGCAGGGCTGTCTGGCTGCTCTTACTCCCCCTGGTCCGGTAGACTACACTGGGCAGGCTGCTGGGTCCGGTCCCTACTCTGGCCTTTACAGCCCACCTCCCCCAGGGTCTGACCTGCAGACAGGCACCAGATACAACTCTGTCAGCGCTACACAGGTCAACATTTATATTATAGATTCTAGTTTGATTTGAGGCTGCTCCAGCCGGAGACAAAGGTAGTCAGCACATGCTCCAACCCTAAACAACTTATAGTGAATGCAAATATGTGGCAACTTAATTACTGTTTTATACAACACACACGTCATAAGTAGCCTACAGTATGATTACAGATGTGCCATCAGATGCGTTGTGGTCATGGGTCAATGTTGTGGTGTATTCTGTAGTGGTCAACAGCTGCCTACATCAATAATACCAGAATAGCAACAGCCCAATTATTCCATTACAGTCATTCCATGGCACCTTTGATGTTGCATGAGGTTACAGGCCTTAATGCTAATGCAAGGAGCCTGTGGTCTGTAGCCCTACAGTAAGCCTACGTGTGTTTGACAGTATTTCTCACATCCCAAGCCAACCCCTGGAGAGCAATCTCCCCAAACGGAATGAAGTCTTACTGCCTTGGGAAATGAGAACATTTATTTGAGAAGCTCATTTAATTAAGGGATGAGTGTTGGGCTTTGAGGCCTCTCATCTGTTCAGAACCAAGAAGAGTAATTAGCTATGAAAACATTGGGTTACTGTGTGATTGGCAGGGACATTGGACATTGGGTTCTGAGGAGGAGAATCTGTGGCTTCAAGGGTTCTGGAGGGAGTGTTGTGTTAGGAGCATTTGGGTTGAGTCAGAATTGGCACCCTGTTCCCTATATAGTGTGCAATAGGTTTTATCAGGGCCCTATGGGTAATGCACTGTAAATAGAATAGGATGCCATTTTGGAGGAGTGTTAGTGATGTGAGAGGAGTGTGAACACGGTCTTATCTCCCTCTCACAACACAGTAGAGCACACAGACAACTTGTCAAGCGCTCGGTCAATGTCTCATGTAGAAATAGAACTTTCTAGTGAGGAGAGATCACAGTTAGAAACATTGCCTGATCTTATTGTTAAAGAAACAATGTTTTAAAATGTGGGTATCAACACACCATTTTGACCAACTTCTGTCTTTACTCGATGAGGCCTTACCATTGTATCTTCCAGAGCTCCAGACCAGGGCTTAGTTACTGCCACTCTGTACCCAGGACCCCCTCACCTCAGCCTGGGCTGGCAGAGCTCTCCTCCTCCCTGAGAGGACTCCTGGACCTGGTGGACCAGCACTGGGCTGGCACACGCTCCCTACACCTCAACCCCAGCTTTCTGGGTATACAATAAGTTACTACCCTAAATCCCAAATGGCACCCTATTCCAAATGTATTGCACTACTTTTGACCACTAAGATGCATTGATGTATCGTCATCATCACTCACACAAACTGGTGAACCAGGTCAGGCATTGTAAACATTCTAGATGTTTTCTCAGACTAAGAAGTTAGTTAGTCCTGTGCTTGGCATTGTAACCTAACAAGAAACTTTCTAGATATCGTTCTCAGACTGTGTATCTTCTCCAGGCCAGGCCTACGACCTGCTCTCTGCCCTGGGATCACCTCCTGCTACTCCCTGTCTGAGAGAGACAGATGAAAGGAGAGATGGACCGAACAGAGAAGGAGAAGAACAGAGTGAGAGTCATGCTAATGTGACTCCACGGTGCAGTGAAGTAGCTCTCCTGAAGAGGAAGCTAGCAGACACACAACAGCAGCTGGTTAGTACCTCAACAACACCAGGGCTGTGTTCCAAATGGCATCCTATTCCCTACTGAATATAGTGCACTACTTTTAAAAATGGCCCATATTGCAAAACAGACAATAATTTAACACCAGAATCTGAATTTAATTAGGTTAAATCCTGACCTAAATTATCTTCTCTCAGGGGTGAAACCTTACTTCCATTTAAGTGAAATGTTCCACCTAATCTCCCATTGAGACAGACAGACAGACAGACAGACAGACAGACAGACAGACAGACAGACAGACAGACAGACAGACAGACAGACAGACAGACAGACAGACAGACAGACAGACAGACAGACAGACAGACAGACAGACAGACAGACAGACAGACAGACAGACAGACAGGCAGGCAGGCAGACAGGCAGACAGGCAGGCAGGTTATATTTACAGGTAAGTGAATACTTGCATGCTTACATTAACTGTACAGGTAAATGACAGGAAGAGATACTTAAATAGCTAAATGTGTGTTTGATATACTTTAGGGTAATAATTAAAATACAGTCCTTAGTGCAGGGTTTAATTACAGATAACTGTACGTATTGCACATTCGATATACTAAAAGCAATGAAAAAAGATACAACTGACAGTATACTAATATACAGTCCTGAGTGAATGCCTACGTACATTCAGTCCAAGAATTACTTACAATATTGCATGTGATGTGATATAACAACTGTACATGAGTATGTATATACAGACCTGAATGAATAAATAAGTCCTGATTGAATACAGACCAGAGTTACTCACGGATGGATGGATGCATAATTGTTAAACTAGGTCCTAGCACCCCAACAGTTCCAGGTCTATGTTGCCGACGGCACGGCACCCCGGTGAGGCATTATATAGTCTAATAGCCGCCGGCAGGAAGGACCTCCTGTAGCGCTCTCTGGCACACCGTGGTGGGATCAGTCTGTGACTGAAGGTGCTCCTCTGCTTCATAACCATGGCATGCAGAGGGTGGGTGACGTTGTCCATGATGGCCAGCAGTTTGGCTAGGATCCGTCTCTCCGCCACCTCCTCCAGAGTGTCAAGGCTCATCCCCAGAACAGAGCTAGCCTTCCTGATCAGCTTATTTACCCGAGAAGCATCACCGGCCTTTATGTTGGCGCCCCAGCACACCACTGCATCAATGCATGACTAAGTAAAAATGTATCTTAAATGGAATGAAGGATTCGCACCTCGGTGCCTCTATTTGTCTGTGTTGCAGGAGTCCCTGAAGAAAAGGCTTGTTGAGGCGCTGAAAGAAAACTACAACTTGAGACAAACCCGCATGAAGCAGGACTCCTCTATCACTGCTGAGACAAACTGTGAGCTGCCTTGTCTATGACACAGTGTATGTCTCAATTTCTGTGTCTTTGGGATGGTGTGGACAAGTGTCTGTAAATCTCTTTCTCTCTCTGCTCTCACTCTCTCACTGTGTGTGTGTGTGTGTGTGTGTGTGTGTGTGTGTGTGTGTGTGTGTGTGTGTGTGTGTGTGTGTGTGTGTGTGTGTGTATGTAGGTGGCAGGCAGTGGGACAGGTGTCTACAGAGACAGATGAAAGCTCTGAGAGAGCAGGATACACACCTGAGACAGCTGGAGCAGACTATGGTGCTTCTACAGGGCAATCACAGGTCAATACACAGGTCAATACACACACACACACACACACACACACACACACACACACACACAGTCACACACACATATACACACACACACACACACACACACACACAGTCACACACACATACACATACACACACACACACACAGACACATACACACACACACACACACACACACACACACACACAGACACACACACACACACACACACACACAGACACACACACACACACAGTCACACACACACACACACACACACACACACACACACACACACACACACACACACACACACACACACAGACACACACACACACACACACAGTCACACACACACACACATACAATTAACTCAAAATTCAATTAACTCCTCTATTCTGTCTGTCAGAAGTCGGTGCCAAGACTCCTCTTTTTTTTGTATTTTCCACAGGTCTTTGGTGTCCAATAATAACTCTCTGTTGGGACACACAACAGAACAAGCAGAGTTCTGAGTCCAGAGAATCCAGCCAGCAGACTAATCTATTGATGTCAACGTCGAAGATCAATTCATAGCCAAGCCTTTGTCAAGATTGTACTGCGTTCTAATTAATAAAGCCTACTCTGTAAACTTCCTAGGCTTTGTTTGACATACTGTGAAATGCATTTAAAATGTATTTGTAATAGGCCTGCTTTTTATATGCATGCAAATGTATTTATCAAATAAAATAAAAACCATGTTCACCACATCACCTCACTTCTAAGGAAAGATAATGTTAGTTATCATAATACACTTTTCTGTATGTCACTTATGTAATTACATGATAACAAAGTGATGTTTTTCAATCAACCTCCAGAGCTACTTGGTTTATCTCCAGAGCTACTTGGTTTACCTCCAGAGATACTTGGTTTACCTCCAGAGCTACTTGGTTTACCTCCAGAGCTACTTGGTTTACCTCCAGAGCTACTTGGTTTACCTCCAGCGAGCATTTTATGGGAGATGACTGTTGCACGAGTTATAGTCTAAATGCCTTCATGTTCCACATAATAACGGCTACATCTGACAGCTCAGTATAGGAGAAGATAGTTGCTGTAAGGTTTATAGCTAGCTTACTTTTTCTTGTCTGGATTTTGCAAAAAGTTTGTAAAATACTAACCTACTAATGCCAAATGGCAACTGAGCAGGACAATCCATTTTGCTCCTTCAATGTTGGTGCATGTTTTTTTCCATCCCGCTCAACCGACTTTCTCAGAATCCATCTTCTGATCTTCTGATCAAAATCCACGATGGTTTATCGACAGAGACGGATGCACATTCAGACATTCTTATCTACAAACTGGAAAACTATCTACATCATGGTTATCAGAACTAAATATTTTACATGAGCTTACTGCAGGTCTACTATTTCTCACTCCAGTGCCCTTGTGCCTTCACATCTGTACAAGTAGCTACAATAAGGATCAGTGTTACCCTCTGGCATTATCTCAAGTAGCTAGAGTAAGGATCAGTGTTACCCTCTGGCATTATCTCAAGTAGCTAGAGTAAGGATCAGTGTTACCCTCTGGCATTATCTCAAGTAGCTAGAGTAAGGATCAGTGTTACCCTCTGGCATTATCTCAAGTAGCTAGAGTAAGGATCAGTGTTACCCTCTGGCATTATCTCAAGTAGCTAGAGTAAGGATCAGTGTTACCCTCTAGCATTATCTCAAGTAGCTTCAGTAAGGATCAGTGTTACCCTCTGAAATTATCTCAAGTAGCTGCAATAAGGATCAGTGTTACCCTCTGGCATTATCTCAAGTAGCTACAATAAGGATCAGTGTTACCCTCTGGCATTATCTCAAGTAGCTACAATAAGGATCAGTGTTACCCTCTGGCATTATCTCAAGTAGCTAGAGTAAGGATCAGTGTTACCCTCTAGCATTATCTCAAGTAGCTTCAGTAAGGATCAGTGTTACCCTCTGAAATTATCTCAAGTAGCTGCAATAAGGATCAGTGTTACCCTCTAGCATTATCTCAAGTAGCTACAATAAGGATCAGTGTTACCCTCTGGCATTATCTCAAGTAGCTACAATAAGGATCAGTGTTACCCTCTGGCATTATCTCAAGTATCTACGCATGTGTATGTCAGATGTGTGTTTGCGTGTGTGAATGTGTATCTATTTCTGTGTGTATCTCTGAGAAAGTGAAGAAGAAGCATATCCTAACAGTTGAGGAGAGTGAGGTGTGTCTGTGTTCTGTTCAGCTAATTATCTTCAGACTGGAAAGATCTTGCTGCCGGAGGAATTCAGTGATCATGAACGATTGAACCAGGAGGCCAGAGCGGCTGGCATGACGGACTTCATGGAAGTCTTACAGAAACAACCTGGTACACAGCCAGTAATTAATCACAAATGACTCACAGCAAAACCCTTATGCATCCCAAATGGCACCCTATCTATTCCTTATATAGTGCAATACTTTTTGTGCCCTGGTCAAAATATAGGGAATGGGCTCAGGTCAAAAGTAGTGCACTATATAGGGAACATGGCGACTCTCAGAGATGATTGGCGCCGCCCTGCTGGTCGCCTATTAAGCAGCTCCCATTGTTTGTGCGTTAATTGTTGTTTTAGTAAGTTTTTCATCAGTTTTTCATCCGTTTTTCTTGCAACAGTTGAACTATAATAGTTCAGGATTATGGAGTGCTACTGTTTTATGAAGGTTTTAACGGTCCTTTTTATCACTGAGGCACTTTTTATTTTTCTCAGCACCGAACTTACATTCGAGTCCTCAATTATTTACAACAGAGCCCAGCTCCTGGATTTAACCCACTCAGCACTGCTGCACCCCAGGGAAAAGTTTGATATTCCGGACGAGTTGAAAAGGCGATGGCGTGGATGCAGGGCAGGTCGGAAGTGTAAGGCAAAGCTTAGGAAATACAAGCCGGCTATACCGTCTATCATTATGGGCAACGTGAGATCGCTGCATAACAAGGTGGATGAGCTTGAGGGGCTGGTCCATGGACAAAGAGAATAGATGGAAGCTAGCCTATTGTGCTTTACAGAAACATGGCTGAATGATAACATCCCCATAGAGAACGTAACTATCGGCAGTTTCCAGAACATCAGAGCGGACAGGGATAGTGTTTCTTCCAGTAAGAGTAAGGGAGCTGGCTTTATTAGTTAACAACAGATGGTGTAATCTTTTTTAATTGCTTTTAGTATATCGAATGTGCAATACGTGCATTTATCTGTAATTAAACCCTGCTCACTAAGGACTGTATTTTAAGGGAATTACTATTATTACCCCAAATTATATCATACACACATTTAGCTATTTAAGTATATCTTCGTGTCATTTACCTGTACAGTTAATGTAACCATGCAAATATTCACTTACCTGTAAATTTAACTGTATATTTAGATGTACAGTTCATTTAAACATGCAAAATATTCACTTACCTGTTCATTTAACCAGTCTGTATATTAAGTAAACTATTATTACCCTCACTTATATCATACGCACATTTAGCTATTTAAGTATTTCTCTGCCATCGACCTGTATAGTATAGTTAACCATGGACCTGTATAGTATAGTTAACCATGGACCTGTATAGTATAGTTAACCATGGACCTGTATAGTATAGTTAACCATGGACCTGTATAGTATAGTTAACCATGGACCTGTATAGTATAGTTAACCATGGACCTGTATAGTATAGTTAACCATGGACCTGTATAGTATAGTTAACCATGGACCTGTATAGTATAGTTAACCATGGACCTGTATAGTATAGTTAACCATGCAAATATTCCTTATTTATCTATATCATTTTTTTCTTCACCTAATACTCTGTAACAGTGTATAGTGTACATATTCAGCCATTCACACATACTATGCAATGTATTGTTATAGCTTTTTTGCACTCCAGACTTCTTGTATTTCTATACTTTTTCAAACTGCCGCTCTATGTATCATGTATCGTGTATCTGTCTTTTGTGTATTTACAGTCGTATGCAAAAGTTTGGGCACCCCTGACAATTTCCATGATTTCCATTTATAAATAATTGGGTGTTTGGATCAGCAATTTCATTTTGATCTATCAAATAACTGATGGACACAGTAATATTTCAGTAGTGAAATTAGGTTTATTGGATTAACAGAAAATGTGCAATATGCATCAAAACGAAATTCACATCAATATTTAGTAGAGCCTCCTTTTGCTAAAATAACAGCCTCTAGACGCTTCCTATAGCCTCTAATGAGTGTCTGGATTCTGGATGAAGGTATTTTGGACCATTCCTCCTTACAAAACATCTCCAGTTCAGTTAGCTTTGATGGTTGCCGAGCATGGACAGCCCGCTTCAAATCATCCCACAGATTCTCAATGATATTCAGGTCTGGGGACTGGGATGGCCATTCCAGAACATTGTACTTGTTCCTCTGCATAAATGCCCGGGTAGATTTTGAGCAGTGTTTTGGGTCGTTGTCTTGTTGAAATATCCAGCCCCTGCGTAACTTCAACTTTGTGACTGATTCTTCAACATTATTCCCAAGAATCTGCTGATATTGAGTGGAATCCATGAGACCCTCAACTTTAACAAGATTCCCAGTACCGGCACTGGCCACACAGCCCCACAGCATGATGGAACCCCCACCAAATTTTACTGTGGGTAGCAAGTGTTTTTCTTGGAACGCTGTGTTATTTTGCCGCCATGCATAACGCCCCTGGTTATGACCAAATAACTCAATCTTTGTTTCCTCAGTCCACAGAACCTTATTCCAAAATGAAGCTGGCTTGTCCAAACGTGCGTTTGTGGCATGTGTGCAGAAAAGGCTTCTTCCGCATCACTCTCCCGTACAGCTTCTCCTTGTGCAAAGTGCGCTGAATTGTTGAACGATGCACAGTGACACCATCTGCAGCAAGATGATGTTGTAGGTCTTTGGAGGTGGTCTGTGGGCTGTTTTTGACCGTTCTCACCCTCCTTCGCCTTTGCCTCTCTGATATTTTACTTGGCCTGCCACTTCTGGCCTTAACAAGAACTGTGCCTGTGGTCTTCCATTTCCTCACTATGTTCCTCACTGTGGACACTGACAGCTTACATCTCTGCGATAGCTTTTTGTAGCCTTCCCCTAAACCATAATGTTGAACAATCTTTGTTTTCAGGTCATTTGAGAGTTGTTTTGAGGCCCCCATGTTGCAACTCTTCAGAGGAGAGTCAAAGAGAACAACAACTTGCAATTGGCCACCTTAAATACCTTTTCTCATGATTGGATGCACTTGTCTATGAAGTTCAAGGCTTAATGAGCTCACCAAACCAATTGTGTGTTCCAATTAATCAGTGCTAAGAAGTTACAGGTATTCAAATCAACAGAATGACAAGGGTGCCCAAATTTTAGCATAGCCTATTTTTCACATCTGATTTAATTTCATACAACTTAATATTGCTACACTAAAAATATTTGTTTGGACAATACCCCAGTACTCAGCTTTTATTAGAAAATGAATGTCATGCCACTGTGATCATTTTCTGTGACGACAGAGTAAATTATTATGCAGCCTCAGAGGGGTGCCTGTACAGTATATAGGAAGAGAGAAATACGAAGGGAAATGAGTCAAATAACTGGTAGTAATGCTGTGTGTCCCCAATGGCACCCTATTCTCTATATGGACCACTACTTATGTCTCCTCTCCCCTGTCCCTCTCTCCTATCCCCTGTCTCCTCTCCACAGTCTCCTCTCCCCCGTGTCCACTCCACTGCCTCCTCTCCCCCGTGTCGTCTCCACTGTCTCCTCTACCCCGTGTCCACTCCACTGTCTCCTCTCTCCCTCAGTTAGAAGACAAAGGGGAATGGACAAACGTCAGTCAAATCAGTCATTTTCAAGTCAATAAGCAGTTATCATGAAAAGTTATTTTGACTGACTGATTGATAACAGTGGTTGGGGACTGGTGAATGGCTTAGTGTTGTGATTGCTCAGTTATTAAAAGAGTCTTGGACTGTGTGGTCTGTCTGTACTCAGGGCCTGGTGTAAGAGTAACAAGCCTGCTGCCAGTAACCAGTCTTCCTCTTCAGCCAAGTCCCTGCTCATTAACAACCAAGATCAAGATGGCTTCACGGGGATCGGTTACGACCAGGTACGTTCCTGCTTGCCTTTTCTTGGCTTTGTCAAACACAAACAACCCGCAGGTTGTGTGTTCCATATGTATATGAATTGAATAATGGCTGGCACAGCTTCCATGGCATGTTGTCAAACCATCAGGGCTCCTATTCATAAAGTGTCTCAGAGAAGGATCTTATTTATTATTATATTATCTAATAGACAAAACTGATCCTATATCAGCACTCCTACTTTGAGAAGTTTTATGAATGCAGGCCAGGATCCAGTTTGGATCCGTGTCAAACTCAACCTCTTACATATTTACACTATTGAGTTGTGTTGTAGCTTGATAACTGTAGGAACTCATCCAAGGAATTTAATTTGACCGGAGTTTGGTTCGCCCCTGCAGGGAGAGGTGGGGAAGGATCGTATTAGATGGCCCCTGCAGGGAGAGGTGGGGAAGGATCGTATTAGATGGCCCCTGCAGGGAGAGGTGGGGAAGGATCGTATTAGATGGCCCCTGCAGGGAGAGGTGGGGAAGGATCGTATTAGATGGCCCCTGCAGGGAGAGGTGGGGAAGGATCGTATTAGATGGCCCCTGCAGGGAGAGGTGGGGAAGGATCGTATTAGATGGCCCCAGGGTGCGTAGTGGTAGAGGAAGGATCGTATTAGATGGCCCCAGGGTGCGTAGTGGTAGATACTTTACTATACTCTACTATACTCTACTATACTACACTATTCTACTCAACATTACCATAATTGACTTTACTCTACTATACTATACTATACTATACTCTACTATGCTATGCTATACTATACTATACTCTACTATGCTATACTATACTCTACTATGCTATACTATACTCTACTATGCTATGCTATACTATGCTATACTATACTCTACTATACTATACTATACTATACTATACTATACTATACTCTACTATACTATACTATTTGGAAAGTATTCAGACCCCTTTACTGGTTACGTTACAGCCTTATTCTAAAATGTATTAAATAGTTTATTTTCTTCATCAATCTACACACAATACCCCATAATCACAAAGCAAAAACTGTTTTTTTTGCAAATGTATATATAAAAAAACCTGAAATATTACATTTACATAAGTATTCAGAGCCTTTAATCAGTGGTTAGAGTGTTGGGCCCGTAACAGGAAGGTTGCTGAATCTAATACATGTAATAAAAAAATGATGCTAAAAGCTTGGAACACCTGTATTTGGGGAGTTTCTCCCATTCTTCTCTGCAGATCCTCTCAAGCTCTGTCAGGTTGGATGGGGAGCGTCACTGCACAGCTATCTCCGGTCTCTCCAGAGATGTTCGATCAGGTTCAATTCCGGGCTCTGGCTGGGCCACTCAAGGACATTCAGAGACTTGTGCCGAAGTTACTCCTGCGTTGTCTTGGCTGTGTGATTAGTGTCGTTGTCCTGTTGGAAGGTGATCTGAGAGTCCTTTAGGTGCCTTTTGGTAAACTCCAAGTGGGCTGTCATGTGCCTTTTACTGAGGAGTGGCTTCCGTCTGGCCACTCTACCATAAAGGCCTGATTGGTGGAGTGGTGCTGCAGAGATGGTTGTCCTTTTGGAAGGTTCTCAACACTCCACAAAGGAACTCTGGAGCTCTACCTCTTGGCTTGGTTTTTGCTCTGACATGCACTGTCAACTGTGGAACCTTATATTGACAGGTGTGTGTCTTTCCATTGAATTGACCACAGCTGGACTCCAATCAACTTGTAGAAACATCTCTTTAGCTTTGTCATTATGGGGTATTGTGTGAAAAGAGTCAAGGGGTCTGAATACTTTCCGAATGCACTGTACACACAATCCATGTCAATACTATAATCTACTCAACTCTATTCCACTCCACAGTAGAGCATGGATGGAAGTCCATCACAAACACATGATGGAGCCAGTCCTGAAGACTCCTTCATCTCAGTGGGTGAGGACATCTGTTCCTCTTCTTAAGAATCTATATGAGAGCAGGCAGGTCAATACAGAGGACAGAATAGAACCAAGCCAGCACCCACCAGCTCCTCTACAGTCAACAGTAGAGTCAACAGTAGAGTCAACAGTAGAGTCAATAATATAGTCAACAGTAGAGTCAACAATGTAGTCAACAATATAGTCAACAGTAGAGTCAACAGTAGTCAACAATATAGTCAACAGTAGAGTCAACAATATAGTCAACAGTATAGTCAACAGTAGAGTCAACAGTAGAGTCACCCTAGAGTCAACAGTAGAGTCAACAATATAGTCAACAGTAGAGTCAACAGTAGAGTCAACAGTAGAGTCAACAGTAGAGTCAACAATATAGTCAACAGTATAGTCAACAGTAGAGTCAACAGTAGAGTCACCCTAGAGTCAACAGTAGAGTCAACAGTATAGTCAACAGTAGAGTCAACAGTAGAGTCACCCTAGAGTCAACAGTAGAGTCAACAATATAGTCAACAGTAGTCAACAGTAGAGTCACCCTAGAGTCAACAGTAGAGTCACCCTAGAGTCAACAGTAGAGTCAACAATAGAGTCAACAGTAGAGTCAACAATATAGTCAACAGTAGAGTCAACAATAGAGTCAACAGTAGAGTCAACAGTAGAGTCAACAATATAGTCAACAGTAGAGTCAACAGTAGAGTCACCCTAGAGTCAACAGTAGAGTCAACAATAGAGTCAACAGTAGAGTCAACAGTAGAGTCAACAATATAGTCAACAGTAGTCAACAGTAGAGTCAATAATATAGTAAACAGTAGAGTCAACAATATAGTCAACAATAGAGTCAACAGTAGAGTCAACAATATAGTCAACAGTAGAGTCAACAATATAGTCAACAGTAGAGTCAACAATATAGTCAACAATAGAGTCAACAATATAGTCAACAGTAGAGTCAACAATATAGTCAACAGTAGAGTCAACAATATAGTCAACAATAGAGTCAACAGTAGAGTCAACAATATAGTCAACAGTAGAGTCAACAATATAGTCAACAATATAGTAAACAGTAGAGTCAACAATATAGTCAACAATAGAGTCAACAGTAGAGTCAACAATATAGTCAACAATATAGTCAACAGTAGAGTCAACAATATAGTCAACAGTAGAGTCAACAGTAGAGTCAACAATATAGTCAACAGTAGAATCAACAGTAGAGTCAACAGTAGAGTCAACAGTAGAGTCAACAGTAGAGTCAACAATATAGTCAACAGTAGAATCAACAGTAGAGTCAACAGTAGAGTCAACAGTAGAGTCAACAGTAGAGTCAACAATATAGTCAACAGTAGAATCAACAGTAGAGTCAACAGTAGAGTCAACAGTAGAGTCAACAATATAGTCAACAATATAGTCAACAATATAGTCAACAGTAGAGTCAACAATAGAGTCAACAGTAGAGTCAAGAATATAGTCAACAGTAGAGTCAACAGTAGAGTCAACAGTAGAGTCAACAATATAGTCAACAGTAGAATCAACAGTAGAGTCAACAGTAGAGTCAACAGTAGAGTCAACAGTAGAGTCAACAATATAGTCAACAGTAGAGTCAACAGTAGAGTCAACAATATAGTCAAGAATATAGTCAACAATAGAGTCAACAGTAGAGTCAACAATATAGTCAACAATATAGTCAACAGTAGAGTCAACAATATAGTCAACAATATAGTCAACAGTAGAGTCAACAATAGAGTCAACAGTAGAGTCAACAATATAGTCAACAATATAGTCAACAGTAGAGTCAACAGTAGAGTCAACAGTAGAGTCAACAGTAGAATCAACAGTAGAGTCAACAATATAGTCAACAATATAGTCAACAGTAGAGTCAACAATATAGTCAACAATATAGTCAACAATATAGTCAACAATATAGTCAACAATATAGTCAACAATATAGTCAACAATATAGTCAACAGTAGAGTCAACAATAGAGTCAACAGTAGAGTCAAGAATATAGTCAACAGTAGAGTCAACAGTAGAGTCAACAATATAGTCAACAGTAGAATCAACAGTAGAGTCAACAGTAGAGTCAACAGTAGAATCAACAGTAGAGTCAACAGTAGAGTCAACAGTAGAGTCAACAATATAGTCAACAATATAGTCAACAGTAGAGTCAACAATATAGTCAACAATATAGTCAACAGTAGAGTCAACAATATAGTCAACAATATAGTCAACAGTAGAGTCAACAGTAGAGTCAACAGTATAGTCAACAGTAGAGTCAACAGTAGAGTCACCCTAGAGTCAACAGTAGAGTCAACAATATAGTCAACAGTAGAGTCAACAGTAGAGTCAACAGTAGAGTCAACAGTAGAGTCAACAATAGAGTCAACAGTAGAGTCAACAGTAGAGTCTGGTGGTCAGACCAGTCACCTCTCAGTCCCCTCTGACAGACTGACTCAGAACGATATCACCAGCAACACAATGGATATCAGAAAGCTATCCGCTTCTCTCTGCAGAGAGACACAAGCCTGACATTGCTAGTAAATTCTCCCCAACAGCGCTGAGTAGTCCGGGACAGAAACCAGTAGGTTCCAGATACTTCTCATCTCCTGGTCGATATCAGGGTGGTTTGGTAAAGAGGGCAACACCAGACGGTCTAGGTAAGATCTCAGCCTGTCTCCTGAGGATGATACAGAGGAAGAGAGAAGAAGATGGAAGTCTTTCTGCAGCGCTGCAGAGACTGGTTCAGCTGGCAGAGACTGTATTTGAGAGTGGGCCCAACACACAGCCCTGGGGTTCACAGTCTGGGCTACCAGCCAGGGAAGGGACTCTCTGCCCTTCCACAGGCCCCAGGGGCTCCACGCCTGACCCTGTCTCTCCTCCTGACCCCCTCCCTATTCTAGCCTCAGCCAGGCTGTCTGTCCTCACAGGCTTCCTGGCCAGACATGGACTCCCTGGAGGTGCACAGGGGACAAGGTACCCCACACAGAGGGCCGGTGTGGAGGGAGACACTCAGAGATGGAGCACAGTCAAGCCTTACAGCACTACTCAGAGAGGTGAGGGAGACAAAGGGTGTTTCTCAATATGCATACTACCGTACTCCACGCTTGAGAAGTACTCACACTCCCCCTACTGTATTACCTCACGCTGCACCTCCTCATTCACTGACCCTTCTTCCAGCCAGGACAACGGCAACAATAGAGACAAAACAAGATCTACACAAAGCAAACGTTTTACTTCAGAATTATCAGCTAGCTATATGTGAATCATAATAGTCTAGCTAGCCAGCTAGTTAAACAGGCTAAAATGACCTAAAACGAATGTTCTGCAAGGTAGATCAAATTTGGGTGGCTAGCTACCGGTTCTTCGTGGCTAGCTAGCCAGTTAGCCCTATTGACTCAGTTAGTATCACCACTTTATTTTAAGAATGTGAAATGTCAGAATAATAGTAGAGAGAATGATTTATTTCAGCTTTTATTTCTTTCATCACATTCCCAGTGGGTCAGAAGTTTACATATACTCAATTAGTATTTGGTAGCATTGCCTTTAAATTGTTTAACTTGGGTCAAATGTTTCGGGTAGCCTTCCACAAGCTTCCCACAATAAGTTGGGTGAATTTTGGCCCATTCCTCCTGACAGAACTGGTGTAACTGAGTCAGGTTTGTAGGCCTCCTTGCTCACACACACCTTTTCAGTTCTGCCCACTAATGTTCTATAGGATTGAGGTAAGGGCTTTGTGATGGCCACTCCAATACATTGACTTTGTTGTCCTTAAGCCATTTTGCCACAACTGTAGAAGTATGCTTGGGGTCATTGTCCATTTGGAAGACACATTTGCAACCAAGCTTCCTGACTGATGTCTTGAGATGTTGCTTCAATATATTCACATAATTTTCCTTCCTCATGATGACATCTATTTTGTGAAGTGCACCAGTCCCTCCTGCAGCAAAGCACCCCCACAACATGATGCTGCCACCCCCGTGCTTCACGGTTGGGATGGTGTTCTTCGGCTTGCAAGCCTCCCCCTTTTTCCTCCAAACATAACGATGGTCATTATGGCCAAACAGTTCTATTTGTTTCATCAGACCAGAGGACATTTCTCCAAAAAGTTTTTGTCCCCATGTGCAGTTGCAAACTGTAGTCTGGCTTTTTTATGGCGGTTTTGGAACAGTGGCTTCTTCCTTGCTGAGCGGCCTTTCAGGTTATGTCGACATAGGACTCGTTTTACTGTGGATATAGATACTTTTGTACCTGTTTCCTCCAGCATCTTCACAAGGTCCTTTGCTGTTGTTCTGGGATTGATTTGCACTTTTCACACCAAAGTACGTTCATCTCTAGGAGACAGAAAGCGTCTCCTTCCTGAGCGGTTGACAGCTACATGGTCCCATGGTGTTTATACTTGCGTACTATTGTTTGTACAGATGAACGTGGTACCTTCAGGCGTTTAGAAACTGCTCCCAAGGATGAACCAGACTTGTGGAGGTCTACAACCTTTTTCTGAGGTCTTGGCTGATTTCTTTTGATTTTCCCATGATGTAGAGCAAAGAGGCACTGAGTTTGAAGGTAGGCCTTGAAATACATCCACAGGTACACCTCCAATTGACTCAAATGATGTCAATTAGCCTATCAGAAGCTTCTAAAGCCATGACATCATTTTCTGGAATTTTCCAAGCTGTTTAAAGACACAGTCAAACTTCTGACCCACTGGAATTGTGATATAGTGAATTATAAGTGAAATAATCTGTCTGTAAACAATTGTTGGAAGAATTACTTGTGTCATGCACAAAGTAGATGTCCTAACCGACTTGACAAAACTATAGTTTGTTAACATGAAATCTGTGGAGTGGTTGAAAAATGAGTTTTAATGACTTCAACCTAAGTGTATGTAAACTTCCGACTTCAACTGTTTATGTGAATTGTAATAATCTAGCTAACCAGATAGTTTAACATATTAAAATAACTTAAAACTAATGTTATGCAGGTAGATTTCAATTCCAGGTGGGTAGCTAGCTAGCTGTGGCTATCAAGATAAAATATTGTAGACAAGAAACATATGAAACGTGAATGGGCAACATTTCAAGTCAAGAGTTTATTTTCTCTGCTTCAGCTCAAATAATGGCCGCTATTGATTTCAAGAAATGTTGCGTATTGTTTGACTTGGTTGTGTGAATCATAGTTTTGTGCATACTTTCCGTTGAAGCTTGCATCGAAGCATGCTTCAAAATATGTACAAACGGAGTGCTCCGTTTCGCATACTTTGATTTAGACTCGTACTCCGACTCTGCCGTGCTCAAATTGTTCATACACGGTAGCACAGAGTTTCTAAACCTAGAGGCGCAACATCACGAGACTTCCGGGAACGTTTGCCAAGCAGACCAGGCCGGGTTTGGGGTTAGAGAAGAAATCATTGACAATGATGAAACATTCTTCCTTAGTTGTTAATTTTCTCGAAATCTAAAGGCACAACCTAGTCGAGTCAATGTCTTAAGTAGTTGAACATGTTATTACTCCAACCTGTGAAAGCGACAAACTGACACATTTTCATTTTTGTTAAAAATATTTTCTATCGAAGGCGCGCCTTTTATTTGACGTGCGTGGTCTGTAATCACTCATTCACTCAGGACCTCATTCACTCAGACCTATTAATTCAGGTCTGTATATACATATTCATGTACAGTTGTGATATCATATCACATGCAATATTGTAAGTAATTCTTGGACTGAACTTACGTAGTCATTCACTCAGGACTGTATATTAGTATCCTGTCAGTTGCATCTTTTCTCATTGCTTTTAGTATATCGAATGTGCAATACGTGCATTTATCTGTAATTAAACCCTGCGCACTAAGGACTGTATTTTAAGGGAATTACTATTATTACCCTAAATTATATTATACACACATTTAGCTATTAAAGTATCTCTTCCTGTCATTTACCTGTGCAGTTAATGTAACCATGCAAATATTCACTTACCTGTAAATATAACTGTATATTTACCTGTACAGTTAATTTAACCAGGCAAAATATTCACTTACCTGTTCATTTAGCCAGTCTGTCTATTAAGTAAACTATTATTACCCTCATTCATATCATACGCATTTTTAGCTACTGAAGTATTTCTCTGCCATCGACCTGTATAGTATAGTTAACCATCCAACATCCACCAATGTATAGTGTACATATTCAGTCATCCACTCATACTATGCAATGTCTTTTTTATAGCTTTTTCACACTCCAGACTTCTTGTATTTCTATACTTTTTCATACTGCCGCTCTATGTATCATGTATCTGTCTTTTGTGTATGACCTTAAAGACGTCCTCCAGTGATTTTTTCCTGTTGAAAAGTAATATCCCAAGTATAAACACAGTAGAGCACACACACAAAAAAAACACAACTTAGACACAACTGCAAACTTCAAGGAGTTGGTCTGATGGGGATTGGTGATATCATCTGTAATGAGGCAGCTATTGAGATGTTCAGTAAATCAGGTGTTCAATGAGGAGAAAAGGAGACTGCAGTAAGACTTACATAGACTAGTAGTACTGTTAGCGTGTGGTGTAGCGTGTGATGTAGCGTGTGATGTAGCGTGTGGTGTGATGTAACGTGTGGTGTGATGTAGCGTGTGGTGTAGCGTGTGGTGTAGCGTGTGGTGTGATGTAGCGTGTGATGTAACGTGTGGTGTGATGTAACGTGTGGTGTGATGTAGCGTGTGATGTAGCGTGTGGTGTGGTGTAGCGTGTGGTGTGATGTAGCGTGTGATGTAGCGTGTGATGTAGCGTGTGGTGTAGCGTGTGATGTAGCGTGTGGTGTAGCGTGTGATGTAGCGTGTGGTGTAGCGTGTGGTGTAGCGTGTGGTGTAGCGTGTGGTGTAGCGTGTGGTGTAGCGTGTGGTGTGATGTAGCGTGTGGTGTAGCGTGTGGTGTAGCGTGTGGTGTGATGTAGCGTGTGATGTAACGTGTGGTGTGATGTAACGTGTGGTGTGATGTAGCGTGTGATGTAGCGTGTGGTGTGGTGTAGCGTGTGGTGTGATGTAGCGTGTGATGTAGCGTGTGATGTAGCGTGTGGTGTAGCGTGTGATGTAGCGTGTGGTGTAGCGTGTGATGTAGCGTGTGGTGTAGCGTGTGGTGTAGCGTGTGATGTAGCGTGTGGTGTAGCGTGTGGTGTAGCGTGTGGTGTAGCGTGTGGTGTAGCGTGTGGTGTAGCGTGTGGTGTAGCGTGTGGTGTGATGTAGCGTGTGGTGTAGCGTGTGGTGTAGCGTGTGGTGTAGCGTGTGGTGTGATGTAGCGTGTGATGTAACGTGTGGTGTGATGTAACGTGTGGTGTGATGTAGCGTGTGATGTGGTGTAGCGTGTGGTGTGATGTAGCGTGTGATGTAACGTGTGGTGTGATGTAACGTGGGTGTGATGTAGCGTGTGATGTAGCGTGTGGTGTGATGTAACGTGTGGTGTGATGTAGCGTGTGATGTAACGTGTGGTGTGATGTAACGTGTGGTGTAACGTGTGATGTAGCGTGTGATGTAGCGTGTGGTGTGATGTAGCTTGTGGTGTGATGTAGCGTGTGGTGTGATGTAGCGTGTGATGTAACGTGTGGTGTGATGTAACGTGTGGTGTGATGTAGCGTGTGATGTAGCGTGTGGTGTGATGTAACGTGTGGTGTGATGTAGCGTGTGATGTAACGTGTGGTGTGATGTAACGTGTGGTGTAACGTGTGATGTAGCGTGTGATGTAGCGTGTGGTGTGATGTAGCTTGTGGTGTGATGTAGCGTGTGGTGTGATGTAGCGTGTGATGTAACGTGTGGTGTGATGTAGCGTGTGGTGTGATGTAGCGTGTGGTGTGATGTAGCGTGTGATGTAACGTGTGGTGTGATGTAGCTTGTGGTGTGATGTAGCGTGTGGTGTGATGTAGCGTGTGGTGTGATGTAGCGTGTGATGTAACGTGTGGTGTGATGTAGCGTGTGGTGTGATGTAGCGTGATGTAACGTGTGGTGTGATGTAGCGTGTGATGTAGCGTGTGCTGTGATGTAGCTTGTGGTGCGATGCGGTGTAACGTGTGATGTAACGTGTGATGTAGCTTGTGGTGTGATGTAGCGTGTGCTGTGATGTAACGTGTGGTGTGATGTAACGTGTGATGTAGTGTGTGGTGTGATGTGGTGTAGCGTGTTGTGTAGCGTGATGTGGTGTAGCGTGTGGTGTAGCGCGATGTGGTGTAGCGTGTGATGTAGCGTGTGATAGTTAAGAACAAATTCTTATTTACAATGACGGCCTACACCGGCCATACGCGGACAACGCTGGGCCAATTGTGCGCCGCCCTATGGGACTCTCAATCACGGCCGGTTGTGATACAGCCTGGATTCGAACATACCCACAATAGTTTAGATCTGTAGAGATTCTGTTGTATATATTTCCTGCTGAGTCGTGGTAAACAAGCTGATTTGCATCCAGACAGTCTGTCTCTAGCTCACCTTCCAGATGTGGCTTTTGCCTGCTTCAATGTGTCCTGGGAGGAGATGGTGTTTGGGAGGCAGTGCCATGCCTTTCTGACTTGACTCCAGAACACTAGATGTCTCCAAGGACTGTACTCTCAAGATAGACCAATCTGGTCTATTTCCTCTGGGTTGGCGGCAGATTAAGCCTGGACTAAAAAGGTAACTCAATTGAGTTATATTATGGAGTTGACATTCTGTAAACTGTTTTGAGTGGTAACCTGAGGTTCCCATATTGTGGTAAAGATGGATCTCTTAGGTGCAGCTCCCTGACTACAGACCCACAGTGTTCCCCACACCTCAACACAGTAAGATACTCTACCCTACAGACACAGTGTTCCCCACACCTCAACACAGTAAGATACTCTACCCTACAGACACAGTGTTCCCCACACCTCAACACAGTAAGATACTCTACCCTACAGACTACAGACACAGTGTTCCCCACACCTCAACACAGTAAGATACTCTACCCTACAGACACAGTGTTCCCCACACCTCAACACAGTAAGATACTCTACCCTACAGACTACAGACACAGTGTTCCCCACACCTCAACACAGTAAGATACTCTACCCTACAGACTACAGACACAGTGTTCCCCACACCTCAACACAGTAAGATACTCTACCCTACAGACACACAGACACATGTTCACTCACCTACACCCCCCTCAGGATCCCAGTGAAAACCAACACCCTCATTCTGGATACAAAGCAATCCATCTTTATTAAATGTGTGTGAACTTGTTAGGTGAAGAAATATGACAGTTGAGTACACATTCATGCTCCAACTAGTGGAAAGTATTTTGTTTTGTTTGTTTGAGAATGGCACTTCACTTGCTTTCTGCTGGATAATACATACATGTACAACGTTATCACAATCTTCCTCTGCTTTCTCATACACAATGCTAGAACCACAGAGCACCACTGGAACCACAGAGCACCACTGGAACCACAGAGCACCACTGGCGCAAATATTTACAGACAATGCACATTTACTGTTCTCCATTTTTTCATAATGCCATCTTTTTCTTTTATGAACAAGAAAAGGTTTTGCATTTGAAACTCTCTCCCCCTCCCTCTCTCTCTCTCTCTCTCTCTCTCTCTCTCTCTCTCTCTCTCTCTCTCTCTATCTCTCTCTCTCTCTCTCTCCTCTCCCTGTCTGCAGCACAACAGAACCAAGTCACACAGCTGAGAGGTCAGATCCACGATCAGGAGGATAGACGTCAGCCTCTCAGACCCACTGGCTCTGACCTGCCAGGGTACTGACCTGGAGTCAGGTTGTGTCCCAAATGGCACCCTTTTCCCTATACAGTGCACTAGTTTTGACCAGAGCCCATAGGGCACTACTTTTGACCATAAGTCTGGGGACAAAAGAAGTGCACTATATAAGGAATAGGGTGCCATTTGGGACGCAGCCACAGTCAGACCTGACCAGCTACAGGAGGCACTAAGGAAGTGGCAACAGACCGAGACACAGAATAAAACAACAGCACAGTAAAACAAGATGGAGGAATCTGACCACAGACAATTTAAGAGTCGTACAGCATGTTGCTTTGGACCTTTGGAGAGTACACATATCCTGACATACTCCTGCCTGTTTCAGAACTAGCCTTTCATCCCAAGGTATTTCATCAGTCCTCAGGTGATTCAGAAGTGGTCAACAAGACAAGAGGAAGATGAAGAAACCAACTGTTCAGAACTTCACTGGAAACTATTACAATAATTATTTACAAATTAACCAATATAGTACAGATAGAACTACTGCACCCACCAGTACTTTTGGAAAGAAAAATATAACAATATTTAAATCAACTAGATTTTTTAAACAATATAAAAGCTATGCTCAAAAGTGTATTTTCTTTGTAAAACAGTGCTATGTCCCAGCTCTTTTCAGTGTCATGTGAGATGAGAGTTGTTGCTGGCAGGGCGAGAACTAAATACTCCTCTCATCTGGTCTGTTTCCTTCACCTGGTAACAGTGTATTTCTGGATGGAAGCAGCTGGATATTAGACCTGTAGAGAGACCAGAGAACAGACTTACTACAGAGTTACTGCAGCACACAGACTTCCACAAAACACCACAGCTAGCCTGACATCCACACCTGTTTTGTGCTAACATTCCACTCCTTGTACTCTGTGTCATGTTTGGTATGACAAGGAGCTGAATGTTAGCACAAAGAGACTGGTACCCAGGCTAGGCCACAAACAGTAGCAGCTTGGAGAAATACAGGCTTCCATACAGTATAGTCTTAGCCCAGGGCCCATATTCACGTCTCAGTAGGAGTGCAAATCTAGGATCAGTTTTCCCTTTTAGATCATAATGAATAAGATTACAAGGACAGGGGGACCTGATCCTAGATCAGCCCTGCTACTCTGAGACGCTTTGTGAATACAGGCCCTGGGCATTGTATTAGATAGCATTGTTTAGAGGAGGTGTTTTGAATTGAGTGCTCCACTTACTCCAAACAGGGTTCCAGTCAGGAATCACACTATAGTGGAAGGGCCTATGTTCTGTAGATGGAGGGAGGGAGGGAGGTCAGTGTTACAGATGTGTTATTATGAGTAGAGGAATGTTACAAGCATTGATCATGTCAGCAGGGTTATTGATCATGTCAGCAGGGTTATTGATCATGTCAGCTGGGTTATTGATCATGTCAGCAGGGTTATTGATCATGTCAGCAGGGTTATTGATCATGTCTGCAGGGTTATTGATAATGTCAGCAGGGTTATTGATCATGTCAGCAGGGTTATTGATCATGTCAGCAGGGTTATTGATAATGTCAGCAGGGTTATTGATCATGTCAGCAGGGTTATTGATCATGTCAGCAGGGTTTGCACAAAGCCAAGCAAGTACAGGTGACATTTAATCTATGAATTAACATGAATCAATAGTATATCACATTTGATTAAAGACATACTATCAACCATTCTTCCATGACTGCAGATAGCATGAATTGTAACATTTCATCAATCATACCAGCATTGTTCTGTGCATTGTGTAAATGTTAGTACAAAGCAGCCCTCTGAAAACACCACATTGAACTGGTGTAGCGCTGGGCTGGAGAAAACCCTGCACACACTGCATCTCTCCAAGACCACTGCTTCCATAGCCACTGTGGCTGCGTATAAACTAGAACCAGGCCTATAATCCATCCATAACCATTATGTCCACTTACGGCTGAAATGTACTGGCTGTTGTAGCAGGGTTTGTCTTTGGGGAGCCTGGGGGAGGTTACGGCGTTGGAGGGGGAGGTTACGGCGTCGGAGGGGGAGGTTACGGCGTCGGAGGGGGGGTGGCAGGGGAACGAGGGATCCTCAGATAGACAGGCCTCAGGGAGGTGGCTGGACACACAGCCACTGTCTGAACCACTGGAGCCGCTGCCGGACAGACAGCGGGACGACGAGCCTGAGCTCTCTGTAGCTGTGGGTAGAGAGAGAGGGAGAGAATACTGATAGATGGGCTTGGCTGGTACAGTGGCTGAGAAAAACTATATGAATATGAATCTTTAACTTCCAATCTGTAGATGCTATGGGATTAGAAAGGTTCAGAATGTAAGTGAAATATCACAGCAGTTAAAAAATACATGGAAATCACAAGAGGGTTGGGTTAAGGTGATAGGTGGGATGGCTGAGTAGCTGAGGGGTGGGGTTAAGGTGATAGGTGGGATGGCTGAGTAGCTGAGGGGTGGGGTTAAGGTGATAGGTGGGATGGCTGAGTAGCTGAGGGGAGGGGTTAAGGTGATAGGTGGGATGGCTGAGTAGCTGAGGGGTGGGGTTAAGGTGATAGGTGGGATGGCTGAGTAGCTGAGGGGTGGGGTTAAGGTGATAGGTGGGATGGCTGAGTAGCTGAGGGGTGGGGTTAAGGTGATAGGTGGGATGGCTGAGTAGCTGAGGGGAGGGGTTAAGGTGATAGGTGGGATGGACAGAGTAGCTGAGGGGTGGGGTTAAGGTGATAGGTGGGATGGCTGAGTAGCTGAGGGGTGGGGTTAAGGTGATAGGTGGGATGGCTGAGTAGCTGAGGGGTGGGGTTAAGGTGATAGGTGGGATGGCTGAGTAGCTGAGGGGAGGGGTTAAGGTGATAGGTGGGATGGCTGAGTAGCTGAGGGGTGGGGTTAAGGTGATAGGTGGGATGGCTGAGTAGCTGAGGGGAGGGGTTAAGGTGATAGGTGGGATGGCTGAGTAGCTGAGGGGTGGGGTTAAGGTGATAGGTGGGATGGCTGAGTAGCTGAGGGGTGGGGTTAAGGTGATAGGTGGGATGGCTGAGTAGCTGAGGGGTGGGGTTAAGGTGATAGGTGGGATGGCTGAGTAGCTGAGGGGTGGGGTTAAGGTGATAGGTGGGATGGCTGAGTAGCTGAGGGGTGGGGTTAAGGTGATAGGTGGGATGGCTGAGTAGCTGAGGGGAGGGGTTAAGGTGATAGGTGGGATGGCTGAGTAGCTGAGGGGTGGGGTTAAGGTGATAGGTGGGATGGCTGAGTAGCTGAGGGGTGGGGTTAAGGTGATAGGTGGGATGGCTGAGTAGCTGAGGGGTGGGGTTAAGGTGATAGGTGGGATGGCTGAGTAGCTGAGGGGTGGGGTTAAGGTGATAGGTGGGATGGCTGAGTAGCTGAGGGGAGGGGTTAAGGTGATAGGTGGGATGGCTGAGTAGCTGAGGGGTGGGGTTAAGGTGATAGGTGGGATGGCTGAGTAGCTGAGGGGAGGGGTTAAGGTGATAGGTGGGATGGCTGAGTAGCTGAGGGGTGGGGTTAAGGTGATAGGTGGGATGGCTGAGTAGCTGAGGGGTGGGGTTAAGGTGATAGGTGGGATGGCTGAGTAGCTGAGGGGTGGGGTTAAGGTGATAGGTGGGATGGCTGAGTAGCTGAGGGGTGGGGTTAAGGTGATAGGTGGGATGGCTGAGTAGCTGAGGGGTGGGGTTAAGGTGATAGGTGGGATGGCTGAGTAGCTGAGGGGAGGGGTTAAGGTGATAGGTGGGATGGCTGAGTAGCTGAGGGGTGGGGTTAAGGTGATAGGTGGGATGGCTGAGTAGCTGAGGGGTGGGGTTAAGGTGATAGGTGGGATGGCTGAGTAGCTGAGGGGAGGGGTTAAGGTGATAGGTGGGATGGCTGAGTAGCTGAGGGGTGGGGTTAAGGTGATAGGTGGGATGGCTGAGTAGCTGAGGGGTGGGGTTAAGGTGATAGGTGGGATGGCTGAGTAGCTGAGGGGTGGGGTTAAGGTGATAGGTGGGATGGCTGAGTAGCTGAGGGGTGGGGTTAAGGTGATAGGTGGGATGGCTGAGTAGCTGAGGGGTGGGGTTAAGGTGATAGGTGGGATGGCTGAGTAGCTGAGGGGTGGGGTTAAGGTGATAGGTGGGATGGCTGAGTAGCTGAGGGGAGGTGTTAAGGTGATAGGTGGGATGGCTGAGTAGCTGAGGGGTGGGGTTAAGGTGATAGGTGGGATGGCTGAGTAGCTGAGGGGTGGGGTTAAGGTGATAGGTGGGATGGCTGAGTAGCTGAGGGGTGGGGTTAAGGTGATAGGTGGGATGGACAGAGTAGCTGAGGGGTGGGGTTAAGGTGATAGGTGGGATGGCTGAGTAGCTGAGGGGTGGGGTTAAGGTGATAGGTGGGATGGACAGAGTAGCTGAGTAGTAGGCTGTGTAGTACTACCCTGATATACTATACAGTATGTAGTCATGGAGGGATGGTCTGTACAGTACAGTATGTAGTCATGGAGGGATGATCTGATCTATACAGCATGTAGTCATGGAGGGATTATCTGATCTATACAGCATACAGTCATGGATGGATGATCTGATCTATACAGTATGTAGTCATGGAGGGATGGCCTGATCTATACAGTATGTATTCATGGAGGGATGATCTGATCTATACAGTATGTAGTCATGGAGGGATGGCCTGATCTATACAGTATGTAGTCATGGAGGGATGGTCTATACAGTATGTAGTAATGGAGGGATGGTCTATACAGTATGTAGTCATGGAGGGATGGTCTATACAGTATGTAGTCATGGAGGGATGGCCTGATCTATACAGTATGTAGTAATGGAGGGATGGTCTATACAGTATGTAGTCATGGAGGGAAGGTCTATACACTATGTAGTCATGGAGGGATGATCTATACAGTATGTAGTTATGGAGGGGTGGTCTATACACTATGTAGTCATGGAGGGATGGTCTATACAGTTTGTAGTCATGGAGGGATGGTAAATACAGTACATTATGTAGTCATGGAGGGATGGTCAATACAGTACATTATGTAGTCATGGAGGGATGATCTATACAGTTTGTAGTCATGGAGGGATGGTCTATACAGTTTGTAGTCATGGAGGGATGAACTATACAGTATGTAGTCATGGAGGGATGGTCTATACAGTTTGTAGTCATGGAGGAATGGTCTATACAGTTTGTAGTCATGGAGGGATGGTCTATACAGTATGTAGCCATGGACGGATGGTCTATACAGTATGTAGCCATAGAGGGATGATCTATACAGTTTGTAGTCATGGAGGGATGGTCTATACAGTATGTAGCCATGGAGGGATGATCTATACAGTTTGTAGTCATGGAGGGATGGTCTATACAGTATGTAGCCATGGAGGGATGATCTCTACAGTTTGTAGTCATGGAGGGATGGTCTATACAGTATGTAGCCATGGAGGGATGATCTATACAGTATGTAGCCATGGAGGGATGATCTCTACAGTTTGTAGTCATGGAGGGATGGTCTATACAGTATGTAGCCATGGAGGGATGAACTATACAGTATGTAGTCATGGAGGGATGGTCTATACAGTTTGTAGTCATGGAGGGATGGTCTATACAGTATGTAGTCATGGAGGGATGGTCTATACAGTATGTAGTCATGGAGGGATGGTCTATACAGTATGTAGTCATGGAGGGATGGCCTGATCTATACAGTATGTAGTAATGGAGGGATGGTCTATACAGTATGTAGTCATGGAGGGAAGGTCTATACAGTATGTACTCATGGAGGGATGATCTATACAGTATGTAGTTATGGAGGGGTGGTCTATACACTATGTAGTCATGGAGGGATGGTCTATACAGTTTGTAGTCATGGAGGGATGGTCAATACAGTACATTATGTAGTCATGGAGGGATGGTCAATACAGTACATTATGTAGTCATGGAGGGATGATCTATACAGTTTGTAGTCATGGAGGGATGGTCTATACAGTACATTATGTAGTCATGGAGGGATGGTCTATACAGTTTGTAGTCATGGAGGGATGGTCTATACAGTTTGTAGTCATGGAGGGATGGTCTATACAGTTTGTAGTCATGGAGGGATGAACTATACAGTATGTAGTCATGGAGGGATGGTCTATACAGTTTGTAGTCATGGAGGGATGGTCTATACAGTTTGTAGTCATGGAGGGATGGTCTATACAGTATGTAGCCATGGACGGATGGTCTATACAGTATGTAGCCATAGAGGGATGATCTATACAGTTTGTAGTCATGGAGGGATGGTCTATACAGTATGTAGCCATGGAGGGATGATCTCTACAGTTTGTAGTCATGGAGGGATGGTCTATACAGTATGTAGCCATGGAGGGATGAACTATACAGTATGTAGTCATGGAGGGATGGTCTATACAGTATGTAGTCATGGAGGGATGGTCTATACAGTATGTAGTCATGGAGGGATGGCCTGATCTATACAGTATGTAGTAATGGAGGGATGGTCTATACAGTATGTAGTCATGGAGGGAAGGTCTATACAGTATGTACTCATGGAGGGATGATCTATACAGTATGTAGTTATGGAGGGGTGGTCTATACACTATGTAGTCATGGAGGGATGGTCTATACAGTTTGTAGTCATGGAGGGATGGTCAATACAGTACATTATGTAGTCATGGAGGGATGGTCAATACAGTACATTATGTAGTCATGGAGGGATGATCTATACAGTTTGTAGTCATGGAGGGATGGTCTATACAGTACATTATGTAGTCATGGAGGGATGGTCTATACAGTTTGTAGTCATGGAGGGATGGTCTATACAGTTTGTAGTCATGGAGGGATGGTCTATACAGTTTGTAGTCATGGAGGGATGAACTATACAGTATGTAGTCATGGAGGGATGGTCTATACAGTTTGTAGTCATGGAGGGATGGTCTATACAGTTTGTAGTCATGGAGGGATGGTCTATACAGTATGTAGCCATGGACGGATGGTCTATACAGTATGTAGCCATAGAGGGATGATCTATACAGTTTGTAGTCATGGAGGGATGGTCTATACAGTATGTAGCCATGGAGGGATGATCTCTACAGTTTGTAGTCATGGAGGGATGGTCTATACAGTATGTAGCCATGGAGGGATGAACTATACAGTATGTAGTCATGGAGGGATGGTCTATACAGTTTGTAGTCATGGAGGGATGGTCTATACAGTATGTAGTCATGGAGGGATGGTCTATACAGTATGTAATGGAGGGATGGTCTATACAGTATGTAGTCATGGAGGGATGGCCTGATCTATACAGTATGTAGTAATGGAGGGATGGTCTATACAGTATGTAGTCATGGAGGGAAGGTCTATACAGTATGTACTCATGGAGGGATGATCTATACAGTATGTAGTTATGGAGGGGTGGTCTATACACTATGTAGTCATGGAGGGATGGTCTATACAGTTTGTAGTCATGGAGGGATGGTCAATACAGTACATTATGTAGTCATGGAGGGATGATCTATACAGTTTGTAGTCATGGAGGGATGGTCTATACAGTACATTATGTAGTCATGGAGGGATGGTCTATACAGTTTGTAGTCATGGAGGGATGGTCAATACAGTACATTATGTAGTCATGGAGGGATGGTCAATACAGTACATTATGTAGTCATGGAGGGATGGTCTATACAGTTTGTAGTCATGGAGGGATGGTCTATACAGTTTGTAGTCATGGAGGGATGAACTATACAGTATGTAGTCATGGAGGGATGGTCTATACAGTTTGTAGTCATGGAGGGATGGTCTATACAGTTTGTAGTCATGGAGGGATGGTCTATACAGTATGTAGCCATGGACGGATGGTCTATACAGTATATAGCCATAGAGGGATGATCTATACAGTTTGTAGTCATGGAGGGATGGTCTATACAGTATGTAGCCATGGAGGGATGATCTCTACAGTTTGTAGTCATGGAGGGATGGTCTACACAGTATGTAGCCATGGAGGGATGATCTCTACAGTTTGTAGTCATGGAGGGATGGTCTATACAGTATGTAGCCATGGAGGGATGGTCTATACAGTATGTAGCCATGGAGGGATGATCTATACAGTTTGTAGTCATGGAGGGATGGTCTATACAGTATGTAGCCATGGAGGGATGATCTCTACAGTTTGTAGTCATGGAGGGATGGTCTATACAGTATGTAGCCATGGAGGGATGATCTATACAGTATGTAGCCATGGAGGGATGATCTCTACAGTTTGTAGTCATGGAGGGATGGTCTATACAGTATGTAGCCATGGAGGGATGAACTATACAGTATGTAGTCATGGAGGGATGGTCTATACAGTTTGTAGTCATGGAGGGATGGTCTATACAGTATATAGCCATAGAGGGATGATCTATACAGTTTGTAGTCATGGAGGGATGGTCTATACAGTATGTAGCCATGGAGGGATGATCTCTACAGTTTGTAGTCATGGAGGGATGGTCTACACAGTATGTAGCCATGGAGGGATGATCTCTACAGTTTGTAGTCATGGAGGGATGGTCTATACAGTATGTAGCCATGGAGGGATGGTCTATACAGTATGTAGCCATGGAGGGATGAACTATACAGTACAATATGTAGTCATGGAGGGATTATCTATACAGTATGTAGTCATGGAGGGATGGTCTATACAGTACAATATGTAGTCATGGAGGGATTATCTATACAGTATGTAGTCATGGAGGGATTATCTATACAGTATGTAGTCATGGAGGGATTAACTATACAGTATGTAGTAATGGAGGGATTAACTATACAGTATGTAGTAATGGAGGGATGAACTATACAGTACAATATGTAGTCATGGAGGGATGGTCTATACCGTATGTAGTCATGGAGGGATGGTCTATACAGTATGTAGTCATGGAGGGATGAACTATACAGTACAATATGTAGTCATGGAGGGATGAACTATACAGTACAATATGTAGTCATGGAGGGATTATCTATACAGTATGTAGTCATGGAGGGATGATCTATACAGTATGTTGTCATGATCTATACAGTATGTACTCATGGAGGGTTGGCTGCTGGTCTCGTGCTCCAACTCATCCTCCTCTATACATGGGGTGATGAAGGGCCTCTCTCCCCCGGGCAGCAGGGCCTGGCTGTGGCTGTGGTTGCTATGCATGTGCAGGTTGAGGGGCCCCAGGAGAGTGCAGGAGCCCGACGCGGCAGGGGCCCCGCCTCCAGACCCCCCGTTACTTGATGCTGTATTCTTGAAGGGGTTGGAGTGGTCGAACAGGGACACCGCAATGGAGGCTCGAGTTCTGGCACCTGGGAGATAGGAGAGGACAGGACATGTTAGTCATATATTCAGTGACAGCTTTGTTGTAATAAGGTGAGGTGGGTAGATTTATTATCATTGGTATTACCGAGAACTAAGAATTTGAAGTGTGGAATGAACACAAGCTGTGTGCAGTAACAGGGGTTTAGGTTAGTGGATACCTCGTCCCTTCATGATGTAGTCTATAGCCCTGTTGTTGATCGCAGCATCGCTGGGTTTAATGTCCAGGAACGGCTTGCTACCCACTCCCATGGAAACCATCTCCTGATTACGGATCTCTGAACACAACACAGAGATTAATTAACCACGCTGAACCATCCCAAACACACAGTCGACAGTAACACAGAGATTAATTAACCACGCTGAACCATCCCAAACACACAGTCGACAGTAACACAGAGATTAATTAACCACGCTGAACCATCCCAAACACACAGTCGACAGTAACACAGAGATTAATTAACCACGCTGAACCATCCCAAACACACAGTCGACAGTAACACAGAGATTAATTAACCACACTGAGCCAACCCAAACACACAGTCGACAGTAACACAGAGATTAATTAACTACACTGAGCCAACCCAAACACAGATCCTGTCCATTCACCCATCCACACACCCAACCCACCCTCCCTCCCACCCAACCCACCCTCCCTCCCTCCCACCCAACCCACCCTCCCTCCCACCCAACCCCCCCTCCCTCCCTACCTTTATTCCGTGTAGCCTGCTGCCAGAGGATACGTGCGATGTTGGCGGTCCAGGCGTGTTTGATGTCTGTGTTGGAGGCCTGCAGAACGTATGTGTGGTTTTTACTGGTCCTGCGTCTGAACCACACCTCAAAACGAAGACCGTTGTCCCCAGATGTCTCTGTCATCCCCACGTCTGCCGTCTGGAGGGAGGGAAGGAAGTGATTCAAACGTTGTATCTACATTTTAGATTAAAGGGGAACCAAATCCCTATGTCACTACTACAACTGACCACAGTATAACCAAATCCCTATGTCACTACTACAACTGACCACAGTATAACCAAATCCCTATGTCACTACTACAACTGACCACAGTATAACCAAATCCCTATGTCACTACTACAACTGACCACAGTATAACCAAATCCCTATGTCACTACTACAACTGACCACAGTATAACCAAATCCCTATGTCACTAGTGTTTGTAGATATGGAGGGCCCTACCTTAAAGGAGTGTTTGTAGATATGGAAGGCCCTACCTTAAAGGAGTGTTTGTAGATATGGAGGGCCCTACCTTAAAGGAGTGTTTGTAGATATGGAGGGCCCTACCTTAAAGGAGTGTTTGTAGATATGGAGGGCCCTACCTTAAAGGAGTGTTTGTAGATATGGAGGGCCCTACCTTAAAGGAGTGTTTGTAGATATGGAAGGCCCTACCTTAAAGGAGTGTTTGTAGATATGGAGGGCCCTACCTTAAAGGAGTGTTTGTAGATATGGAAGGCCCTACCTTAAAGGAGTGTTTGTAGATGTAAACGTCCAGTCCTCCTTCGATGCGTTTGGGTTTACTGAACAGCACCAGGTCTTCAAACAGGAACACATGGCGCTGACACTTCTTCCTGCCGTACCAGATCCAGAACTCATCCTGTCTGACCAGCTGACCCTGCTCCTTCAGATTCACCTGGTGAGGACAAGAGAAGAGACAGGCTTATTATACAAGAGTTCAAGTTACTCAAAAACTTGTCGCACGTTGCCATCCTCCCAAGTCTCGTTCCTCACTCCGCTGAGGAAGTGAAAGTCCTGGCTGCTAAAGCAAGTCTAAAACTGTATCTCTGTGGTATTTTACAAACCCCAAGTCTAAAACTGTATCTCTGTGGTATTTTACAAACCCCAAGTCTAAAACTGTATCTCTGTGGTATTTTACAAACACAAATCTAAATCTGTATTTCAGACTTCCCCAAATCTTTTGTCATTTTATCAATGTACCATAAATTGTACCTCTCTGTTTTCTGTGAAGGTCAAAGAAGACATGATATCTCTCAGGCTGAAGGTGTGTCACTCACGTCACAGTCTCGGATGGCGTCCATGGCGAGCAGGTCGTTGCCGTGACGCAGCTGGAACTTGATCATCTCTGCAGCGGCTTGGAGGTAGGCCAGCTCTGTCTCTTGTGCCTCGCTCACCTCCTTGATCAGGTCCTTCAGGAGTAGAGCGTATTTAGACATCCTCTGGATGGGCTTTAACAGGTAGGAGGCCAGGTCCATCTTATCTCCCAGCTCCAGCTGCTTGTTCTAAAGAGGTTAGAGGTCAAAGGTTATATAGGTAGACAGACAGACAGACAGACAGTTAGGTGCAAAAAGTCACAGCTAGTTGTCTGTAAGGTCTGAAGCATAGCCATACATGTGTGTTCAGCTAGTTGTCTGTAAGGTCTGAAGTTCCTCACCCTGAAGAAGCTGTTTGCGTGGCTGGCCAACAGCGTATCAGACCTGGGCTTGTTCTTACTGTACAGAGCGTACAGGACAAACATGTCTTGCTGTGGATTACATGGGAACAGAACAATTCATTATACTGAGAATACAGAAAACCAAGAGGAACCAAGAGGAAACGTGGACTTTCCATATCTCCACCAGTTCTGGCGATACGTTAAATTGCTTGGTTGCTTTTTATATTCATACAGAGTGCGCCATATCTCTCCAAGACTTTTATAGCCAGGAATGTGTCTACTTAGGCTGCATCCCCACTCTATTTCGTATTTAGTGCACTAATTTGACCAATGCCCATAAGGCTCTGGTCAAAAGTAGTGCACTATATAGGGAGCCATTTGGCCTGAGAGAAGCCTGGGAGAGAGCCTTATTCTGCTGTTTGAAGGGTGGAAAACTATTAAAGCCTTTAAATCAGGATGTTTAAATCAAACCAAGGGGTCTGAGAACGACCACAGGTATGAAGGTAGGGAACCAGAGACAGGAGGGGGGGAGTAGGTAACTATGTTGAGGTTCTACTGCTTAATATGGTCATGTATCTGCTGTGAGGAGAGAGAGAGAGAGGGAGGGGAGAGAGAGAGAGAGAGAGAGAGAGAGAGAGAGAGAGAGAGAGAGAGAGAGAGAGAGAGAGAGAGAGTTCAGTGTACTTGAACATTAGTGTACTGTCTCAGGAACACATTGGCATCATTAGGATATAGCCGACCGTAGTGTTACTGGAATCATTACATGTCTAGAGGTGTAGGAAACAGTGAGACTAAGAGGGTGGTTATAGCAGTAACATCAGCTCAGGACATCATTTAACTGTAATCACCAGTAACATTAGTTCAGGACAAAGTAAAACTCTAATCACAAGTAATGTTACCTCAGGACATAGTTGAACTGTAATCACCAGTAATGTTACCTCAGGACATAGTTGAACTGTAATCACCAGTAATGTTACCTCAGGACATAGTTGAACTGTAATCACCAGTAATGTTACCTCAGGACATAGTTGAACTGTAATCACCAGTAATGTTACCTCAGGACATAGTTGAACTGTAATCACCAGTAATGTTACCTCAGGACATAGTTGAACTGTAATCACCAGTAATGTTACCTCAGGACATAGTTGAACTGTAATCACCAGTAATGTTACCTCAGGACATAGTTGAACTGTAATCACCAGTAATGTTACCTCAGGACATAGTTGAACTGTAATCACCAGTAATGTTACCTCAGGACATAGTTGAACTGTAATCACCAGTAATGTTACCTCAGGACATAGTTGAACTGTAATCACCAGTAATGTTACCTCAGGACATAGTTGAACTGTAATCACCAGTAATGTTACCTCAGGAACACATTGTCATTCGGCTGTAACAGAAGTGGATATCTATCCTCTACTGTTTGAGGAACATACTGTCATTAGGCTACAACTGTGACACTAATCATTAGGCTATAGAGTAAGAGGTATGAAGTCTCTTACGTGTGGTAGCAAGCCGTGTGAGACTCGTAATAGATGATTGCAGTAGTAATGTTACCTCTAGGTATATTGAATTAAGCCATTAGAGGTATGAAGTCTCTTACGTGTCGTAGGAAGCAGTGTGACACCCTCAGAGGGTGATTACAGCAGCTCTCTAACTCTTTGAGGAAGTACTGGCTGTGGAAGTCCACTAGTTTCTCCAGGTTCCCAAAGATGACGCTCCGTTTTCCCCTGAGGTCCTGCGGGAGGTCTCCTCTCTCCATCTCAGGGAAGTAGTGCTCGATGATGTAACGGAGGGAACGCACATACTCCCTCTCCGTGGTCACCATCTCATCCACAATGTGACGCAGCTTACTGTGGCGAGAGGAGAGGACTGTTAGACTTGTCAGTTTACTGTGGAGGGAGAGAGAGGAGGAGAGGACTGTTAGACTTGTCAGTTTACTGTGGAGGGAGAGAGAGGAGGAGAGGACTGTTAGACTGGTCAGTTTACTGTGGAGGGAGAGAGGAGAGGACTGATAGACTGGTCAGTTTACTGTGGAGGGAGAGAGGAGAGGACTGATAGACTGGTCAGTTTACTGTGGAGGGAGAGAGGAGAGGACTGATAGACTTGTCAGTTTACTGTGGAGGGAGAGAGGAGAGGACTGTTAGACTGGTCAGTTTACTGTGGAGGGAGAGAGGAGAGGACTGATAGACTTGTCAGTTTACTGTGGAGGGAGAGAGGAGAGGACTGTTAGACTTGTCAGTTTACTGTGGAGGGAGAGAGGAGAGGACTGTTAGACTTGTCAGTTTACTGTGGAGGGAGAGAGGAGAGGACTGTTAGACTTGTCAGTTTACTGTGGAGGGAGAGAGGAGAGGACTGATAGACTTGTCAGTTTACTGTGGAGGGAGAGAGGAGAGGACTGATAGACTTGTCAGTTTACTGTGGAGGGAGAGAGGAGAGGACTGTTAGACTTGTCAGTTTACTGTGGAGGGAGAGAGGAGAGGACTGTTAGACTTGTCAGTTTACTGTGGAGGGAGAGAGGAAAGGACTGTTAGACTGGTCAGTTTACTGTGGAGGGAGAGAGGAAAGGACTGTTAGACTGGTCAGTTTACTGTGGAGGGAGAGAGGAGAGGACTGTTAGGTTTAGGGTTTTTAAAGGAGTGAGATTTGGGCTATATCTTTTGATAATAAATTATGCTAAGATATTATCTTAGGCTGTATAATATACTACATTAGCAATAGCAGGGACTTTGATCTCCATCTAGCTAGCTCTGAGAGCTGACATTCCATCTGTCCGTGACTAATGCTATGCAGCTATGAGGTAACTCTGTCCAACTCCTGGCTGCCTGGGTTTGGCTAGCTGTCTCAACATGTCAGTGTGGTCCTCAGTCCCCAGCTACCTGTCTCAACATGTCAGTGTGGGCCTCAGTCCCCAGCTACCTGTCTCAACATGTCAGTGTGGGCCTCAATTCCAGCTACCTGTCTCAACATGTCAGTGTAGTCCTCAGTCCCCAGCTGTCTGTCTTAACATATCAGTGTGGTCATCAGTCCCCAGCTGTCTGTCTCAACATGTCAGTGTGATCCTCAATTCCAGCTACCTGTCTCAACATGTCAGTGTGGTCCTCAGTCCCCAGCTAGCTGTCTCAACATGTCAGTGTGGTCCTCAGTCCCCAGCTACCTGTCTCAACATGTCAGTGTGGTCCTCAGTCCCCAGCTACCTGTCTCAACATGTCAGTGTGGTCCTCAGTCCCCAGCTACCTGTCTTAACATATCAGTGTGGTCATCAGTCCCCAGCTGTCTGTCTCAACATGTCAGTGTGATCCTCAATTCCAGCTACCTGTCTCAACATGTCAGTGTAGTCCTCAGTCCCCAGCTGTCTGTCTTAACATATCAGTGTGGTCATCAGTCCCCAGCTGTCTGTCTTAACATGTCAGTGTGGTCCTCAGTCCCAGCTACCGGTCTCAACATGTCAGTGTAGTCCTCAGTCCCCAGCTGTCTGTCTTAACATATCAGTGTGGTCATCAGTCCCCAGCTGTCTGTCTTAACATGTCAGTGTGGTCATCAGTCCCCAGCTGTCTGTCTTAACATGTCAGTGTGATCCTCAATTCCAGCTACCTGTCTCAACATGTCAGTGTGGTCATCAGTCCCCAGCTGTCTGTCTCAACATGTCAGTGTGGTCCTCAGCCCCAGCTACCGGTCTCAACATGCCAGTGTGATCCTCAGCCCCAGCTACCTGTCTCAACATGTCAGTGAGGTCCTTAGTCCCAGCTACCTGTCTCAACATGTCAGTGTGATCCTCAGCCCCAGCTACCTGTCTCAACATGTCAGTGAGGTCCTTAGTCCCCAGTTACCTGTCTCAACATGTCAGTATGTAAATAAAATTAACATTTTCACTGTAGTACCCAAAACGTCTTTCAAGCTGTCAGGCATTCCCTTGGCAGCAAGAGCCTCTCGTGGATGCTGCAGTGTACCCAAGAGCCTCTCGGTGGATGCTGCAGTGTACCCAAGAGCCTCTCGGTGGATGCTGCAGTGTACCTAAGAGCCTCTCGGTGGATGCTGCAGTGTACCCAAGAGCCTCTCGGTGGATGCTGCAGTGTACCCAAGTGACGTCGGGAGCAACTGCTTGCACGCAGGTTACCACTCCACTATGTCTCCCTGTCACGGCTTTTGCGCCATCAGTACAGATACCAACACATCTTGACCATCAAAGTCCATTTGATGTCACAAAGCTGTCCAGTACTTAAAAAATATCCTCTCCTGTTGTCCTGGTTTCCAGTGGTTTGAAGAAGAGGATGTCTTCCTTAATTGACCCCCCATAAATGTAACAGACATATATCAGGAGCTGTGCCAGGCCCGCCACGTCTGTTGACTCATCCAGCTGTAACGAGTTCACTGGCTTGTATGCGAAGCAGTAATTGTTTCAAAACATCTCCTGCCATGTCACTGATGCATCGTGAAACAGTGTTGTTTGATGAAGGCATTGTCTGTATAGTTTTTCTGGCCTTTTCCCCCAGCATTGTCCCAGCCATATCCACGGCAGCAGGAAGAATGAAGTCCTCCACAATAGTATGGGTCTTGCCTGTCCTAGACACTCGGTAGCTCACCATATAAGACTCTTCTAGAACCTTCTTATTAATGGTATCTGTTGCTTTTATAAATTTCTTACTACTCGAAAGTCGTCTTAATTCAAGCAAAAAAAAAATCCTGTGGCTTATTTTTCTAATTGGCATGTTTTGTTTCTAAATGCCTGTGCAAGAGTGAAGTTTTCATCAAGTTGTGAGATAGCACTTTTGAACATACCGTTGAAGTCGGAAGTTTACATACACTTGGGTTGAAGTCATTAAAACTCATTTTTCAACCACTCCACAGATTTCATGTTAACAAACTATAGTTTTGTCAAGTCGGTTACGACATCTACTTTGTGCAAGTAATTCATCCAACAATTGTTTACAGACAGATTATTTCACTTATAATTCACTATATCACAATTCCAGTGGGTCAGAAGTTTACATACACTAAGTTGACTGTGCCTTTAAACAGCTTGGAAAATTCCAGAAAATGATGCCATGGCTTTAGAAGCTTCTGATAGGCTAATTGACATCATTTGAGTCAATTGGAGGTGTACCTGTGGATGTATTTCAAGGCCTAACTTCAAACTTAGTGCCTCTTTGATCAACGTCATGGAAAAATCAAAAGAAATCAGCCAAGACCTCAGAAAAATTATTGTAGACCTCCACAAGTCTGGTTCATCCTTGGGAGCAATTTCCAAACGCCTGAAGGTACCACGTTCATCTGTACAAACAATAGTACGCAAGTATAAACACCATGGGACCACACAGCCGTCATACCGCTCAGGAAGGAGACGCATTCTGTCTCCTGGAGATGAACGTACTTTGTGCGAAAAGTGCAAATCAATCCCAGAACAACAGCAAAGGACCTTGTGAAGATGCTGGAGAAAACAGGTACAAAAGTATCTATATCCACAGTAAATCGAGTCCTATATATTGACATAACCTGAAAGGCTGCTCAGCAAGGAAGAAGCCACTGCTCCAAAACCGTGAAGCACGGGGGTGGCAGCATGAGGAAGGAAAATTATGTGAATATATTGAAGCAACAGCTCAAGACATCAGTCAGGATGTTAAAGCTTGGTCACAAATGGGTCTTCCAAATGGACAATGACCCCAAGCATACTTCTAAAGTTGTGGCAAAATGGCTTAAGGACAACAAAGTCAAGGTACTGGAGTGGCCATCACAAAGCCCTGACCTCAATCCTATAGAACATTTGTGGGCAGAACTGAAAAAGTGTGTGTGAGCAAGGAGGCCTACAAACCTGACTCAGTTACACCAGTTCTGTCAGGAGGAATGGGCCAAAATTCACCCAACTTATGGTTAACTTAACCTCTCGGCATCAGGCACAGCCTCCATACGGCCACACACAGAGCCCTACACACACACACACACACACACACACACACACACACACACACACACACACACACACACACACACACACACACACACACACACACACACACACACACACACACACACACACACCACACCACACACACACCACACACACACACTTCCCCGCTGGGTACAGTCTAACACACACTTCCCACCAGGATGATGTGCCTGATGCCGAGAGGCTGTCACCAAAGCACCAATCACACTCTTCACAGACCCTAACCCCATACAGCACAGAAACCCCCTGCACTGGAGGGAGGGGGGGAGAAGCTGCATTTCATCCACAGTGTGTTGCATATATATATATACAGTTGACACAGATACAACTACCTCTAGACTACAGGGTCAAACACACAGATACAACTACCTCTAGTCTACAGAGTCAAACACACAGATACAACTACCTCTAGTCTACAGGGTCAAACACACAGATACAACTACCTCTAGTCTACAGGGTCAAACACACAGATACAACTACCTCTAGTCTACAGAGTCAAACACACAGATACAACTACCTCTAGACTACAGAGTCAAACACACAGATACAACTACCTCTAGTCTACAGGGTCAAACACACAGATACAACTACCTCTAGACTACAGGGTCAAACACACATATACAACTACCTCTAGTCTACAGGGTCAAACACACAGATACAACTACCTCTAGTCTACAGAGTCAAACACACAGATACAACTACCTCTAGTCTACAGAGTCAAACACACAGATACAACTACCTCTAGTCTACAGGGTCAAACACACAGATACAACTACCTCTAGACTACAGGGTCAAACACACAGATACAACTACCTCTAGTCTACAGGGTCAAACACACAGATACAACTACCTCTAGTCTACAGGGTGTTACAGTGAGGTGTGTTGTCAGAGTTGTACAGTGAGGTGTGTTGTCAGAGTTGTACAGTGAGGTGTGTTGTCAGAGTTGTACAGTGAGGTGTGTTGTCAGAGTTGTACAGTGAGGTGTGTTGTCAGAGTTGTACAGTGAGGTGTGTTGTCAGAGTTGTACAGTGAGGTGTGTTGATGAGCATTCTAAAGTAGAGCAGGGAGTCTTCTCCATCTGGAATATACAGTGGGGAGAACAAGTATTTGATACACTGCCGATTTTGCAGGTTTTCCCACTTACAAAGCATGTAGAGGTCTGTAATTTTTATCATAGGTACACTTCAACTGTGAGAGACGGAATCTAAAACAAAAATCCAGAAAATCACATTTTTAAGTAATTAATTTGCATTTTATTGCATGACATAAGTATTTGATACATCAGAAAAGCAGAACTTAATATTTGGTACAGAAACCTTTGTTTGCAATTACAGAGATCATACGTTTCCTGTAGTTCTTGACCAGGTTTGCACACACTGCAGTAGGGATTTTGGCCCACTCCTCCATCCAGATTCTTCAGGTTTCGGGGCTGTCGCTGGGCAATACGGACTTTCAGCTCCCTCCAAAGATGTTCTATTGGGTTCAGGTCTGGAGACTGGCTAGGCCACTCCAGGACCTTGAGATGCTTCTTACGGAGCCACTCCTTAGTTGCCCTGGCTGTGTGTTTCGGGTCGTTGTCATGCTGGAAGACCCAGCCACGACCCATCTTCAATGCTCTTACTGAGGGAAGGAGGTTGTTGGCCAAGATCTCGCGATACATGGCCCCATCCATCCTCCCCTCAATACGGTGCAGTCGTCCTGTCCCCTTTGCAGAAAAGCATCCCCAAAGAATGATGTTTCCACCTCCATGCATCCCAGTTGGGATGGTGTTCTTGGGGTTGTACTCATCCTTCTTCTTCCTCCAAACACGGCGAGTGGAGTTTAGACCAAAAAGCTCTATTTTTGTCTCATCAGACCACATGACCTTCTCCCATTCCTCCTCTGGATCATCCAGATGGTCATTGGCAAACTTCAGACGGGCCTGGACATGCGCTGGTTTGAGCAGGGGTACCTTGCGTGCGCTGCAGGATTTTAATCCATGACGGCGTAGTGTGTTACTAATGGTTTTCTTTGAGACTGTGGTCCCAGCTCTCTTCAGGTCATTGACCAGGTCCTGCCGTGTAGTTCTGGGCTGATCCCTCACCTTCCTCATGATCATTGATGCCCCACGAGGTGAGATCTTGCATGGTGCCCCAGGCCGAGGGAGATTGCCTGTCATCTTGAACTTCTTCCATTTTCTAATAATTGCGCCAACAGTTGTTGCCTTCTCACCAAGCTGCTTGCCTATTGTCCTGTAGCCCATCCCAGCCTTGTGCAGGTCTACAATTTATCCCTGATGTCCTTACACAGCTGTTTGATTGAGTGTGTGGAGTCTGTTTGATTGAGTGTGTGGACAGGTGTCTTTTATACAGGTAACGAGTTCAAACAGTTGCAGTTAATACAGGTAATGAGTGGAGAACAGGAGGGCTTCTTAAAGAAAAACTAACAGGTCTGTGAGAGCCGGAATTCTTACTGGTTGGTAGGTGATCAAATACTTATGTCATGCAATAAAATGCAAATTAATTATTTAAAAATCATACAATGTGATTTTCTGGATTTTTGTTTTAGATTCCGTCTCTCACAGTTGAAGTGTACATATGATAAAAATTACAGACCTCTAAATGCTTTGTAAGTAGGAAAACCTGCAAAATCGGCAGTGTATCAAATACTTGTTCTCCCCACTGTATCAGCAGTATTCAGATAACAGTAAACTGGTAACATGAGGGGACAGACAGACAGACAGACAGACAGACAGACAGACAGACAGACAGACAGACAGACCCTGTAACACTGCACAACAAAAGTACTGTATAACAGTCAAGGCAAACATGCCTGTGTGTGTTGTAGCTTGACTAGACTGGTACCCACCTGCCCTTGGTGCGAGGCTCTGGTACAGGACTACTGGTAGTGCTGGTGTGGAGGGTCCTCAGTGCCTCTCCTGCTGCCCAGCCAGGAGGTGTCATTCTGGGGGAGTAGGGTCGGTCGGCCACCTCCCTACTACTGACCTCCAGGCCTTTAATAAACACCCCAGTGTTCCCACGCCGCGCCGGCTCGCTCAACGTACGCTGGCATGTCCCATAGCGGGAGGAGTCAGGGGTGGTGGGGGCAAGGCTCTGGCAGTCAAAGCTCTGGGTCTTGTGGAGCAGAGGTCGGCGAGCAGGGTTAGGGGCGGAGCTTGGCTCCAGGGGGGGCAGGAAGGAGCAGGAGGAGGTACGGCCCTGCGCCTCCATACGGGCCCGGTGGGACGACTCCTCGGAGGAAGTGCTACGGGTGAGGCGCTGGTTGGAGAGGGGGGTGTGGAGCGGGGTGAGGGGGGTGTGAGGGAGCCTGTGCTCCAGACCGTAGGGAGAGGAGGTTAGGGATGTCTTGGCCCCCCCTCCGTCCCCTCCTCCTGTCTCCTGTCTGGGCTGAGTTGAGGCAGAGCTGGAAGTGGAGGAGAGTCTCTCTCTGCCCCCCCACACCCCACTAAAGGCCTTTCTATAGGCGTATGACACACTGCTACTCCTCTTCTGTCCCTGGCCTACACGGCTGTTACAGTCAGAGTTGCGTCTAGCTGTGGCGTCCACTGCCCTGCTGCCCTTCCCTGTACTGGTTGTACCCGACCCGGGTGACTCTCCCGTGGGCAGGGCTCGCCTCGTCCTCAGGGCGACCTCCAGCTTCTTCTCAAACATCTGCTTGGTCTCCTGGCATTTGGACCAGGCAAACTTCCACTGTTTGAGGCCCTGCTCGCTCTTCATCTCCCCAGCCAGCTCCTTCATCTCCTGGAAGCGGGGGTCAGGGATGGCGGGGTGCTGCTGGCGGTACCCCTCCAGACAGCTGATCACGCCCTGGCACTTGTCAGGCACCGTGCAGTCCTCCATGCTGATGCTGGCCAGGTGGCGCATCCCCTCCAATGCCCACTCATATGCCTGGAGAGAGAGAGGAGATTTCATCAATAGTTGTCTTGAATGTTCCAAACTCATATGCCTGGAGAGAGAGAGAGAGAAGAGAGAAAAGAGGAGAGAGAGAGAGAGAGAGAGAGAGAGAGAGAGAGAGAGAGAGAAAAAAGAGGAGAGAGAGAGAGAGAGAGAAAAGAGGAGAGAGAGAGAGAGAGAGAGAGAGAGAGAGAGAGAGAGAGAGAGAGAGAGAGAGAGAGAGAGAGAGAGAGAGAGAGAGAGAGAGAGGACAGGGAGACTGAAAGACTACTCTCCTCTCAGGGTGAGGATGGGTGGACAGGGAGACTGAAAGACTACTCTCCTCTCAGGGTGAGGATGGGTGGACAGGGAGAGAGGTACAGAGAGGTGTGGGGTCAGGAAAGAAGCCCTCTCTGCTCTGTAAACAATAGAGGAATGTGTGGAGGTTCTGGGAGGTCTGACCAGTCAAGACCCCTGTCCATACTGTAGAAGCAGGAGACACTCACATACACACACAGCTCCTAACAAGCTGTCTAATCACTGTCTGTATGGCAGATTCTCTGTAACGCTGATGAGAAAGACATCCATGGAACAACCATTTAACTAACGAGTCAGAATCCATATGATTATCATGTTAAAAGTTAATGATGACCAAGAGAAGACAGTCTATGTATTAATGAATGAATGAATGACCAGACAAGCTACGTTTAAAACCCAAAGTAGACAGCCCTCGGCCCTAAACCCTCGGCCCTAAACCCTCGTCCCTAAACCCTCAGCCCTAAACCCTCGTCCCTAAACCCTCAGCCCTCGGCCCTAAACCCTCGGCCCTAAACCCTCAGCCCTCGGCCCTAAACCCTCGGCCCTAAACCCTCAGCCCTAAACCCTCAGCCCTCGGCCCTAAACCCTAAACCCTCGGCCCTAAACCCTAGGCTCTAAACCCTCGGCCCTAAACCCTCAGTCCTAAACCCTCAGCCCTAATCCCTCAGCCCTAAACCCTCGGCCCTAAACCCTCTGCCCTAAACCCTCGGCCCTAAACCCTCAGTCCTAAACCCTCAGCCCTTGAATGACGTTTTACATTGTCACATCCGAGTGTACCTTAAATGTCCCTCGTCCAAGCGAGGGAGAGTGATGATCGGAGAGGCAACGTCCTTGGTGGAAATCTGGAAGTTGAGCTTAAAAACAACCAACCTAAATATATGAATGTACCTAGTAAGCTAACGTAGCTAGCTAGCATTCCTGCCATAGCTAGCTAGCTAGTTTTATAGTTTGGTCATTTATTTCAATACGTTTCAGACTTCCAAAAAATATGTTTATGAATCTAGCTACGTTTTATAGGCTCCTAACTACAATACTAAGCCAATTTGCCCCTATAGGCATCTGGTCAAAAGAAGTGCACTATGTAGGGAATAGGGTGCCATCTGGGACAGAGCCCATCGTGGGGTTTCTGAGCTCTGCTGGCTACAGGCCTCAGTGTATAGAAGCTCACAGGAGATTAAGGCCAGATCAAACGCTCACTGACCCCAGAGGGAGAGAGACAGCGGTGATCACTTAGCAGGCCTGATGCTGAAATGAACGGAGCCACCCGGGCCCCTAGACATTCCAACAGGCCTCTGAATAACTGGCCCTGCTGACACAGAACACTCTCTTTTGCTCTCTCTTTCTGCTGTCCATCTTTTCTCTCTCTTCCTCTTGACCCCTAGGTGGAGTTTCCCAGCACATCCATCTCACCAGCCCTCCTCTGGCTGCCCTGTGTGTGTCCCTGGCCCCTAGGTGTAGTCCTTCCCACCAGCCCTCCCCCTGGCTGCCCTGTGTGTGTCCCTGGCCCCTAGGTGTAGTCCTTCCCACCAGCCCTCCCCCTGGCTGCCCTGTGTGTGTCCCTGGCCCCTAGGTGTAGTCCTTCCCACCAGCCCTCCCCCTGGCTGCCCTGTGTGTGTCCCTGGCCCCTAGGTGCTGTCCTTCCCAACAGCCCTCCCTCTGGCTGCCCTGTGTGTGTCCCTGGCCCCTAGGTGCTGTCCTTCCCAACAGCCCTCCCTCTGGCTGCCCTGTGTGTGTCCCTGGCCCCTAGGTGCTGTCCTTCCCACCAGCCCTCCCCCTGGCTGCCCTGTGTGTGTCCCTGGCCCCTAGGTGCT
>CM042381.1:34063874-34088874 GCA_023634145.1 Thymallus thymallus
AAGAGCAGAGCGAGACGTTTAGGATGACATCATTCCTGAATCGTTAGCAGGCGCTGGGTACCTTTGAAGTGTGAATGGATTGTGTGGAGGGAGGGAGGGAGGGAGGAGGGAGGCAGGGAGGGTTTGATTGGTGAGAGCCTAAATAAAGCCAGTGAGGAGGCCAGAGGGGTCTGTCGAGCTCAGCACATCTCCTCTCCTCTAGAAGGCCCCTGCTTTGAGAACAACCACAAAGGGGCCAGCTCCCTCCTTTTGACTGGGAGGGGAGGAGGGGGAGGAGAGTGGGGGAGGAGAGTGGGGGAGGTGCCAGATAAAAAGCTGAGAAGGAAGAGCAGAAGAAGAGGACTTCAACTTTTGTACAGAGGAATAAATTAAAATGTTGGTTGACTGGAGTTTTTTCTCTCCGAATAGAGAGAGTGAGAGACAGCGAGTGAGAGAGAGAGAGAGAGAGAGAGACAGTGAGAGAGAGAGAGAGAGAGAGAGAGAGAGAGAGAGCGAGTGAGAGAGTGAGAGACAGCGAGAGAGAGAGAGAGAGAGAGAGACAGCGAGAGAGAGAGAAAGAAAGAAAGAGAGAGACTACTTGAGAGGCTTTTGTGGATGAAAAGGGTTTCATGACATCAGCCAATCTCTTACCTCATCTGTGAGTCTCGACAGGAGTTTGTTTTGTTGAAAGAGTGACTATTCATGGCTATTCATATCCTACAGAAAGGATGGTCTAACTTGGACTAACATTCTCTTCTCCTAAAGGCACCACTCTACTCTATGCAGCCAGGTGCTGTTGAATCAGCTCTTTGGTCCACTCAGGTAAGAAGTCTCAAAGTAAAAACAAGAAAATAGTGTAACGGTTACGGAATGTAAGCAACTCAGTGACTTCATAATGCATTTGAGCGTGGTGACTACATGACACAAACACTGTGCAGCTTTGGCTGAGGTCATTCAGTCAGCTCAAAGTCAACATGGGAAGAGGATCCATTCCCTGTGTCTCCAAGTCAACATGGGAGGAGGATCCATTCCCTGAGTCTCCAAGTCAACATGGGAAGAGGATCCATTCCCTGAGTCTCCAAGTCAACATGGGAAGAGGATCCATTCCCTGAGTCTCCAAGTCAACATGGGAAGAGGATCCATTCCCTGAGTCTCCAAGTCAACATGGGAAGAGGATCCATTCCTTGAGTCTCCAAGTCAACATGGGAAGAGGATCCATTCCCTGAGTCTCCAAGTCAACATGGGAAGAGGATCCATTCCCTGAGTCTCCAAGTCAACATGGGAAGAGGATCCATTCCCTGAGTCTCCAAGTCAACATGGGAAGAGGATCCATTCCCTGAGTCTCCAAGTCAACACGGGAAGAGGATCCATTCCCTGAGTCTCCAAGTCAACATGGGAAGAGGATCCATTCCCTGAGTCTCCAAGTCAACATGGGAAGAGGATCCATTCCCTGAGTCTCCAAGTCAACATGGGAAGAGGATCCATTCCCTGAGTCTCCAAGTCAACATGGGAAGAGGATCCATTCCCTGAGTCTCCAAGTCAACATGGGAGGAGGATCCATTCCCTGAGTCTCCAAGTCAACATGGGAAGGGGATCCATTCCCTGAGTCTCCAAGTCAACATGGGAAGAGGATCCATTCCCTGAGTCTCCAAGTCAACATGGGAGGAGGATCCATTCCCTGAGTCTCCAAGTCAACATGGGAAGAGGATCCATTCCCTGAGTCTCCAAGTCAACATGGGAAGAGGATCCATTCCTTGAGTCTCCAAGTCAACATGGGAAGAGGATCCATTCCCTGAGTCTCCAAGTCAACATGGGAAGAGGTTCTATTCCCTGAGTCTCCAAGTCAACATGGGAAGAGGATCCATTCCCTGAGTCTCCAAGTCAACATGGGAAGAGGATCCATTCCCTGAGTCTCCAGGTCAACATGGGAAGAGGATCCATTCCCTGAGTCTCCAAGTCAACATGGGAAGAGGATCCATTCCCTGAGTCTCCAAGTCAACATGGGAAGAGGATCCATTCCCTGAGTCTCCAAGTCAACATGGGAAGAGGATCCATTCCCTGTGTGCTGTCAAGAGTCACTAAACAGTGTATTTCACACATCCAGTCATGAGGCCAGGCTTAAAACAAACCACAACTAGTGCAGCCAGGTAAAAACATGGTGAGACCACAGATAGAACAATCTCTTCCCGAATCTCTTCCTGTGCTTAACTTCTATCTCTGTTAATTAAGAGATAAAGGTCCGCTGACCTCGCTGTCAACTTTAAGAGTGAAGTGAGGAGAGAGAAGTGACCTCTGTTGTAGTGACCAGGAGGAAGTGGGGGCCCACACAGCCAGCTCGATACGAGGCAGACCACCTCCCCTCATTAACCACTGAGCACACAGCAGGAAGAGGCGAGAGAGAGAGAGGGAGAGGACTCTAAATGTATCACTCTGAATTTCAATCTTCTGCCTCTAACCCTAGGAAACTGTTTTACACCTTCTCCTCCCTCCTTAACCCTCCTTACCCCCCCCCACTCTGCGGACAATTTTGTCAACCACTTTGAAAGGAAGGTTGATGACATCCGCTCCTCATTCACTCAGCCTATTGATTCCACTGGTCCGACTCACACAGAACTACCCCAAGCATTGACCTCTTTCTCCCTTCGCTTTACAGATTAAATCCTGCGACTAGTCCATGCCTGGCAGATATCTCAGCTTGGATGTCGGCCCACCCCCTCAAGCTCAACCTCGACAAGACAGAGCTGCTTTTCCTCCCAGGGATTGCCTGCCCGCTCCAAGACCTCTCCATCACGGTTGACAACTCCATCTTGACCTTCTCACAGAGTGCAAAGAACTTTGTCGTGACCCTGGACAATACCCTGTCGTTCTCTGCAAACATCAAAGCAGTGACTTGCTCTTGCAGGTTCATGCTCTACAACATTTGCTCTACAACATTTGCACATCTGTCACTCCAGTGTTAATTCTAATGTGTAACTTATTTCGCCACTATGGTCTATTTATTGTCCTACCTTCCTAACCTTACTGCATTTTGCACTACATTTACACTCTGTATATAGATTCTCTATTGTGTTATTGACTGTATGTTTGTTTACTGTGTAACTATGTTGTTGTTTTTTGTCGCACTGCTTTGCTTTGTCTTGGCCAGGTCACAGTTGTAATTGAGAACTTGTTCTCAACTGGCCTACCTGGTTAAATAAAGGTGAAAAAAAAAAAAAACATCAGTAGTGTACGACCCTACCTCACACAGGACTAATCTAGGCCCTTCTCATCTCCCATCTGGACTTCTGCAACTCGCTGTTGGCTGGGCTCCCCGCTTGTACCATCAAACCCCTGCAACTTATCCAGAACACTGCAGCCCGTCTGGTGTTCAACCTTCCCAAGTTCTCTCATGTCACCACACTGGCTTCCAGTCAAAACTCGCATCCAATACAAAACCATGGTGCTTACCTACTGAACAGCAAGAGGAACTTTCCCTCCCTACCTTCAGGCTCAAACCCTACAAACCGAGTAGTCCATTCTGCCACCCATGGTCTCTTGGTTCTCCCACCCCTATGGGAGCGCAGCTACCGCTCAGCCCTGTCAAAGCTCTTTTCTGTCCTGGCCCCCAATGGTGGAACCAGCTTCCCCCTACCTCTTCAAAGAGTATCTTAAATATTCTCACACCACCTCCTCATCTACCCTTTCATGAACTAACACTCACACTTGACTTTTCCCCCCTTACTAGCTTGGACTTTGCTGATAGCTACTTTATTGAGGAAAAACGTACTTACTATGACTGAGATATGTGGTTGTCCCACCTAGCTATCTTAAGATGCTCTGGATAAATGACTAAAATGTACAACTGTAAAGGACAAACAAAGCAGCCAGATAATTCCCAGCTCTTCCCCAGGAGTCACACCATCACACCTCCCCCAGAGTCTAACCCATGATCTGGGCAAGGAGTCACACCACCCCCTGGTCTCCCAGGGTCTGGGCCTCTTAAACCCTATTATTAAACTAGGAACCATCATGTGTCTGAAGCTAGCCAAGATGATCTGGCCTCTTTCCATCTCTTTAGCTGTTGAGCCTGGGGACGTGTTTAGTGAGTAAGATACTACAATGTTACGGTATTGAAGCAGTTTTTGGTCATCTGTTGCAGAGATTGTAGCTGTCCTCTGGCCTTCAAAGGTTGTAATAATACAGATTTTAATATGACTACTTGGGCTACAGGATCTGAATAGCAATGTTATTTGAGTTTGTATGTCAAACACTTTGAGTGTTTATGTGTTCATAAACTGTAGGTCTACTGCATTAAGATAGACTGACTGGATACTACTACTACTACTGTAGGTCTACTGCATTAAGATAGACTGACTGGATACTACTACTACTACTGTAGGTCTACTGCATTAAGATAGACTGACTGGATACTACTACTACTACTGTAGGTCTACTGCATTAAGATAGACTGACTGGATACTACTACTACTACTGTAGGTCTACTGCATTAAGATAGACTGACTGGATACTACTACTACTACTGTAGGTCTACTGCATTAAGATAGACTGACTGGATACTACTACTACTACTGTAGGTCTACTGCATTAAGATAGACTGACTGGATACTACTACTACTACTGTAGGTCTACTGCATTAAGATAGACTGACTGGATACTACTACTACTACTGTAGGTCTACTGCATTAAGATAGACTGACTGGATACTACTACTACTACTGTAGGTCTACTGCATTAAGATAGACTGACTGGATACTACTACTACTACTGTAGGTCTACTGCATTAAGATAGACTGACTGGATACTACTACTACTACTGTAGGTCTACTGCATTAAGATAGACTGACTGGATACTACTACTACTACTGTAGGTCTACTGCATTAAGATAGACTGACTGGATACTACTACTACTACTGTAGGTCTACTGCATTAAGATAGACTGACTGGATACTACTACTACTACTGTAGGTCTACTGCATTAAGATAGACTGACTGGATACTACTACTACTACTACTGTAGGTCTACTGCATTAAGATAGACTGACTGGATACTACTACTACTACTGTAGGTCTACTGCATTAAGATAGACTGACTGGATACTACTACTACTACTGTAGGTCTACTGCATTAAGATAGACTGACTGGATACTACTACTACTACTGTAGGTCTACTGCATTAAGATAGACTGACTGGATACTACTACTACTACTGTAGGTCTACTGCATTAAGATAGACACTATTCCCTAAATAGTGCACTACTATGGACATTGGCCATTCAGACTCTGACTGCACCTGTTTGGAAATCAGACCCTGCAGTTTCTTTCATTGATAAAGTCTGATTAAGCACATAAAGAGATCCGTTAGTCTCTTACTGATGTGAATGGATCAGTCACTGGCTGTGTGTTCAGACTCATAGCTTCATGAATGTCAATACAGCCTGTGGACTCTGTCTGGCTGTGTGTTCAGACTCATAGCTTCATGAATGTCAATACAGCCTGTGGACTCTGTCTGGCTGTGTGTTCAGACTCATAGCTTCATGAATGTCAATACAGCCTGTGGACTCTGTCTGGCTGTGTGTTCAGACTCATAGCTTCATGAATGTCAATACAGCCTGTGGACTCTGTCTGGCTGTGTGTTCAGACTCATAGCTTCATGAATGTCAATACAGCCTGTGGACTCTGTCTGGCTGTGTGTTCAGACTCATAGCTTCATGAATGTCAATACAGCCTGTGGACTCTGTCTGGCTGTGTGTTCAGACTCATAGCTTCATGAATGTCAATACAGCCTGTGGACTCTGTCTGGCTGTGTGTTCAGACTCATAGCTTCATGAATGTCAATACAGCCTGTGGACTCTGTCTGGCTGTGTGTTCAGACTCATAGCTTCATGAATGTCAATACAGCCTGTGGACTCTGTCTGGCTGTGTGTTCAGACTCATAGCTTCATGAATGTCAATACAGCCTGTGGACTCTGTCTGGCTGTGTGTTCAGACTCATAGCTTCATGAATGTCAATACAGCCTGTGGACTCTGTCTGGCTGTGTGTTCAGACTCATAGCTTCATGAATGTCAATACAGCCTGTGGACTCTGTCTGGCTGTGTGTTCAGACTCATAGCTTCATGAATGTCAATACAGCCTGTGGACTCTGTCTGGCTGTGTGTTCAGACTCATAGCTTCATGAATGTCAATACAGCCTGTGGACTCTGTCTGGCTGTGTGTTCAGACTCATAGCTTCATGAATGTCAATACAGCCTGTGGACTCTGTCTGGCTGTGTGTTCAGACTCATAGCTTCATGAATGTCAATACAGCCTGTGGACTCTGTCTGGCTGTGTGTTCAGACTCATAGCTTCATGAATGTCAATACAGCCTGTGGACTCTGTCTGGCTGTGTGTTCAGACTCATAGCTTCATGAATGTCAATACAGCCTGTGGACTCTGTCTGGCTGTGTGTTCAGACTCATAGCTTCATGAATGTCAATACAGCCTGTGGACTCTGTCTGGCTGTGTGTTCAGACTCATAGCTTCATGAATGTCAATACAGCCTGTGGACTCTGTCTGGCTGTGTGTTCAGACTCATAGCTTCATGAATGTCAATACAGCCTGTGGACTCTGTCTGGCTGTGTGTTCAGACTCATAGCTTCATGAATGTCAATACAGCCTGTGGACTCTGTCTGGCTGTGTGTTCAGACTCATAGCTTCATGAATGTCAATACAGCCTGTGGACTCTGTCTGGCTGTGTGTTCAGACTCATAGCTTCATGAATGTCAATACAGCCTGTGGACTCTGTCTGGCTGTGTGTTCAGACTCATAGCTTCATGAATGTCAATACAGCCTGTGGACTCTGTCTGGCTGTGTGTTCAGACTCATAGCTTCATGAATGTCAATACAGCCTGTGGACTCTGTCTGGCTGTGTGTTCAGACTCATAGCTTCAGGAATGTCAATACAGCCTGTGGACTCTGTCTGGCTGTGTGTTCAGACTCATAGCTTCATGAATGTCAATACAGCCTGTGGACTCGTGTCTGACTGTGTGTTCAGACTCATAGCTTCATGAATGTCAATACAGCCTGTGGACTCTGTCTGACTGAGGGAAGAAGTGCAAAGCAATGCTATGCTTCATTGCGTCTCACGTTGCGTCTCCTGACAGATGCGTCTCTGTGGACCTCTTAACCGGACAGACAGCTTTTGTTGCGTGTGGTAACACAGGATCCCAATTAGAAAGAGGAGTGCGCCTGGTAATCTTATTTATATATGCAGAACAGTCTCAGAGCGGGGGAGAAAAAGAGAGAGAGAGGAGAGTGGGGGGGGGGGGGGGGAGAGGGGGGAGAACGATAGAGAGAAAGAAATAGAGACGGGGAGAGAGAGAAACAGAGAGAGAGAGAGAGAGAGAGAGAGAGAGAGAGAGAGAGCAGAACCCAGGCCCAGACCCACACAACAGGTCTGTCCTCCCCCTGCCTGCTTACGACCACCAGAGCCATGACCACACCACCATCATCAGGCTGGCTCTGTTAGAGGTCTGGGTTACAGAGCTAAAGGAGCAGCCTCCCAGCTACACCACCTCCAGCCCAGACACTGAGCTTCTACAGGACCAGATCAACCAGTGTAAGACCCAGCTGAAGAACTCTGTCCAGGAGCTGAGAGAGAGCCTTACCACAGAGCTTGAGGAGGTAAAGGTCACCATGAGGAGAGAGCCTTACCACAGAGCTTGAGGAGGTAAAGGTCACCATGAGGAGAGAGCCTTACCACAGAGCTTGAGGAGGTAAAGGTCACCATGAGGAGAGAGCCTTACCACAGAGCTTGAGGAGGTAAAGGTCACCATGAGGAGAGAGCCTTACCACAGAGCTTGAGGAGGTAAAGGTCAGACACACCCCCACACACCCCTCCTTGTACCCAGGCCCTGTGTACCCCAGCCCCACACCGTAAACCCACTACTCTGCTACAGCCCACTGAGGTGGCCATCCTCTTTGACTCAAATGGGAAATTCATCCAAGAGGATAAACACCCACCACAAGGTGTCCAAAATATGGTGCCCAACAACGCAGGATGCACCACATCCTGTCCCAGCCTGACAGGCACACCAGGTCACATTATGATACGTCATCCTTCTGCAGGATACATGGTGTAAGGCAGACAGTCACTCACTGTCCCACAGGCACCAGAGAGGTAAGTGTGCCCTGACAGACACACAGCTGTGTCAGTAGAGGCAGAGACTCTGGAGGTTTCATCATTTGGTACAAATCCCAACTACAAAACCTAATTGATCTAATTGATCCTCTCAAAATTGGTAAATATCACATTTGGTTAAAACTGAAAAGAAAAATGTGTTCCTTTGAGCAATATATATCCCCCCCTCAGAATCAGGGGTGGCAGGTAACCGAAAGGTTGCTTGTTCAAATACCCAAGCCGACAAGATGAAAAAAACCTGTCTGTGTCCTTGAGCAAGGCACTTAACCCTAATTTGCTCCAGGGGCTGACCCTGTAGGTAGGCCGTCATTGTAAATAAGAATGTGTTGTTAACTGACTTGCCTAGTTAAATAAAGGTTTAAAAAAATCCCCATATTACTCAGAGGAGATATTCTCCACCCTTGAGGAAGAGACGAGCCATTTCCAGGCCCAGGGAAATGTGCTCATCTGTGGGGACACAACACACGAGGGGACAGCTTTATTACAGGCTATACTGTTTATAACTGTCTTCATCTCCCCCATAGAAACAACAGTGACAGCATCATCAACAAAAACGGAAGGGATCTGTTGCAGCTCTGTCAAAGCCTGGGTTTGTACTTTGTCAATGGTAGGTTACGGGGGAACTCTTCGGGGAGATTCACCTATCGGCCGCAGCACAGTAGACTATATGATTACAGATATGGGCCCTTTCTCTCTCAGCTCATTCACTGTCAAGCCACTAACACCTCTGTCTGATCACAGCCAAATTACCCTGTTCCTCAAAAGACCAGACATGAAAACAACCACACATTCACACTCCAGTAAGCTGGACTACATCAGACATTCATACAGATGGGCCCGAAACAGCACAGAAGAATACCAGAAAGCAACCAGAAAGCAAAATATCCAAACATTCATTGATAACTTTCTGGATACAATGTACGCTCACAGTAAAGAAGGCATTAGCAGTAAAAACATCAACTACATATTATTGAAATTGAGAAAAAAGACCACAGATGAACTGGTTTGATGCAGATTGTAAAATGATCAGGAACTCTATAAACCTACACTCAGAACCAGAAAAGCCCAGTACAACAGCAAGCAGCTGACACTAACTGAGGAGTCTGGAAGACACTAAAAACATCTACACAAGAGGAATTAGTGCTACAATATGGTGACATATGGACAACCCATTATAAACACTCTACAACACCGTTCATATGGTGACATATGGACAACCCATTATAAACACTCTACAACACCGTTCATATGGTGACATATGGACAACCCATTATAAACACTCTACAACACCGTTCATATGGTGACATATGGACAACCCATTATAAACACTCTACAACACCGTTCATATGGTGACATATGGACAACCCATTATAAACACTCTACAACACCGTTCATATGGTGACATATGGACAACCCATTATAAACACTCTACAACACCGTTCATATGGTGACATATGGACAACCCATTATAAACACTCTACAACACCGTTCATATGGTGACATATGGACAACCCATTATAAACACTCTACAACACCGTTCATATGGTGACATATGGACAACCCATTATAAACACTCTACAACACCGTTCATATGGAGACATATTGACAACCCATTATAAACACTCTACAACACCGTTCATATGGTGACATATGGACAACCCATTATAAACACTCTACAACACCGTTCATATGGAGACATATTGACAACCCATTATAAACACTCTACAACACCGTTCATATGGAGACATATTGACAACCCATTATAAACACTCTACAACACCGTTCATATGGTGACATATGGACAACCCATTATAAACACTCTACAACACCGTTCATATGGTGACATATTGACAACCCATTATAAACACTCTACAACACCGTTCATATGGTGACATATTGACAACCCATTATAAACACTCTACAACACCGTTCATATGGAGACATATTGACAACCCATTATAAACACTCTACAACACCGTTCATATGGTGACATCTGGACAACCCATTATAAACACTCTACAACACCGTTCAAATTGACACAAACACAGAACAACGTCAAATGTATGACAAGTTGAATACTGACCAGGACCTCTATAAGAAGCTTCAGGCCCTGAAATTTAAAAAAGCATGCAGACCTGATGGCATCCTAAATGAGATGCTCAAATTCACTAGTGCAAAATGTCAACAGGCTATATTAAAACTGTTTAACTTGATCCTGAGTGTAGGTTACTTCCCTGACATCTGGAACCAAGGACTCATAACCCCAATCTTTAAAAACGGAGACAAATCTGACCCTAACAATTCCAGAGGGATTTGTGTGAACAGTAACCTGGGGAAGGTTTTCTATACTATTATAAATGTAAGAGTCCTAAACTTCCTTAATAAGCACAACATCCTGAGTAAAAGCCAAATTGGATTTGGCCAACAGAGACTGTTAACTTAGCTCAACTGTCCTTGTCCCTTTGAGGAAAGCTGCTGTGTCCAATGTCTGCTTCCAAAAGGCACCCTAGTATTTCCCTATACAGTATATGGGATAGTGTGCCATTGGGGATACAATCCAACACTGTTAACTAAGCTGCTCCCCTCTGTCCTTTAGAGAGAGGCCTGCTGTTTTCCATAAAGCTACTGTCAAATCAGGCCTTTTGTCATACAATACCAGAAACAACATATCCTTTACTAGTACCCTTTACTACAGTTCCTTCATTACCAGTCAGAGTTGAGTAAACAGGTGTTCTTTGTGTCATTGTGCCAGTCTGGATCTGTCAATACTGTTAAATGTGTCAGTGATGGGCTGTCCCCTCCGGCAGTGTGTGTGTGTGTACGTACGTTCTGTGTGTGTGTGTGTGTGTGTGTGTGTGTGCACTGTGTGTGTGTGCGTGGGTGCATGTGTGTGTGTGTGCACTGTGTGTGTGTGCGTGGGTGCGTGTGTGTGCGCTCTGTGGGCCCTGGGAACACAAAGCCTGGTGAGCGGTAGCTGGGAAGCATCAGGGAGAGGGACAGAGCTGAGTGTGGCAGACTGGTCAGAATATATCAGTATGATGAGTACTCAGCCGATACACACACACTACTTATTAACATACACTACTTATTAACACACACTACTTATTAACACACACACTACTTATTAATACACACTACTTATTAACACACACTACTTATTAAAACACACTACTTATTAACAGACCCTACTTATTAACACACACTACTTATTAATACACATTACTTATTAAAACACACTACTTATTAACAGACACTCCTTATTACGAAACACTACTTATTAACACACACATACACACTACTTATCAACACACAATACTTACTAACACACACTACTTATTAAAACACACTGCTTATTAATACACACTACTTATTAACAGACACTATTTATTAAGAAACACTACTTATTAACACACACTACTTATTAACACACACTATTTATTAACACACACTGCTTATAAACACACACTACTTATTAACACACACACTACTTATTAACACACACTACTTATTCACACACAAACACACACACACACACACACACACACACACACACACACACACACACACACACACACACACACACACACACACACACACACACACACACACTGCTTATAAACACACACAAAATACGCACGCACACACACGACTCAGATCACCCTTAACTAGGCCTAGGAGAAGAGGAGAGAGGGGAGGACTAATCCAATAACACCGGGTCTGTTACTATGTGTGTGTTTGTCTGTTAGACTCATCACATTATACAGAGAGCCCAGAGAGACACAGTGACACACATATGTCAATGAACCACCCCAGGGCATTCACATGGATCTCACTCAGCATCTCATTATAAACCTTTCAATGGAACAGACAGGAATGGAATATCAATCATCGGTTATTAGATAAGTCAAACACCTAAACCTTGTTAACCAAGAAGACTGTCTTTCATGTTGAAGAATTAGGCACATGTTGAAGTGAAGGGAAGGAATAATAAGACACATTAGTAACCAGACTATGAATAAACCAGAGCTTCAGACCTAGAAGATGAGTAGGACTGGTCAAAACTAGCAGCTAGGCTATCATTACCATATAACAAACACTAGCAGCTAGGCTATCATCACCATATAACAAACACTAGCAGCTAGGCTATCATTACCATATAACAAACACTAGCAGCTAGGCTATCATTACCATATAACAAACACTAGCAGCTAGGCTATCATTACCATATAACAAACACTAGCAGCTAGGCTATCATTACCATATAACAAACACTAGCAGCTAGGCTATCATTACCATATAACAAACACTAGCAGCTAGGCTATCATCACCATATAACAAACACTAGCAGCTAGGCTATCATTACCATATAACAAACACTAGCAGCTAGGCTATCATTACCATATAACAAACACTAGCAGCTAGGCTATCATTACCATATAACAAACACTAGCAGCTAGGCTATCATTACCATATAACAAACACTAGCAGCTAGGCTATCATTACCATATAACAAACACTAGCAGCTAGGCTATCATTACCATATAACAAACACTAGCAGCTAGGCTATCATTACCATATAACAAACACTAGCAGCTAGGCTATCATCACCATATAACAAACACTAGCAGCTAGGCTATCATTACCATATAACAAACACTAGCAGCTAGGCTATCATTACCATATAACAAACACTAGCAGCTAGGCTATCATTACCATATAACAAACACTAGCAGCTAGGCTATCATTACCATATAACAAACACTAGCAGCTAGGCTATCATCACCATATAACAAACACTAGCAGCTACGCTATCATCACCAAGCAAACAGGCTGAACAATAACATTGTAAATTAGAGAAGCTGCATTTTAACATGTTTTATACATGTTTTATGTTAGCCTGGTGGTTAATTAACCAGAGGTAGACCTGGACTGACTGGCTGGGCTCCAATGGATCTAACATGTGCTAGCCAGGTGGTAAATTAACCAGAGGTAGACCTGGACTGACTGGCTGGGCTCCAATGGATCTGCAGTCCAGTCCAGTCCAGTCATTAACAAGCTGTGTTGCTGTTCACCATAACAGGCTAGCAGGTATATTTCACTGGTCACCCCCAAAGCCAACACCTCCTTTGGCCGCCATTTCTTCCAGTTCTCTGCTGCCAATGACTGGAACGAACTGCAAAAATCCTTGAAGCTAGAGGTTCCTATCTCCCTCAATAACTTTAAGCATCAGCTGTCAAAGCTGCTTATCGATCACTGCACCTGTATATAGCCCTTCTGTAAATAGCCCACCCTACTACCTCATCCCCATATTTATTATTTTAGCTCATTTGCACCCCAGTATCTCTATTTGCACATCATCATCTGCACATCTATCAGTCCGGTGTTAATACTAATTTGTAATTATTTCACCACTATGGACTATTTATTGTCCTACCTTCCTAATCTTACTACATTTGCACACTCTGTATATAGATTTTCTATTGTGTTATTGACTGTACGTTTGTTTATTCTCATGTGTAACTCTGTGTTGTTGTTTTTGTCGCACTGCTTTGCTTAACCATAACCCCTAACCTATACAGTAGACTGGCAGGGAACAGAGTCCCAGGACATCTAGATAATGGACCAATTGGTTGGCTTGCACACCTCCATAAAACACCAAGAAGAAAAGGAACTCTAATTCTCTTTCACTGACCACCAACCATGACAACAACTGATCCAACAGCAGGCCATTCCCCGAGGAAACTGCAACAGCTGCATAGGCCCGAGTTACTCCGTGTTAATTGCTTTTAGCTGACACACACATAGACACACACACACACAGAAGTTGACACCAGGTTTCCCCAGCATTTGAGTGTGAGTTTTTGTGTTTGAGAGAGAGAGAGATCAGGAAAAAAGCTATCAACACCTCATCATATGTGTTGTCAAAGACACCTCATTAATATATAAAGCAGTAGTACCCTCCTACAACACGTTAGCCCTGAGGTTAATAGTAGTAGTGCTAGTCACCTACAACACATTAGCACTGAGGCTAGCTTATAGAAGTGCTATTCCATCTTGCAAACTCAGTTTGGCTGCAATTCAGTAAAGGGGAAATGTGCAGCTAACTCTACAACACATTAGACCCACAACCTGTTAGGCCTGAGGCTAGCTAGTAGAAATGCAGTTCCACTACTCCATTGGTAGACTCAGCTTGACTGAAAGGGGAAATGTGCAGCTCATCCCTGAAATCTAACACTAGAACTACAACCCGTTAGCCTGAGGCTAGTATATAGAGGTACTTAGGCTAGCTAGTACAAGTGCTATTCCACAAAGTGCTACTCCATTGGCAAACTCAGCTTGACTGCTATTCAGTAAAGGGGGACATGTGCAGCTCTCCCCCAAAAGCTAACACTAGACACTAGTTTTCTCAAACAAACACCTCTTCTCCTCACCCACAGCTAACATTCAGGATGCTCTCCACTGAAACATGCATTCAGAAATGAGAGAGAGAGAGAGGGGAGAGGAGAGGGAAAGAGAGGGGGAGTAGAGAGAGGAGAAGGGGTAGGGAGAGGAGAGGGGGAGTAGAGAGAGGAGAAGGGGTAGGGAGAGGAGAGGGGGAGTAGAGAGAGGAGAAGGGATAGGGAGAGGAGAGGGGGAGTAGAGAGAGGAGAAGGGATAGGGAGAGGAGAGGGGGAGTAGAGAGAGGAGAAGGGGTAGGGAGAGGAGAGGGGGAGTAGAGAGAGGAGAAGGGATAGGGAGAGGAGAGGGGGAGTAGAGAGAGGAGAAGGGATAGGGAGAGGAGAGGGGGAGTAGAGAGAGGAGAAGGGATAGGGAGAGAAGAGGGGGAGTAGAGAGAGGAGAAGGGATAGGGAGAGGAGAGGGGGAGTAGAGAGAGGAGAAGGGATAGGGAGAGGAGAGGGGGAGTAGAGAGAGGAGAAGGGATAGGGAGAGGAGAGGGGGAGTAGAGAGAGGAGAAGGGGTAGGGAGAGAAGAGGGGGAGTAGAGAGAGGAGAGGGGGAGTAGAGAGAGGAGAAGGGGTAGGGAGAGGAGAGGGGGAGTAGAGAGAGGAGAAGGGGTAGGGAGAGGAGAGGGGGAGTAGAGAGAGGAGAAGGGATAGGGAGAGGAGAGGGGGAGTAGAGAGAGGAGAAGGGATAGGGAGAGGAGAGGGGGAGTAGAGAGAGGAGAAGGGGTAGGGAGAGAAGAGGGGGAGTAGAGAGAGGAGAAGGGGTAGGGAGAGGAGAGGGGGAGTAGAGAGAGGAGAAGGGGTAGGGAGAGGAGAGGGGGAGTAGAGAGAGGAGAAGGGGTAGGGAGAGGAGAGGGGGAGTAGAGAGAGGAGAAGGGATAGGGAGAGGAGAGGGGGAGTAGAGAGAGGAGAAGGGATAGGGAGAGGAGAGGGGGAGTAGAGAGAGGAGAAGGGATAGGGAGAGGAGAGGGGGAGTAGAGAGAGGAGAAGGGATAGGGAGAGGAGAGGGGGAGTAGAGAGAGGAGAAGGGATAGGGAGAGGAGAGGGGGAGTAGAGAGAGGAGAAGGGGTAGGGAGAGGAGAGGGGGAGTAGAGAGAGGAGAAGGGATAGGGAGAGGAGAGGGGGAGTAGAGAGAGGAGAAGGGATAGGGAGAGGAGAGAGGGATGGAAGTAGGAGTTAGTTAGTTAGTGGTCTGTCCTGATGAGAAAACCAGAGCTCCATTCAAGCCAAAACCACCCAGAGATTCCTGGTGACCGTTAGGGCTACTGAGACGTTTACTTTATGATCCTGTATTATACTGATGCTGAATGTTTATTCTGTTCTACTGAGACGTTTACTTTATGATCCTGTATTATACTGATGCTGAATGTTTATTCTGTTCTACTGAGACGTTTACTTTATGATCCTGTATTATACTGATGCTGAATGTTTATTCTGTTCTACTGAGACGTTTACTTTATGATCCTGTATTATACTGATGCTGAATGTTTATTCTGTTCTACTGAGACGTTTACTTTATGATCCTGTATTATACTGATGCTGAATGTTTATTCTGTTCTACTGAGACGTTTACTTTATGATCCTGTATTATACTGATGCTGAATGTTTATTCTGTTCTACTGAGACGTTTACTTTATGATCCTGTATTATACTGATGCTGAATGTTTATTCTGTTCTACTGAGACGTTTACTTTATGATCCTGTATTATACTGATGCTGAATGTTTATTCTGTTCTACTGAGACGTTTACTTTATGATCCTGTATTATACTGATGCTGAATGTTTATTCTGTTCTACTGAGACGTTTACTTTATGATCCTGTATTATACTGATGCTGAATGTTTATTCTGTTCTACTGAGACGTTTACTTTATGATCCTGTATTATACTGATGCTGAATGTTTATTCTGTTCTACTGAGACGTTTACTTTATGATCCTGTATTATACTGATGCTGAATGTTTATTCTGTTCTACTGAGACGTTTACTTTATGATCCTGTATTATACTGATGCTGAATGTTTATTCTGTTCTACTGAGACGTTTACTTTATGATCCTGTATTATACTGATGCTGAATGTTTATTCTGTTCTACTGAGACGTTTACTTTATGTTCCTGTTCTGATCTGTTATTATTTCTTATTCTTGTTGTTGTGCAGAAGGAACCTGCCAGTGAGCATTTCATTGGACGGTGTATACAGTTGAAGTCGGAAGTTTACATACACCTTAGACAAATACATTTAAACTCACTTTTTCACAATTCCTGACATTTAATCCTTGTAAAATTTCAGTTTTAGGTCAGTTAGGATCACCACTTTATTTTAAGAATGTGAAATGTCAGAATAATATTAGAGCATTGCCTTTAAATTGTTTAACTTGGGTCAAACGTTTCGGGTAGCCTTCCACAAGCTTCCTACAATAAGTTGGGTGAATTTTGGCCCATTCCTCCTGACAGAACTGGTGTAACTGAGTCAGGTTTGTAGGCCTCCTTGCTCACACACACTTTTTCAGTTCTGCCCACAAATGTTCTATAGGATTGAGGTCAGGGCTTTGTGATGGCCACTCCAATACCTTGACTTTGTTGTCTTAAGCCATTTTGCCACAACTTTGGAAGTATGCTTGGGGTCATTGTTCATTTGGAAGACCCATTTGCGACCAAGCTTTAACTTCCTGACTGATGTCTTGAGATGTTGCTTCAATATATTCACATAATTTTCCTTCCTCATGATGCCATCTATTTTGTGAAGTGCACCAGTCCCTCCTGCAGCAAAGCACCCCCACAACATGATGCTGCCACCCCCGTGCTTCACGGTTGGGATGGTGTTCTTCGGCTTGCAAGCCTCCCCCTTTTTCCTCCAAACATAACGATGGTCATTATGGCCAAACAGTTCTATTTTTGTTTCATCAGACCAGAGGACATTTCTCCAAAAAGTACAATCTTTGTCCCCATGTGCAGTTGCAAACCGTAGTCTGGCTTTATTATGGCGGTTTTAGAGCAGTGGCTTCTTCCTTGCTGAGCGATATAGAACTCGTTTTACTGTGGATATAGATACTTTTGACCTGTTTCCTCCAGCATATCCACAAGGTCCTTTGCTGTTGTTCTGGGATTGATTTGCACTTTTCGCACCAAAGTGTGACAGAACGCGTCTCCTGAGCGGTATGACGGCTGCGTGGTCCCATGGTGTTTACACTTGCAAAATATTGTTTGTACAGATGAACGTGGTACCTTCAGGCATTTGGAAATTGCTCGCAAGGATGAACCAGACTTGTGGAGGTCTGACATTTTTATTCTGAGGTCTTGGATGATTTCTTTTGATTTCTGAAGCTTCTAAAGCCATGACATCATTTGCTGGAATTTTCCAAGCTGTTTAAAGGCACAGTCAACTTAGTGTATGTAAACTTCTGACCCACTGGAATTGGAATTGTGATATAGTGAATGATAAGTGAAATAATCTGTAAACAATTGTTGGAAGAATTTACTTGTGTCATGCACAAAGTAGATGTCCTAACAGACTTGACAAAACTATAGTTTGTTAACATGAAATCTGTGGAGTGGTTGAAAAATGAGTTTCAATGACTTCAACCTAAGTGTATGTAAACTTCCGACAACAACTGTACCAAGTGTAACACAGTAATAAAACTAGAAACTTAATAGCTTTTCAGCTCCACAGCAAAACAGATCCAGCCGTAGCCAACAAGCTGAAACAAGCAGTGACTGAAAAGGATCTCTCTCTAACTAAGTAGAGGTTACAGTCATACAGGCTCACACCCCACAACAAGTCAACATGCTAAAACCACAAGACAGTCAAACTAGCCATCGGCTCCCTCATTCTTCTCTAGGTGCAGGGTATGGGGTACAGTGTGGGTCGGCTCTGCCGCCATACATTGAGTCGGTAGTGTGTATAGTCAGTGGTGTTCAACCTCAGTGTGTCCTGTGTCGGTGGGTTCCTGTGTGTGTTTTTAGTGTGTAGTGTGTGTTGGGTAGTCTCTGGTGTCCTACCTCAGTCTGTCCTGTGTCGGTGGGTTCCTGTGTGGAGCAGGCAGCTGCAGCAGTCATCTTAAAAGTCCTGATGGCCGTGCCGGGAGGCTAACTAACCACCAACCTCTCACTGACACTAGCAGCCTGTCCTGACGCTAACCTCACACTGAGCTCCTGAGAGACACACTGAGCCCCTGGCGCCCAGGCAGCCCCTGCCCTACCTCCCTCTGTCCCTTCCCCAAACTTCCTCCCCCTCCTCTCCCCTCCCCCTATTCACAGGCAAATGCTAGGCTAAATACCAGATGGGCTTGTCCCAGCAACTGCAAGACAGGCAGAGTGGGGGAGGAGGGAGGGGAGGGAGGAGGGAGGGGAGAACTCTGTCGCTGGCACTACAAAGACACTTGAGTGAACGCAAGGAAAAAGGATGGAGGGAGGGAGAGTTGGGGAGGTCAAACTTGGCACTGGACTGCTACCTGGACTGTGCAAACAGCAAGCACCCCTTCCCACAACACACACTCTCACGTGTATACACACACACACACAAAGCCTGTCAGACAGAGCAGGCTTAGTTTGATTGATGGCCTCTACAATTGTGTCTTATTGTACACACTGGATATACAGTATGAGGTTGACAAATGAGTGTGGAGAGACGTGACCAATCAAAGGCCAGAGGCAGGCTAGGCTAGCTAACATGTCTAATACATCGTCTCTCCATAAACTGGTCTATTTCCAATAGACAACATGTCCCTCCCAGGCTGGGCTGTGTGTTTGAACAAAGGAGAGCACGACATTGGAAGGTGCTGAGAGGAGAACTGATGTATAGGAGCTCTGTGGTTGATCCTATAGAATGAATTATAGAACTGATGTATAGGAGCTCTGTGGTTGATCCTATAGAATGAATTATAGAACTGATGTATAGGAGCTCTGTGGTTGATCCTATAGAATGAATTATAGAACTGATGTATAGGAGCTCTGTGGTTGATCCTATGACTGGGTCTCTGCAGGACTGTTGACAGAGGCTGCTAGGGGCTTTGACATGCTAATTTACTCCTTTGATTGGTTAAGAGGCAGGAAGTGTGTGTCCGTCCGTGGGGTCTTGGTGTAGGCTGAGGTTCTCTGAGACGCTGCAGGATATCAATACCCTCCAGATCAATATTCTGAGCCGCTCACAGCCTGTTACACCATACTGCACCGTGACCAAACCACAGAGGAACATATCAATACTCCTTCTGTCAGGTCACATACACAACAATACATCCCCATCTGGCTACTGGGGCAGTAAAACATCCCCATCTAGCTACTGGGGCAGTAACACATCCCCACCTGGCTACTGGGGCAGTAACACATCCCCATCTAGCTACTGGGGCAGTAAAACATCCCCATCTAGTTACTGGGGCAGTAAAACATCCCCATCTAGCTACTGGGGCAGTAACACATCCCCACCTGGTGGACTCATGACTGATCTTTGTGATATCTCTACAGTGGACTCATGACTGATCTTTGTGATATCTCTACAGTGGACTCATGACTGATTGTTCTGGCACAGCCTTTTGTTTTCCTGTCTGATGTGTGAGACTTCATCACACACACACACACACACACACACACACACACACACACACACACACACACTGTACTCTGTCTTTTGGACCATCTGGTGCCTAAGGAGGTCACTGACCGGCATGTGACATGATGGGGGGGGGGGGGGCGGAGGGGAGACAGACCACATACGATGCCCGACGGCCCCCACCCCAAACACCCCTGTCCTCCCTTATCCCCTGTACCCTATCCTGTGTCCCCAGGCCAAATCACAAGTCAATCATCACAGTGTGTAAAGCTGCCCTTTATCCACAAAGACCCCACCTCCTCCCTTCGCCTCGCCTGCCTCAGTGCTAGCTGTCACTTTCCCCTCATTGATTTGTGATGGGGCTGGCTGGCTGTAGGTTTGGCTGTAGGGGTTTCCTATAGGGAGAGACATGCCAACAAAGGGTCTGTCAGAATATGTGTCAGAGCACAGGGCTGTGGCGTTGTCTGGCATCACTACACTGTGGGACAGAAGAACATGTGGTTGGAGGAGACAAACCATGTCTACATCTTCCTGTACATCTTCCAGAGAGACTTCCAGACCTCCAAATGGACGACCTTCCTGTTTGTCCTCGAGGATCAGAACAGGCTGTCATATCCTGATCAATAAACAAATATGGGTCATTGGATCCAGTGCCTTCGAAAAGTATTCAGACCCCTTGACTTTTTCCACATGTTGTTACAGCTTTATGTTAAAATGGATTTAAATGAATTGTTCTTCCTCATCAATCTACACACAATACACCATAATGACAACCTTATTTACATAGGTAGTCATGTGTCTTTTACTGAGGCCTGATTGGTGGAGTGATGCAGAGATGGTTGTCCTGGAAGGTTCTCCCATCTCTACAGAGGAACCTTGGAGCTCTGTCAGAGTGACCATCGGGTTCTTGGTCACCTCCCTGACCAAGGCCCTTCTCCCCTGTTTGCTCAGTTTGGTCTTGGTTCCAGACTTCTTCCATTTAAGAATGATGCAGGTCACGATGTTCTTGGGGACATTCAATGCTGCAGAAATTATTTTGTACCCTTCCCCAGATCTGTGCCTCGACACAATCCTGTCTCAGAGCTCTACAGACAATTACTTCGACCTCATGGCTTGGTTTTCGCTCTGACATCCACTGTCAACTGTGGGACCTTATATAGACAGGTGTGTGTCTTTCCTAATCATGTCCAATCAATTGAATTTACCACAGGTGGACTCCAATCAAGTTGTATAAACATCTCAAGGATGATCAATGGAAACAGGAAGCACCTGAGCTCAATTTAACATCTCATAGCAAAGGGTCTGAATACTTTATATAAGGTATTTCTGGTTTTTAGTTTGAATACATTTGAAACAATTCTACAGTGATATATGTCTAATTTAGACCAGACTGGGACTGTCTACAATGATATATGTCTAATTTAGACCAGACTGGGACTGTCTACAGTGATATATGTCTAATTTAGACCAGACTGGGACTGTCTACAGTGATATATGTCTAATTTAGACCAGACTGGGACTGTCTACAGTGATATATGTCTAATTTAGACCAGACTGGGACTGTCTACAGTGATATATGTCTAATTTAGACCAGACTGGGACTGTCTACAATGATATATGTCTAATTTAGACCAGACTGGGACTGTCTACAGTGATATATGTCTAATTTAGACCAGACTGGGACTGTCTACAATGATATATGTCTAATTTAGACCAGACTGGGACTGTCTACAGTGATATATGTCTAATTTAGACCAGACTGGGACTGTCTACAATGATATATGTCTAATTTAGACCAGACTGGGACTGTCTACAGTGATATATGTCTAATTTAGACCAGACTGGGACTGTCTACAATGATATATGTCTAATTTAGACCAGACTGGGACTGTCTACAGTGATATATGTCTAATTTAGACCAGACTGGGACTGTCTACAGTGATATATGTCTAATTTAGACCAGACTGGGACTGTCTACAGTGATATACACTGGTGGCCAAAAGTTTGGAATATTACTCATTTAAGGGCTTTTCTTTATTTGCACTATTTTTTACATTGTAGAATAAAAGACATCAAAACTATGACATAACACATATGGAATCATGTAGTAACCAAAAAAGTGTAATATATTTTATATTTGAGATACTTCAAAGTAGCCACCCTTTGCCTTAAATAGTCTAATAGCCGCCGGTAGGAAGGACCTCCTGTAGCGCTCTCTGGCACACCGTGGTGGGATCAGTCTGTGACTGAAGGTGCTCCTCTGCGTCATAACCATGGCATGCAGAGGGTGGGTGACGTTGTCCATGATGGTGAGCAGGTATGCACTGGTAGAAGGTATGCACTTGTATGACCCCAACCATTTCCACATCCATCCCCTGTATAGGGACTGCAGTGGGTTGTGCCTTGGTTCTCCTGAAGTCCACCACCATCTCCTTAGTTTTGCTGATGTTGAGCTGAAGGTGGTTCTGCTCACACCACAACACAAAGTCATTGATTGTGCTCCTGTACTCCTCCTCCTGCCCACCCCTGATGCACCCTACAATAGCGGAGTCATCCGAGAACTTCTGTAGGTGGCATGTTTCAGAGTTATATCTGAAGTCTGAGGTGTAGAGGGTGAACAGGAAGGGGGACAGGACCGTACCCTGGGGGGCCCCTGTGTTGCTAACTGCCCGTTCTGACACACAGCTCTGTAGTTGCACAAATTGTGGCTACCGGTCAGGTAGTCCGTAACCCAGGAGACTAAGGGTGCTTCTACTTTCATCAAGTATGACAATTGGGTATTTTTTCATCACTGAGACAGAAACACGCTAAAACCCACAGTCAGATAGACAGAAACACGCTTAAACCCACAGTCAGATAGACAGAAACACGCTAAAACCCACAGTCAGATAGACAGAAACACGCTAAAACCCAGAGTCAGATAGACAGAAACACGCTAAAACCCACAGTCAGATAGACAGAAACACGCTAAAACCCACAGTCAGATAGACAGAAACACGCTAAAACCGACAGTCAGATAGACAGACACACACTAAAACCCACAGTCAGATAGACAGAAACACGCTAAAACCCAGACACATACACTGACTCAATAGAGACTATAATTAGAGCAATTATAAGGCCCTCTCTCTAGCCGATAGTAATACCAAACAGATGGAGATAACTGTCATTACTATAGCACACTCTAATAACACTACTTCAACAATATCACAGTCATTACATTCAACTAAGGTAGGACAGTTCAATATGATTAACATTAACACAGCTAACAGCTCAATATGATTAACATTAACACAGCTAACAGTTCAATATGATTAACATTAACACAGCTAACAGTTCAATATGATTAACATTAACACAGCTAACAGTTCAATATGATTAACATTAACACAGCTAACAGTTCAATATGATTAACATTAACACAGCTAACAGCTCAATATGATTAACATTAACACAGCTAACAGTTCAATATGATTAACATTAACACAGCTAACAGTTCAATATGATTAACATTAACACAGCTAACAGTTCAATATGATTAACATTAACACAGCTAACAGTTCAATATGATTAACATTAACACAGCTAACAGTTCAATATGATTAACATTAACACAGCTAACAGTTCAATATGATTAACATTAACACAGCTAACAGTTCAATATGATTAACATTAACACAGCTAACAGTTCAATATGATTAACATTAACACAGCTAACAGTTCAATATGATTAACATTAACACAGCTAACAGTTCAATATGATTAACATTAACACAGCTAACAGCTCAATATGATTAACATTAACACAGCTAACAGCTCAATATGATTAACATTAACCAACAGATGGTAGGAGATACTGTACCTCTGCTAACACACACACTGGGGTCACTCTGCCATGGTTTGAGGGGAGGGAAGAGAGAGGGGGAGAAAAGGAGGGAGGGAGGGTAGGGGTGCTATGATTATGCTAATTTCTAAATCTGTAGGGAGGACAGCTGTTGTGGACGGTAGCCATGGCTGCTTACCCTGAGAGAGAGGGACAGACTGGCTGGGAGGGTGTCTGTCTGCAGAGAGAGAGGGACAGACTGGCTGGGAGGGTGTCTGTCTGCAGAGAGAGAGGGACAGACTGGCTGGGAGGGTGTCTGTCTGCAGAGAGAGAGGGACAGACTGGCTGGGAAGGTGTCTGTCTGCAGAGAGAGAGGGACAGACTGACTTGGAGGGTGTCTGTCTGCAGAGAGAGAGGGACAGACTGGCTTGGAGGGTGTCTGTCTGCAGAGAGAGAGGGACGGACTGGCTGGGAGGGTGTCTGTCTGCAGAGAGAGAGGGACAGACTGGCTGGGAGGGTGTCTGTCTGTCTGCAGAGAGAGAGGGACAGACTGGCTGGGAGGGTGTCTGTCTGTCTGCAGAGAGAGAGGGACAGACTGGCTGGGAGGGTGTCTGTCTGTCTGCAGAGAGAGAGGGACAGACTGGCTGGGAGGGTGTCTGTCTGTCTGCAGAGAGAGAGGGACAGACTGGCTGGGAGGGTGTCTGTCTGTCTGCAGAGAGAGAGGGACAGACTGGCTGGGAGGGTGTCTGTCTGTCTGCAGAGAGAGAGGGACGGACTGGCTGGGAGGGTGTCTGTCTGTCTGCAGAGAGAGAGGGACAGACTGGCTGGGAGGGTGTCTGTCTGCAGAGAGAGAGGGACAGACTGGCTGGGAAGGTGTCTGTCTGCAGAGAGAGAGGGACAGACTGACTTGGAGGGTGTCTGTCTGCAGAGAGAGAGGGACAGACTGGCTTGGAGGGTGTCTGTCTGCAGAGAGAGAGGGACGGACTGGCTGGGAGGGTGTCTGTCTGCAGAGAGAGAGGGACAGACTGGCTGGG
>CM042381.1:34091374-34178874 GCA_023634145.1 Thymallus thymallus
CACACACACACACACACACACACACACAAATGTGCGTGTCTCTGTATGTATGGCTGTGGTGAGAGACAATTGATTGTCAGGTCAGTGAGAGAGCTCGCTGAAACAGTGTGTCCAGTCTCTCCTAACACTGCTCTAACACACACTAGTGGTGAAACACAGTGTGTCCAGTCTCTCCTAACACTGCTCTAACACACACTAGTGGTGAAACACAGTGTGTCCAGTCTCTCCTAACACTGCTCTAACACACACACTAGTGGTGAAACACAGTGTGTCCAGTCTCTCCTAACACTGCTCTAACACACACTAGTGGTGAAACACAGTGTGTCCAGTCTCTCCTAACACTGCTCTAACACACACACTAGTGGTGAAACACAGTGTAGTCCAGTCTCTCCTAACACTGCTCTAACACACACTAGTGGTGAAACACAGTGTGTCCAGTCTCTCCTAACACTGCTCTAACACACACTAGTGGTGAAACACAGTGTGTCCAGTCTCTCCTAACACTGCTCTAACACACACACTAGTGGTGAAACACAGTGTGTCCAGTCTCTCCTAACACTGCTCTAACACACACTAGTGGTGAAACAGCTGTTTGTTCATTATCACAGCTGATAATAACCTGCTAATAATAATGAATATTGTGTTTGGCGCCGCCCTGCTGGTCGCCTGTTAAGCAGCTCCCGTTGTTCTGCATAAATTGTTGTTCTAGTTTGTTTTTTGTCTCTTTTCTTTAGTTTTTTTTGCTACAGTTGAACTATAATAGTATAATAGTATAATAGTTCAGGATTATATCGCAGCTGAACGTCGACAGGAGTCGTCAACTATTATTATTTACAACAGAGCCCAGCTCCTGGATTTAGCCCACGCAGCGCTGCAGCACCCCAGGGAAAAGTTTGATATTCCGGACGAGTTGAAAAGGCGACGTCGTGGACGCAGGGCGGGATTGAAATGTAAGGCGAAGCGGAGGAAGTACAAGCCGGCTATACCGTCTATCATTATGGGCAACGTGAGGTCACTACATAACAAGATGGACAAGCTCAAGGCTCTTGTCCGTGGACAAAGGATTTATCGGGAAACGAGCCTATTGTTTTTCACGGAGACTTGGCTGAACGATAACATCCCCATAGAGAACGTCACTATTGACGGTTTCCAGACCATCAGAGCGGACAGGAATCGCGTCTCTTCCGGTAAGAGCAAGGGTGGTGGGCTGGCTTTATTAGTTAACAACAGATGGTGTCATCCGAAACATATTACTCTTAAAGAAGAGTTTTGTAGCCCGGACATTGAACTATTAGCCGTTAGCCTGAGAACTAATAATAAAACTCTGGACTTGTTATATGCTAATGCGAAGGATGCATACAACTCCACTACACTCCCTCCTCGGTAGATCGGATCACAACCTTGTCCACCTCACTCCACTCTACAGGCCTTTGGTCCAACAGCAGCCTGCGACCACTAGGACCATTAGGAGATGGTCCCCGGAGGCGAATGAGGCCCTACAGGACTGTTTTGAAACAACAGACTGGGATGTGCTCTGTGAGGCTCATGGGGAGGACAAAATCATGAAAGATTTTCTGTGCAAAATGTCCAAATGTCATCAGTTTGACAAGTTGTAAGGAAATAGAAAGCTGTGAAAACGACCCGACATGTTTCTGATAACATTTCAGTTCGGCTTGGATGCATATTTGATGTGGTTGAAATACTATCAGCTCTTATGATGCTGATAAAGATAGCACCTCTACAGATGGTATCTAACTGAGGATTCACGTTCTCTCAAGATGCAGAAAGAAATACATCATATACAGTGGGGAGAACAAGTATTTGATACACTGCCGATTCTGCAAGTTTTCCTACTTACAAAGCATGTAGAGGTCTGTAATTTTTATCATAGGTACACTTCAACTGTGAGAGACGGAATCTAAAACAAAAATATAGAAAATCACATTGTATGATTTTTAAATAATTAATTTGCATTTTATTGCATGACATAAGTATTTGATCACCTACCAACCAGTAAGAATTCCGGCTCTCACAGACCTGTTAGTTTTTCTTTAAAAAGCTCTCCTGTTCTCCACTCATTACCTGTATTATCTGCACCTGTTTGAACTCGTTACCTGTATAAAAGACACCTGTCCACACACTCAATCAAACGGACTCCAACCTCTCCACAATGGCCAAGACCAGAGAGCTGTGTAAGGACATCAGGGATAAAATTGTAGACCTGCACAAGGCTGGGATGGGCTACAGGACAATAGGCAAGCAGCTTGGTGAGAAGGCAACAACTGTTGGCGCAATTATTAGAAAATGTAAGAAGTTCAAGATGACGGTCAATCTCCCTTGGTCTGGGGCACCATGCAAGATCTCACCTCGTGGGGCATCAATGATCATGAGGAAGGTGAGGGATCAGCCCAGAACTACACGGCAGGACCTGGTCGATGACCTGAAGAGAGCTGGGACCACAGTCTCAAAGAAAACCATTAGTAACACACTGCGCAGTCATGGATTAAAATCCTGCAGTGCACGCAAGGTCCCCCTGCTCAAGCCAGCGCATGTCCAGGCCCGTCTGAAGTTTGCCAATGACCATCTGGATGATCCAGAGGAGGAATGGGAGAAGGTCATGTGGTCTGATGAGACAAAAATAGAGCTTTTTGGTCTAAACTCCACTCGCTGTGTTTGGAGGAAGAAGAAGGATGAGTACAACCCCAAGAACACCATCCCAACCGTGAAGCATGGAGGTGGAAACATCATTCTTTGGGGATGCTTTTCTGCAAAGACTGCACCGTATTGAGGGGAGGATGGATGGGGCCATGTATCGCGAGATCTTGGCCAACAACCTCCTTCCCTCTGTAAGAGCATTGAAGATGGGTCGTGGCTGGGTCTTCCAGCATGACAACGACCCGAAACACACAGCCGGGGCAACTAAGGAGTGGCTCCGTAAGAAGCATCTCAAGGTCCTGGAGTGGCCTAGCCAGTCTCCAGACCTGAACCCAATAGAAAATCTTTGGAGGGAGCTGAAAGTCCGTATTGGCCAGCGACAGCCCCGAAACCTGAAGGATCTGGAGAAGGTCTGTATGGAGGAATGGGCCAAAATCCCTGCTGCAGTGTGTGAAAACCTGGAAAAGAACTACAGGAAACTTATGATCTCTGTAATTGCAAACAAAGGTTTCTGTACCAAATATTAAGTTCTGCTTTTCTGATGTATCAAATACTTATGTCATGCAATAAAATGCAAATTCATTATTTAAAAATCATACAATGTGATTTTCTGGATTTTTGTTTTAGATTCCGTCTCTCACAGTTGAAGTGTACCTATGATAAAAATTACAGACCTCTACATGCTTTGTAAGTAGGAAAACCTGCAAAATCAGCAGTGTATCAAATACTTGTTCTCCCCACTGTATCTCCACTCCTGTTCCTGAGTCCACATTGTGTCTACATTTGGTGTATCATTTTACTGCAAGAAATGCTCAGTTCTGCAGGAGTTCATATTAAGGCTGTGTGAGAGGTTATAGACCTACAGTCAGTGTCCAGGATTCAGTTTCCATTTAATCCATCTGAAGGCTACAGTTTCCTTGACGTGCCATGGGCCTATTTGAAGTCCAAAGATTCCAAACATTTTTTTCTGACTCTCCATTCTCTTTATTTTCAACTCCAGATAAAACAAATCCTATCAAAATAGCATGTGACACACCGAGTCTTGTGAATGATGCTGAGGCAGTAAAAAGAGACTGAGAGACACACAGAGAGAGAGGGTGAGAGAGAGAGAGAGAGAGACAGAGAGATAAAGAGTGAGAGAGAGAGAGAGAGAGAGAGAGAGGTAGAGAGGTAGACAGGGAGAGATAGTTCTTCTTACCTTGTCGAAGAACTCATAGAGACGTACGGTCTGGTCGATTTTGGTCTTGGTGTCTTCTACCCTCTGGGAGAAGTCGTGCAGGTGGACCCAGAAGGATCGAACTTTGACCTCATACACCTGCAGCTCGGCAGACGACACGTCTTCCCAGCGCTCCAGACGCTTCAGTAGCGCCTCGCCTCCCTTACAGTGCTCCTAAAGACAGGAGAATATACAGTCAACTCTAACCCTTACAGTGCTCCTAAAGACAGGAGAATATACAGTCAACTCTAACCTTAACTCTTACAGTGCTCCTAAAGACAGGAGAATATACAGTCAACTCTAACCCTAACTCTTACAGTGCTCCTAAAGACAGGAGAATATACAGTCAACCCTAACCTTAACTCTTACAGTGCTCCTAAAGACAGGAGAATATACAGTCAACCCTAACCTTAACTCTTACAGTGCTCCTAAAGACAGGAGAATATACAGTCAACCCTAACTCTTACAGTGCTCCTAAAGACAGGAGAATATACAGTCAACCCTAACTCTTACAGTGCTCCTAAAGACAGGAGAATATACAGTCAACTCTAACCTTAACTCTTACAGTGCTCCTAAAGACAGGAGAATATACAGTCAACCCTAACTCTTACAGTGCTCCTAAAGACAGGAGAATATACAGTCAACCCTAACTCTTACAGTGCTCCTAAAGACAGGAGAATATACAGTCAACCCTAACTCTTACAGTGCTCCTAAAGACAGGAGAATATACAGAATACCTATGGAAAGTCTATCAGCAGTGATGAATACCTATGGAAAGTCTATCAGCAGTGATGAATACCTATGGAAAGTCTATCAGCAGTGATGAGTACCTATGGAAAGTCTATCAGCAGTGATGAGTACCTATAGAAAGTCTATCAGCAGTGATGAGTACCTATGGAAAGTCTATCAGCAGTGATGAGTACCTATGGAAAGTCTATCAACAGTGATGAGTACCTATGGAAAGTCTATCAGCAGTGATGAGTACCTATGGAAAGTCTATCAGCAGTGATGAATACCTATGGAAAGTCTATCAGCAGTGATGAGTACCTATGGAAAGTCTATCAGCAGTGATGAATACCTATGGAAAGTCTATCAGCAGTGATGAGTACCTATGGAAAGTCTATCAGCAGTGATGAGTACCTATGGAAAGTCTATCAGCAGTGATGAATACCTATGGAAAGTCTATCAGCAGTGATGAGTACCTATGGAAAGTCTATCAGCAGTGATGAATACCTATGGAAAGTCTATCAGCAGTGATGAGTACCTATGGAAAGTCTATCAGCAGTGATGAATACCTATGGAAAGTCTATCAGCAGTGATGAGTACCTATGGAAAGTCTATCAGCAGTGATGAGTACCTATAGAAAGTCTATCAGCAGTGATGAGTACCTATGGAAAGTCTATCAGCAGTGATGAGTACCTATGGAAAGTCTATCAACAGTGATGAGTACCTATGGAAAGTCTATCAGCAGTGATGAGTACCTATGGAAAGTCTATCAGCAGTGATGAATACCTATGGAAAGTCTATCAGCAGTGATGAGTACCTATGGAAAGTCTATCAGCAGTGATGAATACCTATGGAAAGTCTATCAGCAGTGATGAGTACCTATGGAAAGTCTATCAGCAGTGATGAGTACCTATGGAAAGTCTATCAGCAGTGATGAATACCTATGGAAAGTCTATCAGCAGTGATGAGTACCTATGGAAAGTCTATCAGCAGTGATGAATACCTATGGAAAGTCTATCAGCAGTGATGAGTACCTATGGAAAGTCTATCAGCAGTGATGAATACCTATGGAAAGTCTATCAGCAGTGATGAGTACCTATGGAAAGTCTATCAGCAGTGATGAATACCTATGGAAAGTCTATCAGCAGTGATGAGTACCTATGGAAAGTCTATCAGCAGTGATGAGTACCTATGGAAAGTCTATCAGCAGTGATGAGTACCTATGGAAAGTCTATCAGCAGTGATGAATACCTATGGAAAGTCTATCAGCAGTGATGAGTACCTATGGAAAGTCTATCAGCAGTGATGAATACCTATGGAAAGTCTATCAGCAGTGATGAGTACCTATGGGCAGTCAGAAGCTGAGGAAAAAGTAAAGCCTCTGTGACCCAGCAATAATCCCTCAGTGTCCCTCTATCTACCTCACCTGCAGCAGACAGAGCCAAGGACAGACCTACACCACCCAGAACACCTGCTATGCAACGTTTCCACAACACCCTCTCTCTAGTTGAAGCAGAGATCATAGAACTCAGAGAGAACAAGCTTCAAGAGGACGACACTGTCCAGAAACTAGAAGAAGAGATGGAACAGTTCAGGGAGGAGAGTAGAGCATCTATTACTAAACTAGAGAGGAGAAAGGACAAACTGAGTCAGACATGATGACCTCAGAGACCATCTGACCATCAAGAGAGGAACTAGAGCAGAGAGAGAGGTACATTGACCCCCTCAACCAGCAGCTAGTCATTATGTCCTCTGCATCTAGAGAACATGTCCACCAGCTTGGTACAACACAGGCAGAACCTGAGACCAGCATAACCAGCCATGTCCTCCACCACACAGCTTGATGACACTGCACCAGCCTCCCAGTCTGCTCCAGTCCAGGTCAGCCAACCAGCCTCCCAGTCTGCTCCAGTCCAGGTCAACCTGCCAACCTCCCAGTCTGCTCCAGTCCAGGTCAGAATACCAGCCTCCCAGTCTGCTCCAGCCTCCCAGTCTGCTCCACCCAGACAATCACCCACAACTACAATCCTTATCGATTCAAATGGGAAGTTCTTGGTCCAGGAGAGATTATTAGTTGTCCTACAACTGAGAGTGCAATGCAGCTACTCAGTCAGACCAGGATTGACACCCCTGACAACATCATCATCCACACTGGCACAAACCACCTTCGTGCCAAAGGTGAAAATGTATCTGGGGCAGTGAGAAGAGTGGTAGAGAGGGCACAGGCTATGCTCTCAACAACCAATATAGTTGTGTCCACCCTCCTACCAAGAAAAGACTTCCAAGGACAGTTGATGGACAAAATAAATCAACAGATCACTGTGGACTGTGTCTCACTGCTCAACGTCAGAACGGCTCACCATCCCACTCTGACATGTGAACACTTATATGATAATGTACATCTTGATCAGGACAGTGTCTGAACCTTTGCTAAGGACCTAAATGATGCAACACTTGGCAGGGACCAACACACCCATCACCCCAGCAGCAGAGGCCCCCCGCTCCACTTTCTGAAACAACAGTACCCCCTCCATCCCCAGGCCCATCACAACACAACTAGACCCGACCCATCACAACACAACACTACTAGACCCGGCCCATCACAACACAACACTACTAGACCAGGCCCATCACAACACAACTAGACCCGACCCATCACAACACAACACTACTAGACCCGGCCCATCACAACACAACACTACTAGACCCGGCCCATCACAACACAACACTGCTAGACCCGGCCCATCACAACACAACACTACTTGACCCGGCCCATCACAACACATCTCTACTAGACCCGGCACATCACAACACAACACTACTAGACCCGGCCCATCATAACACAACACTACTAGACCCGGCCCATCACAGCTCTACTAGATCCGGTACATCACAACACAACACTACTAGACCCGGCCCATCACAACACAACACTACTTGACCCGGCCCATCACAACACAACACTACTTGACCCGGTACATCACAACACAACACAACACTACTTGACCCGGCCCATCACAACACAGCTCTACTAGACCCGGCCCATCACAGCTCTACTAGACCCGGTACATCACAACACAGCACTACTAGACCCGGTACATCACAACACAACACTACTAGACCCGGTACATCACAACACAGCACTACTAGACCCGGTACATCACAACACAACACTACTAGACCCGGTACATCACAACACATCTCTACTAGACCCGGTACATCACAACACATCTCTACTAGACCCGGTACATCACAACACAGCTCTACTAGACCCGGTACATCACAACACAACACTACTAGACCCGGTACATCACAACACCACACTACTAGACCCGGTACATCACAACACTACTAGACCCGGTACATCACAACACAACACTACTAGACCCGGTACATCACAACACAGCTCTACTAGACCCGGTACATCACAACACAACACTACTAGACCCGGTACATCACAACACTACTAGACCCGGTACATCACAACACTACTAGACCCGGTACATCACAACACAGCACTACTAGACCCGGTACATCACAACACAGTCCACACCATGTATCATTCAGATCATCAGCCTACATACGCTGAGGTAACCTCTGGCAAAACACACCTAGAACTACCAGAGATTGGAGAGGTGCGCCAACTACTGCATCTAATATGCAGACTACTGGGCTAGACAGAACCTTTAATATGCAGACTACTGGGCTAGACAGAACCTTTAATATGCAGACTACTGGGCTAGACAGACCTTTAATATGCAGACTACTGGGCTAGACAGACCCTTTAATATGTAGACTACTGGGCTAGACAGACCCTTTAATATGTAGACTACTGGGCTAGACAGACCCTCTAATATGCAGACTACTGGGCTAGACAGACCCTTTAATTCACACACACTCATGCGCGTACACACACACAAATACACAAAAAACACATCTGTACAAACAATAGTACGCAAGTATAAACACCATGGGACCACGCAGCCGTCATACCGCTCTGGAAGGAGACGCGTTCTGTCTCCTAGAGACTTTGGTGCGAAAAGTGCAAATCAATCCCAGAACAACAGCAAAGGACCTTGTGAAGATGCTGGAGGAAACAGGTACAAAAGTATCTATATCCACAGTAAATCGAGGCCTATATCGACATAACCTGAAAGGCCGCTCAGCAAGGAAGAAACCACTGCTCCAAAACCACCATAAAAAAAGCCAGACTACAGTTTGCAACTTCACATGGGGACAAATATCCTACTTTTTGGAGAAATGTCCTCTGGTCTGATGAAGAAAAAATAGAACTGTTTGGCCATAATGACCATCGTTATGTTTGGAGGAAAAAGGGGGATGCTTGCAAGCCGAAGAACACCATCCCAACCGTGAAGCACGGGGGTGGCAGCATCATGTTGTGGGGGTGCTTTGCTGCAGGAGGGACTGGTGCACTTCACAAAATAGATGTCATCATGAGGAAGGAGAATTATGTGAATATATTGAAGCAACATCTCAAGACATCAGACAGGAAGTTAAAGCTTGGTCGCAAATGGGTCTTCCAAATGGACAATGACCCCAAGCATACTTCTAAAGTTGTGGCAAAATGGCTTAAGGACAACAAAGTCAAGGTACTGGAGTGGCCATCACAAAGCCCTGACCTCAATCCTGTACAACATTAGTGGGCAGAACTGAAAAAGCGTGTGCGAGCAAGGAGGCCTACAAACCTGACTCAGTTACACCAGTTCTGTCAGGAGGAATGGGCCAAAATTCACCCAACTTATTGTGGGAAGCTTGTGGAAGGCTAAGCGAAACATTTGACCCAAGTTAAACAATTTAAAGGCAATGCTACCAAATACTAATTGAGTGTATGTAAACCTCTGACCCACTGGGAATGTGATGAAAGGAATAAAAGCTGAAATAAATCATTCTCTCTACTATTATTCTGACATTTCACATTCTTAAAATGAAGTGGTGATCCTAACTGACCTAAAACAGGGAATGTTTACTAAGATTAAATATGAGGAAAGAGTTTAAATGTATTTGGCTAAGTTGTATGTAAACGTCCGAGTTCAACTGTATATACAGTGGGGAGAACAAGTATTTGATACACTGCCGATTTTGCAGGTTTTCCTACTTACAAAGCATGTAGAGGTCTGTAATTTTTATCATAGGTACACTTCAACTGTGAGAGACGGAATCTAAAACAAAAATCCAGAAAATCACATTGTATGATTTTTAAATAATTAATTTGCATTTTGCATGACATAAGTATTTGATCACCTACCAACCAGTAAGAATTCCGGCTCTCACAGACCTGTTAGTTTTTCTTTAAGAAGCCCTCCTGTTCTCCACTCATTACCTGTATTAACTGCAACTGTTTGAACTCGTTACCTGTATAAAAGACACCTGTCCACACACTCAATCAAACAGACTCCAACCTCTCCACAATGGCCAAGACCAGAGAGCTGTGTAAGGACATCAGGGATAAAATTGTAGACCTGCACAAGGCTGGGATGGGCTACAGGACAATAGGCAAGCAGCTTGGTGAGAAGGCAACAACTGTTGGCGCAATTATTAGAAAATGGAAGAAGTTCAAGATGACGGTCAATCTCCCTTGGTCTGGGGCACCATGCAAGATCTCACCTCGTGGGGCATCAATGATCATGAGGAAGGTGAGGGATCAGCCCAGAACTACACGGCAGGACCTGGTCAATGACTTGAAGAGAGCTGGGACCACAGTCTCAAAGAAAACCATTAGTAACACACTGCGCCGTCATGGATTAAAATCCTGCAGCGCACGCAAGGTCCCCCTGCTCAAGCCAGCGCATGTTCAGGCCTGTCTGAAGTTTGCCAATGACCATCTGGATGATCCAGAGGAGGAATGGGAGAAGGTCATGTGGTCTGATGAGACAAAAATATAGCTTTTTGGTCTAAACTCCACTCGCCGTGTTTGGAGGAAGAAGAAGGAGTACAACCCCAAGAACATCATCCCAACCGTGAAGCGTGGAGGTGGAAACATCATTCTTTGGGGATGCTTTTCTGCAAAGGGGACAGGACGACTGCACCGTATTGAGGGGAGGATGGTTGGGGCCATGTATCGCGAGATCTTGGCCAACAACCTCCTTCCCTCAGTAAGAGCATTGAAGATGGGTCGTGGCTGGGTCTTCCAGCATGACAACGACCCGAAACACACAGCCAGGGCAACTAAGGAGTGGCTCTGTAAGAAGCATCTCAAGGTCCTGGAGTGGCCTAGCCAGTCTCCAGACCTGAACCCAATAGAAAATCTTTGGAGGGAGCTGAAAGTCCGTATTGCCCAGCGACAGCCCCGAAACCTGAAGGATCTGGATGGAGGAATGGGCCAAAATCCCTGCTGCAGTGTGTGCAAACCTGGTCAAGAACTACAGGAAACGTATGATCTCTGTAATTGCAAACAAAGGTTTCTCTACCAAATATTAAGTTCTGCTTTTCTGATGTATCAAATACTTATGTCATGCAATAAAATGCAAATTAATTACTTAAAAATCATACAATGTGATTTTCTGGATTTTTGTTTTAGATTCCGTCACTCACAGTTGAAGAGTACCTATGATAAAAATTACAGACTTCTACATGCTTTGTGGGAAAACCTGCAAAATCTGCAGTGTATCAAATACTTGTTCTCCCCACTGTATATATATTATTTTTTTTCTTCCCCAATGTACTTTACTCAAACCAGTGAATATCACTTATTATAAATTAGATCATTAACTATAAGTTCTTGGAATATCCAGGGCCTATACTTTTCATATTTTGGTTCTAAAACAACAAATCCTGAATTTCTTAAAAACATCAAGGGACAGAACATCATAATTCTACTGGAAACATGGTGTCGTGGAGACATTGATACTCAGTGTCCCTCAGGCTACAGAGAACGTTTACTACCATCAATCAAACATAAACATGTTAAACGGGGCGGGGAATCATCATTTTGCAGAAGCAGGACTTGAATTAAATCATGAAAGGTACTGACCACATTTGGCTAAAACCTAACCAGGGTACAATCTATTGTGACAGTGATGGATACATATGTGCAGCTTATGCTCCTCCTTCAGATTCATCATATTATGATGAGCCGTTTTTTTAACAATCTCCATACAGAAATCCTTCAATTTCAGGCAGAGGGTAAAGTGCTTCTTTGTGGAGATTTCAATGCGAGAACAGGTTCTGAGCTACACTGATACGGGAGGGAACCACCATATATTTGGACACCCCTCCTTGTACAGTAGCCCTATTATAAATAATAGAAACAGTCCAAATACTGAACAGAAACGGGAAGGCGTTAGTGCATCTTTGTCAAGCCTTAGGCCTGTACATGTTTAATGGTAGAACCAGAGGGGACTCTTTAGATCAGTTTACTTCCTCCTCAACCATCACACTACTGACCATATATACACCTAACACTACTGACCGTATATACACCTTACACACACTAATTAATATCACACTACTGACCATATATACACCTTACACACACTAATTAATATCACACTACTGACCATATATACATCTAACACTACTGACCATATATACACCTTACACACACTAATTAATATCACACTACTGACCATATATACACCTTACACACACTAATTAATATCACACTACTGACCATATATACATCTAACACTACTGACCATATATACACCTTACACACACTAATTAATATCACACTACTGACCATATATACACCTTACACACACTAATTAATATCACACTACTGACCATATATACACCTAACACTACTGACCATATATACACCTTACACACACTAATTAATATCACACTACTGACCATATATACACCTTACACACACTAATTAATATCACACTACTGACCATATATACACCTTACACACACTAATTAATATCACACTACTGACCATATATACACCTTACACACACTAATTAATATCACACTACTGACCATATATACACCTTACACACACTAATTAATATCACACTACTGACCATATATACACCTTACACACACTAATTAATATCACACTACTGACCATATATACACCTTACACACACTAATTAATATCACACTACTGACCATATATACACCTTACACACACTAATTAATATCACACTACTGACCATATATACACCTTACACACACTAATTAATATCACACTACTGACCATATATACACCTTACACACACTCATTAATATCACACTACTGACCATATATACACCTTACACACACTAATTAATATCACACTACTGACCATATATACACCTTACACACACTAATTAATATCACACTACTGACCATATATACACCTTACACACACTAATTAATATCACACTACTGACCATATATACACCTTACACACACTAATTAATATCACACTACTGACCATATATACACCTTACACACACTAATTAATATCACACTACTGACCATATATATACCTTACACACACTAATTAATAAACACATCCACCAAAAAAAAGAGGGCAAAATCTGTGCTTGCTTTATTGACTTTAAAAAAGCATTCGATTCTATTTGGAATAAATGGCTATTCTTCAAAATGGGCTTGGTGGTAAGGGGTATGACCCCACAGAACAGGACAGCAACACATTTAGATCCAACCAAATAATCAGAAAACTAAAAGAGAATTACTTGACACATTGGAAAGAACTAACAAAAAAACAGAGCAAACTAGAATGCTATTTGTCTATTTGATAAAGTCCCATATCTACTGGGTGAAATACCACAGTGTTCATCACAGCAGCAAGATGTGTGACCTGTTGTCACAAGAAAAGGACAACCAGTGAAGAAGAAACACCATGTAAATACAACCCATATTTATGTTGATTTATTTATACTTTAACTATTTGCACATCGTTACAACACTGTATATAAACATTATATGACATTAGAAATGTCTTTATTCTTTTGGAACTTCTGAGTGTAATATTTACTGTTGATTTGATTGTTTATTTCACTATTACCTACTTCACTTTCTTTGGCAATGTTAACATATGTTTCCCATGTAGATAAAGACCTTGAATTTAATTGAATTTAATTGAGAGAGAGAGAGAGAGAGAGAGAGAGAGAGAGAGAGAGAGCAGAGCAGAGAAAGCCCAGTCAGTCAGTCAGTCAGTCAGTCAGAGGTACCTACGTAAGCAGCAGTGTAGAAGTCTCTGAAGAGGGTTTGTTTGCTGTGCAGCTGCTCCAGAGAATCCTCCAGCTCTCCTAGGGTACTCAGACGACTCTCCCCTACCTCCTCAATCCAGTCACTCACCTACACACATACACACACCAAGTTATTCCATAGAAAGACAATAGAATGACAGCCCCCTAATGTACAGTTGGTACATGGTGTAATGCAGGGGTTCCCAAAACTGTGCGACCCCACCGTATAAAAAAAAGAGTTATGAAATCAACGGCCAATGTTAACTTTTTTAATAGGGGCTATGACAGTCTATTTCTGACAGTATTTCAGTCTGAAGCCAGTATGGGTTGAGTGACTGAAAGGTGTTGGGAAGTTCAGAAGATATCATGTTGTTTGATCCTGTGTAGAAAACCACATGACCAGAGGTTTAGAGGGTACAGGGATTCTCTACACTATCCTTGTTTGTTTTGTATCATAAACTGAAATTAGGTGAACTATTAGAATTTTAGCAACCAGGAAATGGCAGAGTGATTTCTGCACAGTGCATCTTTAAACAGTTGAAAAGATAGAGCCACATTTGTAGGAAGAAAACAGCTGCATCTAGCAGCTACCGGAGGTTACTGATGTTACCCCGGTTCGTCCCCAGCCATATACCCCAACACTATACCCCAACACTATACCCCAACACTATACCCCAACACTATACCCCAGCTCTAACACCCGGCCCCTCTCACCTCCTTGAATCCCTGCTCCAGACTCTTGAACTCCATGATAAACTCCAGTTCCTGAGTGCGCAGGTTGGACAGCATCACCAGCCTGTGAACCAGATCATCCACCTGATCATACAGACCATCCACGACCTCTACGGCATCTCTGGAGGGACACAGACACACACAGAGAGAGATAGTCCTTTAGACTTCCAGCAGCACAGATAGAGGCAGGCTCCTCTACATTACTTCTTCATCTTTTGGACCCTTTCAGCCAGGATGGACTCTCTGACTCAGAGGACTATCTTTGACCAATCAAGCTCCTGATTTTTAACTGCAGATGAAAGTTGGGTGTATTCTTGACCGTTCTGTCTGAAAGAAAGTAAATCTTCTCCCTGTGTGCGGCCTTTAGTTGATGATAGTCAGAACCAGTCTGTGGTGCTACTGTGGTAATCAGTGACATGGAGTGCCGGAGCAGGCTGACATCTCATTGGATGACCAGTTGAATTGATTGACATGGGGTGGATGTGTTGATTGAGTGAGGGATGAGGAATATAGTTTTGAATGGATGAGCTGGTTTGAGTCACAGTATGTGTGTGTGTGTATCTGTTGTTAAGGAAACATTAGCTCAGGGCTCCAGCAGCAGACACTGACTGAGTACATTGTGAGGGAAGCCTGGGCTGAAGCCTGGATAGATGACTTCATAGCCAGCTCTACTGTAGTCCAGTTATACAGTACACTGCATTGTCCTCATGTTATACTGTACAGCCATACTCTGTTCCCCTACAGTTAGACCAACTCACACACACCAGTTAGACCAACTCACACACACCAGTTAGACCAACTCACACACACCAGTTAGACCAACTCACACACACCAGTTAGACCAACTCACACACACCAGTTAGACCAACTCACACACACCAGTTAGACCAACTCACACACACCAGTTAGACCAACTCACACACACCAGTTAGACCAACTCACACACAACAGATAGATAGATAGATAGATAGATAGATAGATAGATAGATAGATAGATAGATAGATAGATAGATAGATAGATAGATAGATAGATAGATAGATAGATAGATAGATAGATAGATAGATAGATAGATAGATAGATAGATAGATAGATAGATTATACGTAGTGCGGCAGTATGAAAAAGTGTAAAAAGCTATAAAAAGACATTGCATAGTAATGGTGAATGGCTGCATATGTACACTATACATTGTTACAGAGTGTTAGGTGAGAGAAAAAATGTATAAATACATAAGACACAAATATTGCTGTTGATATAGATAAATAAGGAATATTTGCATGGTTAACTATACTATACAGGTCGATGGCAGAGAAATACTTAAATAGCTAAATGTGCGTAAGATATAAATGAGGGTAATAATAGTTGACTTAATATACAGACTGGCTAAATGAACAGGTAAGTGAATATTTTGCATGTTTAAATGAACTGTACATCTAAATATACAGTTAAATTTACAGGTAAGTGAATATTTGCATGGTTACATTAACTGTACAGGTAAATGACAGGAAGAGATACTTAAATAGCTAAATGTGTGTATAATATAATTTGGGGTAATAATAGTAATTCCCTTAAAATACAGTCCTTAGTGCGCAGGGTTTAATTACAGATAAATGCACATATTGCACATTCGATATACTAAAAGCAATGAAAAAAGATACAACTGACAGGATACTAATATGCATTCCTGAGTGAATGACTACGTAAGTTAAGTCCAAGAATTACTTACAATATTGCATGTGATATGATATAACAACTGTACATGAATATGTATATACAGACCTGAATGAATGAGTCCTCAGTGAATACAGACCAGAGTTACTCACGGATGGATGCATAATTGTTAAACTAGGTCCTAGCACCCCAACAGTTCCAGGTCTATGTTGCCGACGACACGGCACCCCGGTGAGGCATTAAATAGTCTAATAGCCGCCAGCAGGAAGGACCTCCTGTGGCGCTCTCTGGCACACCGTGGTGGGATCAGTCTGCCTAGTTAAATAAAGGTCCTCTACTCCTACTCCCTACTTCCCCCTCCTCCTGCACTCCCTACCTCCTCCTCCTCCTCCACTCCCTACTTCCTCCTCCTCCTGCACTCCCTAATTCCTCCTCCTCCTCCACTCCCTACTTCTTCCTCCTCCTCCACTCCCTACTTCCTCCTCCTCCTGCACTCCCTAATTCCTCCTCCACTCCCTACTTCCTCCTCCTCCTCCACTCCCTACCTCCTCCTCCTCCTCCTCCTCCACTCCCTACCTCCTCCTCCTCCTCCACTCCCTACCTCCTCCTCCTCCTCCTCATTCACTCCCTACCTCCTCCTCCTCCTCCACTCCCTACCTCCTCCTCCTCCTCATTCACTCCCTACCTCCTCCTCCTCCTCCACTCCCTACCTCCTCCTCCTCCTCCTCCACTCCCTCCTCCTCCTCCACTCCCTCCTCCTCCTCTACTCCCTACTTCCTCCTCTTCCTCTACTCCCTACTTCCTCCTCTTCCTCCACTCCCTACCTCCTCCTCTTCCTCCACTCCCTACTTCCTCCTCTTCCTCCACTCCCTACCTCCTCCTCCTCCACTCCCTACCTCCTCCTCCTCTACTCCCTACTTCCTCCTCTTCCTCCACTCCCTACCTCCTCCTCTTCCTCCACTCCCTACTTCCTCCTCCACTCCCTACTTCCTCCTCCTCCTCCTCCACTCCCTTCCTCCTCCTCCACTCCCTTCCTCCTCCTCCTCCTCCTCCACTCCCTACCTCCTCCTCCTCCTCCTTCACTCCCTACCTCCTCCTCCTCCTCCTCCACTACCTACTTCCTCCTCTTCCTCCACTCCCTACTTCCTCCTCCACTCCCTACTTCCTCCTCCTCCTCCTCCACTCCCTTCCTCCTCCTCCACTCCCTTCCTCCTCCTCCTCCTCCACTCCCTACTCCCTACTTCCTCCTCCTCCTCCTCCACTCCCTTCCTCCTCCTCCACTCCCTACTTCCTCCTCCTCCTCCTTCACTCCCTACCTCCTCCTCCTCCTCCACTCCCTACTCCCTACTTCCTCCTCCTCCTCCTTCACTCCCTACTTCCTCCTCTTCCTCCACTCCCTACTCCCTACTTCCTCCTCCTCCTCCACTCCCTACCTCCTCCTCCTCCACTCCCTACTCCCTCCTCCTCCTCCTCCTCCTCCACTCCCTACCTCCTCCTCCTCCTCCACTCCCTACTTCCTCCTCTTCCTCCACTCCCTCCTCCTCCTCCACTCCCTCCTCCTCCTCTACTCCCTACTTCCTCCTCCTCCTCCACTCCCTCCTCCTCCTCTACTCCCTACCTCCTCCTCTTCCTCCACTCCCTACTTCCTCCTCTTCCTCCACTCCCTACTTCCTCCTCCTCCTCCTCCTCTACTCCCTACTTCCTCCTCTTCCTCCACTCCCTACCTCCTCCTCTTCCTCCACTCCCTACTTCCTCCTCCACTCCCTACTTCCTCCTCCTCCTCCTCCACTCCCTTCCTCCTCCTCCACTCCCTTCCTCCTCCTCCTCCTCCACTCCCTACCTCCTCCTCCTCCTCCTTCACTCCCTACCTCCTCCTCCTCCTCCTCCTCCACTACCTACTTCCTCCTCTTCCTCCACTCCCTACTTCCTCCTCTTCCTCCACTCCCTACTTCCTCCTCCACTCCCTACTTCCTCCTCCTCCTCCTCCACTCCCTTCCTCCTCCTCCACTCCCTTCCTCCTCCTCCTCCTCCACTCCCTACTTCCTCCTCCTCCTCCTTCACTCCCTACCTCCTCCTCCTCCTCCACTCCCTACTCCCTACTTCCTCCTCCTCCTCCTTCACTCCCTACTTCCTCCTCTTCCTCCACTCCCTACTCCCTACTTCCTCCTCCTCCTCCTCCACTCCCTTCCTCCTCCTCCACTCCCTTCCTCCTCCTCCTCCTCCACTCCCTACTTCCTCCTCCTCCTCCTTCACTCCCTTCCTCCTCCTCCTCCTCCACTCCCTACTTCCTCCTCCTCCTCCTTCACTCCCTACTTCCTCCTCCTCCTCCTCCTCCTCCACTCCCTACTCCCTCCTCCTCCTCCTCCTCCTCCACTCCCTACCTCCTCCTCCTCCTCCACTCCCTACCTCCTCCTCCTCCTCCACTCCCTACCTCCTCCTCCTCCACTCCCTACCTCCTCCTCCTCCTCCTCCTCCTCCACTCCTTACTTCCTCCTCCTCCTCCTCCTCCTCCTCTACTCCCTACTTCCTCCTCTTCCTCCACTCCCTACTTCCTCCTCCTCCTCCACTCCCTACTCCCTCCTCCTCCTCCACTCCCTACCTCCTCCTCCTCCTCCTCCACTCCCTACCTCCTCCTCCTCCTCCACTCCTTACTTCCTCCTCCTCCTCCACTCCCTTCCTCCTCCTCCTCCACTCCCTACTTCCTCCTCCTCCTCCTTCACTCCCTACCTCCTCCTCCTCCTCCACTCCCTACTCCCTACTTCCTCCTCCTCCTCCACTCCCTACCTCCTCCTCCTCCTCCACTCCCTACCTCCTCCTCCTCCTCCTCCTCCACTCCCTACCTCCTCCTCCTCCTCCTCCACTCCCTACCTCCTCCTCCTCCTCCTCCACTCCCTACCTCCTCCTCCTCCTCCACTCCCTACCTCCTCCTCCTCCTCCTCCTCCACTCCCTACCTCCTCCTCCTCCTCCACTCCCTACCTCCTCCTCCTCCTCCTCCTCCACTCCCTACCTCCTCCTCCTCCTCCTCCTCCACTCCCTACCTCCTCCTCCTCCTCCACTCCCTACCTCCTCCTCCTCCTCCTCCTCCACTCCCTACCTCCTCCTCCTCCTCCACTCCCTACCTCCTCCTCCTCCTCCACTCCCTACTTCCCCCTCCTCCTCCTCCTCCTCCACTCCCTTCCTCCTCCTCCACTCCCTTCCTCCTCCTCCTCCTCCACTCCCTACTTCCTCCTCCTCCTCCTTCACTCCCTACCTCCTCCTCCTCCTCCACTCCCTACTCCCTACTTCCTCCTCCTCCTCCTTCACTCCCTACTTCCTCCTCTTCCTCCACTCCCTACTCCCTACTTCCTCCTCCTCCTCCACTCCCTACCTCCTCCTCCTCCTCCTCCTCCACTCCCTACTCCCTCCTCCTCCTCCTCCACTCCCTACCTCCTCCTCCTCCTCCACTCCCTACCTCCTCCTCCTCCTCCACTCCCTACCTCCTCCTCCTCCACTCCCTACCTCCTCCTCCTCCTCCTCCTCCACTCCTTACTTCCTCCTCCTCCTCCTCCTCTACTCCCTACTTCCTCCTCTTCCTCCACTCCCTACTCCCTCCTCCTCCTCCACTCCCTACCTCCTCCTCCTCCTCCTCCACTCCCTACCTCCTCCTCCTCCTCCACTCCTTACTTCCTCCTCCTCCTCCACTCCCTTCCTCCTCCTCCTCCACTCCCTACTTCCTCCTCCTCCTCCTTCACTCCCTACCTCCTCCTCCTCCTCCACTCCCTACTCCCTCCTCCTCCTCCACTCCCTACCTCCTCCTCCTCCTCCACTCCCTACCTCCTCCTCCTCCTCCTCCTCCACTCCCTACCTCCTCCTCCTCCTCCTCCTCCACTCCCTACCTCCTCCTCCTCCTCCTCCACTCCCTACCTCCTCCTCCTCCTCCACTCCCTACCTCCTCCTCCTCCTCCTCCTCCACTCCCTACCTCCTCCTCCTCCTCCACTCCCTACCTCCTCCTCCTCCTCCTCCTCCACTCCCTACCTCCTCCTCCTCCTCCTCCTCCACTCCCTACCTCCTCCTCCTCCTCCACTCCCTACCTCCTCCTCCTCCTCCTCCTCCACTCCCTACCTCCTCCTCCTCCTCCACTCCCTACCTCCTCCTCCTCCTCCACTCCCTACTTCCCCCTCCTCCTCCTCCACTCCCTACCTCCTCCTCTTCCTCCACTCCTTACTCCCTCCTCCTCCTCTACTCCCTACCTCCTCCTCCTCCACTCCCTACCTCCTCCTCTTCCTCCACTCCCTACCTCCTCCTCCTCCTCTACTCCCTACCTCCTCCTCTTCCTCCACTCCCTACCTCCTCCACTCCTTACTCCCTCCTCCTCCTCCACTCCCTACCTCCTCCTCCTCCTCCACTCCCTACTCCCTCCTCCTCCTCCACTCCCTACTTCCTCCTCTTCCTCCACTCCCTACTTCCTCCTCTTCCTCCACTCCCTACTTCCTCCTCTTCCTCCACTCCCTACTTCCTCCTCCTCCTCCTCCTCCACTCCCTACCTCCTCCTCCTCCACTCCCTTCCTCCTCCTCCACTCCCTACTTCCTCCTCCTCCTCCTTCACTCGTTACCTCCTCCTCCTCCTCCACTCCCTACTCCCTACTTCCTCCTCCTCCTCCACTCCCTCCTCCTCCTCCTCCACTCCCTACCTCCTCCTCCTCCTCCACTCCCTACCTCCTCCTCCTCCACTCCCTACCTCCTCCTCCTCCTCCTCCACTCCCTACCTCCTCCTCCTCCTCCTCCACTCCCTACCTCCTCCTCCTCCTCCACTCCCTACCTCCGCATCCGCCTCCTCCACTCCTTACTTCCTCCTCCACTCCCTACCTCCTCCTCCTCCACTCCCTACTTCCTCCTCCTCCTCTACTCCCTACTTCCTCCTCCTCCTCCACTCCCTACCTCCTCCTCCTCCTCCACTCCCTACTTCCTCCTCCTCTACTCCCTACTTCCTCCTCTTCCTCCACCTCCTACTCCCTCCTCCTCCTCCTCTTCCTACACCTCCTACTCCCTCCTCCTCCTCCACTCCCTACTCCCTACTTCCTCCTCCTCCTCCTCCTTCACTCCCTACCTCCTCCTCCTCCACTCCCTACTTCCTCCTCTTCCTCCACTCTCTACTCCCTACTTCCTCCTCCTCCTCCACTCCCTACTTCCTCCTCCTCCTCCACTCCCTACCTCCTCCTCCTCCTCCTCCTCCTCCACTCCCTACCTCCTCCTCCTCCTCCTCCTCCACTCCCTACCTCCTCCTCCTCCTCCTCCTCCACTCCCTAGGGTAACGTTAACAACACATTTTCTAATAAGACATGATTACAGTCAGTTAACACACTGTACCCCAAGGCAAGGTATGTACTGCATGTGAACTGAACTACAGTATGTCAGGGGAAAGTCTGACACACAGAGTGTTGTTACTGCAGCTCCAGGAACAATACAACCCTATACTGACACACCATGTCTTTGTCTCATTACAACCCCTATGATACTAGGGGTTGTTATCAGTTCCTATAAAACAGCATACCACCCTGCATCCCACTGCAAGCCTGCCTCTGAAGCTAAGCAGGGTTGGTCCTGGTCAGTCCTGGTTGGTTCCTGGTGCTGTTGGAAGTGGTGTTGAAGGGCCAGTAGGAGGCACTCTTTCTTCTGGTCTAAAATACATTCCCAATGCCTCAGGGCAGTGATGGGGACATTGCCTCAGGGCAGTGATGGGGACATTGCCTCAGGGGCAGTGATGGGGACATTGCCCCAGGGCAGGGATGGGGACATTGCCCCAGGGCAGGGATGGGGACATTGCCCCAGGGCAGGGATGGGGACATTGCCCCAGGGCAGGGATGGGGACATTGCCCCAGGGCAGTGATGGGGACATTGCCCCAGGGCAGGGATGGGGACATTGCCCCAGGGCAGGGATGGGGACATTGCCTCAGGGCAGTGATGGGGACATTGCCCTATGTAGGGTGCTGTCTTTCGGATAGGATGTTAAACGGGTGTATTGACTCTCTGTGGTCACTAAAGATCCCATGCCTCAGGGCAGTGATGGGGGACATTTCCCCGGGGCAGTGATGGGGACATTGCCTCGGGGCAGTGATGGGGACATTGCCTCGGGGCAGTGATGGGGACATTGCCTCGGGGCAGTGATGGGGACATTGCCTCGGGGCAGTGATGGGGACATTGCCTCGGGGCAGTGATGGCGACATTGCCTCGGGGCAGTGATGGGGACATTGCCTCGGGGCAGTGATGGCGACAGGACCTTTAAGACTAACCCCAAAGACAAAAGCATTTCTCTGACTCTGCAAACTCCACCACCACAGGAAAAATCATCATAAAACCCATTTATCTGCAAGCCCCAGGAGGGAAACATTCCCCCCATATTTGAGTTGGAAATGCCCTCCCGTGGCCTCTAGTCAGGAGCAGGTAGGGAGAGTACATTCCTGAGCATTGGGAGGGGTGTGGCAGGCAGGGCCTGAGGTGACAGAGAGGGATCAGGAGAAGGGTTAGTCTCAGGAAGGAAGCAGACTGAATCATACCCTGCTAGCTGGTAACAACAGACATGGGCTGGATCCCAAATGGTTCCCTATGGGTGTAGACATAACAGGACACATTAAGACAACAGGACACATTAAGACAACAGGAGACATTAAGACAACAGAAAACATTAAGACAACAGAAAACATTAAGACAACAGGAGACATTAAGACAACAGGAGACATTAAGACAACAGGACACATTAAGACAACAGGAGACATTAAGACAACAGGACACATTAAGACAACAGGAGACATTAAGACAACAGGAGACATTAAGACAACAGGACACATTAAGACAACAGGAGACATTAAGACAACAGGAGACCTTAAGACAACAGGACACATTAAGACAACAGGACACATTAAGATAACAGGACACATTAAGACAACAGGAGACATTAAGACAACAGGACACATTAAGACAACAGGAGACCTTAAGACAACAGGACACATTAAGACAACAGGAGACCTTAAGACAACAGGAGACCTTAAGACAACAGGAGACATTAAGACAACAGGAGACATTAAGACAACAGGAGACATTAAGACAACAGGAGACCTTAAGACAACAGGACACATTAAGACAACAGGAGACATTAAGACAACAGGAGACATTAAGACAACAGGAGACCTTAAGACAACAGGAGACATTAAGACAACAGGAGACATTAAGACAACAGAACAATATTCACTAGAGCTCTGATAAAGACCAGATACACCTTAGATGAGAGGCAGGAGAGGAGAGAGAGAAATACCACAGTGTTCATCACAGCAGCAAAATGTGTGACCTGTTGCAACTAGAAAAGGCCAACCAGTGAAGAACAAACACCATGTAAATACAACCCATATTTATGTTGATTTATTTTCCCTTTTGTACTTTAACTATTTGCACATCATTACAACACTGTATATATACATAATATGACATTTGAAATGTCTTTATTCTTTCACTATTATGTACGTCACTTGCTTTGGCAATATTAACATATGTTTCCCATGCCAATAAAGGCCTTGAATTGAGAAACTGGTAGAGAGAGAGAGAGAGAAAGAGAGAGAGGGAGAGAGGGGGAGAGAGAGAGAGAGAGAGAGAGAGAGAGAGCGAGAGAGAGAGAGAGAGAGGATGCTAAAGTCCAGAGGAGGGCTTGGAAGCCAAAACCGAGAGGGTTCTCTTTCTCTCTATAGAGGAATGGAGAGAGTGTTGGTTGGAGAATGCTGCTGCGCTGAATACATGTGTTATGTTTCTGTGGATACAACTGTATCTTTAAAGGTGCAATGTGTAGAAATCCCTAACATTACAATAGTTCACCTAATTTCAGTGATGTGACAAAACAAGCAACATATCACACTACCATCTAAACCACTGTAATAAACTAGTATAGAGAATCATATTACCATCTAAACCACTGTAATAAACTAGTATAGAGAATCATATTACCATCTAAACCACTGTAATAAACTAGTATAGTATAGAGAATAATATTACCATCTAAACCACTGTAATAAACTAGTATAGAGAATCATATTACCATCTAAACCACTGTAATAAACTAGTATAGAGAATCATATTACCATCTAAACCACTGTAATAAACTAGTATAGAGAATCATATTACCATCTAAACCACTGTAATAAACTAGTATAGAGAATCATATTACCATCTAAACCACTGTAATAAACTAGTATAGAGAATCATATTACCATCTAAACCACTGTAATAAACTAGTATAGAGAATCATATTACCATCTAAACCACTGTAATAAACTAGTATAGAGAATCATATTACCATCTAAACCACTGTAATAAACTAGTATAGAGAATCATATTACCATCTAAACCACTGTAATAAACTAGTATAGTATAGAGAATCATATTACCATCTAAACCACTGTAATAAACTAGTATAGAGAATCATATTACCATCTAAACCACTGTAATAAACTAGTATAGAGAATCATATTACCATCTAAACCACTGTAATAAACTAGTATAGAGAATCATATTACCATCTAAACCACTGTAATAAACTAGTATAGAGATCATATTACCATCTAAACCACTGTAATAAACTAGTATAGAGAATCACATTACCATCTAAACCACTGTAATAAACTAGTATAGAGAATCATATTACCATCTAAACCACTGTAATAAACTAGTATAGAGAATCATATTACCATCTAAACCACTGTAATAAACTAGTATAGTGTAGAGAATCATATTACCATCTAAACCACTGTAATAAACTAGTATAGTGTAGAGAATCACATTACCATCTAAACCACTGTAATAAACTAGTATAGAGAATCATATTACCATGTAAACCACTGTAATAAACTAGTATAGAGAATCATATTACCATCTAAACCACTGTAATAAACTAGTATAGAGAATCATATTACCATCTAAACCACTGTAATAAACTAGTATAGAGAATAATATTACCATCTAAACCACTGTAATAAACTAGTATAGAGAATCATATTACCATCTAAACCACTGTAATAAACTAATATAGAGAATCATATTACCATCTAAACCACTGTAATAAACTAGTATAGTATAGAGAATCATATTACCATCTAAACCACTGTAATAAACTAGTATAGAGAATCATATTACCATCTAAACCACTGTAATAAACTAGTATAGAGAATCATATTACCATCTAAACCACTGTAATAAACTAGTATAGAGAATCATATTACCATCTAAACCACTGTAATAAACTAGTATAGAGAATCATATTACCATCTAAACCACTGTAATAAACTAGTATAGTATAGAGAATCATATTACCATCTAAACCACTGTAATAAACTAGTATAGAGAATCATTTTACCATCTAAACCACTGTAATAAACTAGTATAGTATAGAGAATCATATTACCATCTAAACCACTGTAATAAACTAGTATAGAGAATCATATTACCATCTAAACCACTGTAATAAACTAGTATAGAGAATCACATTACCATCTAAACCACTGTAATAAACTAGTATAGAGAATCATATTACCATCTAAACCACTGTAATAAACTAGTATAGAGAATCATATTACCATCTAAACCACTGTAATAAACTAGTATAGATAATCATATTACCATCTAAACCACTGTAATAAACTAGTATAGAGAATCATATTACCATCTAAACCACTGTAATAAACTAGTATAGTGTAGAGAATCACATTACCATCTAAACCACTGTAATAAACTAGTATAGAGAATCATATTACCATCTAAACCACTGTAATAAACTAGTATAGAGAATCATATTACCATCTAAACCACTGTAATAAACTAGTATAGAGAATCATATTACCATCTAAACCACTGTAATAAACTAGTATAGAGAATCATATTACCATCTAAACCACTGTAATAAACTAGTATAGAGAATCATATTACCATCTAAACCACTGTAATAAACTAGTATAGAGAATCATATTACCATCTAAACCACTGTAATAAACTAGTATAGAGAATCATATTACCATCTAAACCACTGTAATAAACTAGTATAGAGAATCACATTACCATCTAAACCACTGTAATAAACTAGTATAGAGAATCACATTACCATCTAAACCACTGTAATAAACTAGTATAGAGAATCATATTACCATCTAAACCACTGTAATAAACTAGTATAGAGAATCATATTACCATCTAAACCACTGTAATAAACTAGTATAGAGAATCATATTACCATCTAAACCACTGTAATAAACTAGTATAGAGAATCATATTACCATCTAAACCACTGTAATAAACTAGTATAGAGAATCATATTACCATCTAAACCACTGTAATAAACTAGCATAGAGAATCATATTACCATCTAAACCACTGTAATAAACTAGTATAGAGAATCATATTACCATCTAAACCACTGTAATAAACTAGTATAGAGAATCATATTACCATCTAAACCACTGTAATAAACTAGTATAGAGAATCATATTACCATCTAAACCACTGTAATAAACTAGTATAGTGTAGAGAATCATATTACCATCTAAACCACTGTAATAAACTAGTATAGAGAATCATATTACCATCTAAACCACTGTAATAAACTAGTATAGAGAATCATATTACCATCTAAACCACTGTAATAAACTAGTATAGAGAATCATATTACCATCTAAACCACTGTAATAAACTAGTATAGTATAGAGAATCATATTACCATCTAAACCACTGTAATAAACTAGTATAGAGAATCATATTACCATCTAAACCACTGTAATAAACTAGTATAGAGAATCATATTACCATCTAAACCACTGTAATAAACTAGTATAGAGAATCATATTACCATCTAAACCACTGTAATAAACTAGTATAGTGTAGAGAATCATATTACCATCTAAACCACTGTAATAAACTAGTATAGAGAATCATATCACCATCTAAACCACTGTAATAAACTAGTATAGAGAATCATATTACCATCTAAACCACTGTAATAAACTAGTATAGAGAATCATATTACCATCTAAACCACTGTAATAAACTAGTATAGAGAATCATATTACCATCTAAACCACTGTAATAAACTAGTATAGAGAATCATATTACCATCTAACCACTGTAATAAACTAGTATAGAGAATCATATTACCATCTAAACCACTGTAATAAACTAGTATAGAGAATCATATTACCATCTAAACCACTGTAATAAACTAGTATAGAGAATCATATTACCATCTAAACCACTGTAATAAACTAATATAGAGAATCATATTACCATCTAAACCACTGTAATAAACTAGTATAGTATAGAGAATCATATTACCATCTAAACCACTGTAATAAACTAGTATAGAGAATCATATTACCATCTAAACCACTGTAATAAACTAGTATAGAGAATCATATTACCATCTAAACCACTGTAATAAACTAGTATAGAGAATCATATTACCATCTAAACCACTGTAATAAACTAGTATAGAGAATCATATTACCATCTAAACCACTGTAATAAACTAGTATAGTATAGAGAATCATATTACCATCTAAACCACTGTAATAAACTAGTATAGAGAATCATTTTACCATCTAAACCACTGTAATAAACTAGTATAGTATAGAGAATCATATTACCATCTAAACCACTGTAATAAACTAGTATAGAGAATCATATTACCATCTAAACCACTGTAATAAACTAGTATAGAGAATCACATTACCATCTAAACCACTGTAATAAACTAGTATAGAGAATCATATTACCATCTAAACCACTGTAATAAACTAGTATAGAGAATCATATTACCATCTAAACCACTGTAATAAACTAGTATAGATAATCATATTACCATCTAAACCACTGTAATAAACTAGTATAGAGAATCATATTACCATCTAAACCACTGTAATAAACTAGTATAGTGTAGAGAATCACATTACCATCTAAACCACTGTAATAAACTAGTATAGAGAATCATATTACCATCTAAACCACTGTAATAAACTAGTATAGAGAATCATATTACCATCTAAACCACTGTAATAAACTAGTATAGAGAATCATATTACCATCTAAACCACTGTAATAAACTAGTATAGAGAATCATATTACCATCTAAACCACTGTAATAAACTAGTATAGAGAATCATATTACCATCTAAACCACTGTAATAAACTAGTATAGAGAATCATATTACCATCTAAACCACTGTAATAAACTAGTATAGAGAATCATATTACCATCTAAACCACTGTAATAAACTAGTATAGAGAATCACATTACCATCTAAACCACTGTAATAAACTAGTATAGAGAATCACATTACCATCTAAACCACTGTAATAAACTAGTATAGAGAATCATATTACCATCTAAACCACTGTAATAAACTAGTATAGAGAATCATATTACCATCTAAACCACTGTAATAAACTAGTATAGAGAATCATATTACCATCTAAACCACTGTAATAAACTAGTATAGAGAATCATATTACCATCTAAACCACTGTAATAAACTAGTATAGAGAATCATATTACCATCTAAACCACTGTAATAAACTAGCATAGAGAATCATATTACCATCTAAACCACTGTAATAAACTAGTATAGAGAATCATATTACCATCTAAACCACTGTAATAAACTAGTATAGAGAATCATATTACCATCTAAACCACTGTAATAAACTAGTATAGAGAATCATATTACCATCTAAACCACTGTAATAAACTAGTATAGTGTAGAGAATCATATTACCATCTAAACCACTGTAATAAACTAGTATAGAGAATCATATTACCATCTAAACCACTGTAATAAACTAGTATAGAGAATCATATTACCATCTAAACCACTGTAATAAACTAGTATAGAGAATCATATTACCATCTAAACCACTGTAATAAACTAGTATAGTATAGAGAATCATATTACCATCTAAACCACTGTAATAAACTAGTATAGAGAATCATATTACCATCTAAACCACTGTAATAAACTAGTATAGAGAATCATATTACCATCTAAACCACTGTAATAAACTAGTATAGAGAATCATATTACCATCTAAACCACTGTAATAAACTAGTATAGTGTAGAGAATCATATTACCATCTAAACCACTGTAATAAACTAGTATAGAGAATCATATCACCATCTAAACCACTGTAATAAACTAGTATAGAGAATCATATTACCATCTAAACCACTGTAATAAACTAGTATAGAGAATCATATTACCATCTAAACCACTGTAATAAACTAGTATAGAGAATCATATTACCATCTAAACCACTGTAATAAACTAGTATAGAGAATCATATTACCATCTAACCACTGTAATAAACTAGTATAGAGAATCATATTACCATCTAAACCACTGTAATAAACTAGTATAGAGAATCATATTACCATCTAAACCACTGTAATAAACTAGTATAGTATAGAGAATCATATTACCATCTAAACCACTGTAATAAACTAGTATAGAGAATCATATTACCATCTAAACCACTGTAAAATATATTTTTTATAACAAAAACTATTGTATTTTCAGCTGTTTGAAGCTGGTGTAAAAAACCGAAAGTAAAAGACGCAAAAACTAAATTTAAGCACAGAAAGCATAGATATACCGCATATAGAACATGTCTACTGCTTCTTAGACTTGCTTCAATGAGAATGACATATCTATAACTCACATTTCTATGTGAATTTGGTCGATTACATATTGCAATCATTACCTGTAGTCGTCGGTGAGACTGACACTGGTTTCCTCTTTGTGGAGGCGGGACAGGTTGGCTCCGCCCTCCAGCTGTAGTCTAGCCAATCGGCTGTCCTCCAGGACGCTACACATCACACCCCTGTACCTGCCAAGTAACACCTGGGCCTCCTGGAGAGAGGGAGAGAGTCATATAATCATATTACCATCTAAACCACTGTAATAAACTAGTATAGAGAATCATATTACCATCTAAACCACTGTAATAAACTAGTATAGAGAATCATATTACCATCTAAACCACTGTAATAAACTAGTATAGAGAATCATATTACCATCTAAACCACTGTAATAAACTAGTATAGTATAGAGAATCATATTACCATCTAAACCACTGTAATAAACTAGTATAGAGAATCATATTACCATCTAAACCACTGTAATAAACTAGTATAGAGAATCATATTACCATCTAAACCACTGTAATAATTTAGTATAGAGAATCATATTACCATCTAAACCACTGTAATAAACTAGTATAGAGAATCATATTACCATCTAAACCACTGTAATAAACTAGTATAGAGAATCATATTACCATCTAAACCACTGTAATAAACTAGTATAGAGAATCATATTACCATCTAAACCACTGTAATAAACTAGTATAGAGAATCATATTACCATCTAAACCACTGTAATAAACTAGTATAGAGAATCATATTACCATCTAAACCACTGTAATAAACTAGTATAGAGAATCATATTACCATCTAAACCACTGTAATAAACTAGTATAGAGAATCATATTACCATCTAAACCACTGTAATAAACTAGTATAGAGAATCATATTACCATCTAAACTACTGTAATAAACTAGTATAGAGAATCATTGTACCATCTAAACCACTGTAATAAACTAGTATAGTGTAGAGAATCATGGTACCATCTAAACCACTGTAATAAACTAGTATAGAGAATCATATTACCATCTAAACCACTGTAATAAACTAGTATAGAGAATCATATTACCATCTAAACCACTGTAATAAACTAGTATAGAGAATCATATTACCATCTAAACCACTGTAATAAACTAGTATAGTATAGAGAATCATATTACCATCTAAACCACTGTAATAAACTAGTATAGAGAATCATATTACCATCTAAACCACTGTAATAAACTAGTATAGAGAATCATATTACCATCTAAACCACTGTAATAAACTAGTATAGAGAATCATATTACCATCTAAACCACTGTAATAAACTATTATAGAGAATCATATTACCATCTAAACCACTGTAATAAACTAGTATAGAGAATCATATTACCATCTAAACCACTGTAATAAACTAGTATAGAGAATCATATTACCATCTAAACCACTGTAATAAACTAGTATAGAGAATCACATTACCATCTAAACCACTGTAATAAACTAGTATAGAGAATCATATTACCATCTAAACCACTGTAATAAACTAGTATAGAGAATCATATTACCATCTAAACTACTGTAATAAACTAGTATAGAGAATCATTGTACCATCTAAACCACTGTAATAAACTAGTATAGTGTAGAGAATCATGGTACCATCTAAACCACTGTAATAAACTAGTATAGAGAATCATATTACCATCTAAACCACTGTAATAAACTAGTATAGAGAATCATATTACCATCTAAACCACTGTAATAAACTAGTATAGAGAATCATATTACCATCTAAACCACTGTAATAAACTAGTATAGTATAGAGAATCATATTACCATCTAAACCACTGTAATAAACTAGTATAGAGAATCATATTACCATCTAAACCACTGTAATAAACTAGTATAGAGAATCATATTACCATCTAAACCACTGTAATAAACTAGTATAGAGAATCATATTACCATCTAAACCACTGTAATAAACTATTATAGAGAATCATATTACCATCTAAACCACTGTAATAAACTAGTATAGAGAATCATATTACCATCTAAACCACTGTAATAAACTAGTATAGAGAATCATATTACCATCTAAACCACTGTAATAAACTAGTATAGAGAATCACATTACCATCTAAACCACTGTAATAAACTAGTATAGAGAATCATATTACCATCTAAACCACTGTAATAAACTAGTATAGAGAATCATATTACCATCTAAACCACTGTAAAGTACTGTACAGTATGCTAGATCTGACACTAGACTAGTACTGTACAGTATGGTACTATCCTGGGGTCTGACACTAGACTAGTACTGTACAGTATGGTACTATCCTGGGGTCTGACACTAGACTAGTACTGTACAGTATGGTACTATCCTGGGGTCTGACACTAGACTAGTACTGTACAGTATGGTACTATCCTGGGCAGATCAGGTATAACATAAGGACAAGTAGTATGCTATTCTATTTTCTTCATATCATGTTTCTTTAGACCTGTCTAAAATACATCATGGATTTATTGTGATTGTGTAGGCTATGGATTTACTGACTTGCCAAGTTAAATAAAGGTTAAATAAAAAATGAATTTGCTTTTTAAAATGTAGATGTTCCAAAGGTCTACATCAATGCCTTGTAGGCTATGAGATGCTAATTATGGTCAAATACCGTGAGATCGGCATTCGCTTTACAATCACCGTCTGACACAATTGAATGACTGCCACAGCCGTACTACAGTAGACCAGACTAATGTGTAGATGTGTATTAACATGGTAGTTACTTCAGCAGTAGTTGGCAGGACAGCAGACTCCAGACTAGTGATGGTACTCTGAAGAAGGTTGACAGCATCCTCACAGTGACTGGTTAGCTGCTCCACTCTCTGAAACACAACACACCACTGTCAGAACAGAGAGACACAGACACAATGTTCAACCACATAAAAGACAACTGTATAAAGACTTAGAGAGAGACAGTCCATTAACAAAGCATAGACAACTTCAGTCATCTCTGGTAATACCCTCACACCGGCACGTGGTTACGTGGTTGCCATGGCAGCCTAAACAGAGAGCTCTGGAATAGTGTAGGTATTTTATATGTTGTTGATTTGTTTTTGTTTTGATAAGTCAGTGAGTTGATTGGATATATCTGGTGGCAGGTTGACTTGTCTGGTTTGGCTAGCTAGCTAGCTGGCTAATGTTTGCATGTATTTAAAAGAGGCATCTCAGCACCAGCTGCTTCTTGATCAATGAGACCTGACTGCATTGTGGGAATGTCAGAGAACTCGTAGTGAGGATGACTACTGCTCTGACTGATGTGTGAGAGGGCAGGTGGCTGAGTCCTGCTCTAGACTGTGTGAGAGGGCTGATGGCTGAGTCCTGCTCTAGACTGTGTGAGAGGGCTGATGGCTGAGTCCTGCTCTAGACTGTGTGAGAGGGCTGATGGCTGAGTCCTGCTCTAGACTGTGTGAGAGGGCTGACGGCTGAGTCCTGCTCTAGACTGTGTGAGAGGGCTGACGGCTGAGTCCTGCTCTAGACTGTGTGAGAGGGCTGATGGCTGAGTCCTGCTCTAGACTGTGTGAGAGGGCTGATGGCTGAGTCCTGCTCTAGACTGTGTGAGAGGGCTGATGGCTGAGTCCTGCTCCTCTTGCTCAAGGACACATCGCCAGGTGTAACCAGTATGACTAGTAGGTCTACTGTCTAGTCTGGGACTACTATGTGGATGTTGGTTAATGTTTTAACCATTTTGAGGACCACAACGGAAATACGTTTTCAAACTTTTTTGTGTCATCCTTGATGATTTTAAATCATTATCCACGTGTGTGGTTGTACTCCCGAGTGGTGCAGTGGTCTAAGGCACTGCATTAATACAGATGCGGGTTCGAGCCCCGTCTGTGTCGCAGCTGGCCGCGACCGGGAGACCCATGAAGAGACGCACAATTGGCCCAGCGTCGTCCGGGTTAGGGAGGGTTTGTCCAGCCGGGTTGTCCTTGTCCCATCGCGCTCTAGCGACTCCTGTGGCGGGCCGGGCGCATGCACGCTGACTCAGTCGCCAGGTGGACGGACGGTGGTTCCTCCGACACATTGGTGCGGCTGGCTTCCGGGTTAAGCGTTCATTGTGTCAAGAAGCAGTGCGGCTTGGTGGGTTGTGTTTCGGAGGACGAACGGCTCTCGACCTTCGCCTCTCCCGAGTCCGTACGGGAGTTGTAGCGATTGGACAAGACTGTAACTACCAATTGGATATGATGAAATTGGGGAGAAAATGGGGTAAAAAAATAATATATATACAGTGGGGAGAACAAGTATTTGATACACTGCCGATTTTGCAGGTTTTCCCACTTACAAAGCATGTAGAAGTCTGTAATTTTTATCATAGGTACTCTTCAACTGTGAGTGGCGAAATCTAAAACAAAAATCCAGAAAATCACATTGTATGATGTTTAAGTAATTAATTTGCATTTTATTGCATGACATAAGTATTTGATACATCAGAAAAGCAGAACTTAATATTTGGTATAGAAACCTTTGTTTGCAATTACAGAGATCATACGTTTCCTGTAGTTCTTGACCAGGTTTGCACACACTGCAGCAGGGATTTTGGCCCACTCCTCCATACAGACCTTCTCCAGATCCTTCAGGTTTCGGGGCTGTCGCTGGGCAATACGGACTTTCAGCTCCCTCCAAAGATTTTCTATTGGGTTCAGGTCTGGAGACTGGCTAGGCCACTCCAGGACCTTGAGATGCTTCTTACGGAGCCACTCCTTAGTTGCCCTGGCTGTGTGTTTCGGGTCGTTGTCATGCTGGAAGACCCAGCCACGACCCATCTTCAATGCTCTTACTGAGGGAAGGAGGTTGTTGGCCAAGATCTCGCGATACATGGCCCTATCCATCCTCCCCTCAATACGGTGCAGTCGTCCTGTCCACTTTGCAGAAAAGCATCCCCAAAGAATGATGTTTCCACCTCCATGCTTCACGGTTGGGATGGTGTTCTTGGGGTTGTACTCATCCTTCTTCTTCCTCCAAACACGGCGAGTGGAGTTTAGACCAAAAAGCTCTATTTTGGTCTCATCAGACCACATGACCTTCTCCCATTCCTCCTCTGGATCATCCAGATGGTCATTGGCAAACTTCAGACGGGCCTGGACATGCGCTGGCTTGAGCAGGGGGACCTTGCTTGCGCTGCAGGATTTTAATCCATGACGGCGTAGTGTGTTAATAATGGTTTTCTTTGAGACTGTGGTCCCAGCTCTCTTCAGGTCATTGACCAGGTCCTGCCCTGTAGTTCTGGGCTGATCCCTCACCTTCCTCATGATCATTGATGCCCCACGAGGTGAGATCTTGCATGGTGCCCCAGACCGAGGGAGATTGACCGTCATCTTGAACTTCTTACATTTTCTAATAATTGCGCCAACAGTTGTTGCCTTCTCACCAAGCTGCTTGCCTATTGTCCTGTAGCCCATCCCAGCCTTGTGCAGGTCTACAATTTTATCCCTGATGTCCTTACACAGCTCTCTGGTCTTGGCCATCGTGGAGAGGTTGGAGTCTGTTTGATTGAGTGTGTGGACAGGTGTCTTTTATACAGGTAACGAGTTCAAACAGTTGCAGTTAATACAGGTAATGAGTGGAGAACAGGAGGGCTTCTGTGAGATTCCGTCTCTCACAGTTGAAGTCTACCTATGATAAAAATTACAGACCTCTACATGCTTTGTAAGTAGGAAAACCTGCAAAATCGGCAGTGTATCGAATACTTTTCCCCACTGTATATATATATAAAAATCATAAAAAAATAATATACAAAAAATATATTTTTTAAAAACAATAAAAACACATAGGACAGATAAGGTACATGAGGCTAATTCACCGTTCTGAAGCAGACCCAGGTGCTGTGTGAAAAGGGGAAGGATCCATCAAACTCAGTAGGCAGCTGAGACACCTCCACATGCTTATGGAGAGACTTCAATGAGGTCAACAGCTCCACCTGGATAGGATGAGGAGAGGGAGAGAGTGAGAGAGTGAGAGAGGGAAAGAGAGAGAGAGAGGGAAAGAGAGAGAGAGAGAGAGAGAGAGACAGAGAGAGAGAGAGAGAGAGAGAGAGAGAGAGAGACAGAGAGAGAGAGAGAGAGAGAGAGAGAGAGAGAGAGAGAGAGAGAGAGAGAGGAAGCTCAGTACGAGAGGTGGGGGACGTGTCTGTTAGTGCCTCTCCTTAGTTCCATATCCTGGTGCCAGCTCGTCCCCGGCCCAATCACAACACACACCAAAGCTCTCCAAAATACAGCATTCCTCACACATTACAAAGCAATGTGAAGCCATGGCTTGGTTAGAGAAGGAAAGTTAAACGGAACTTTAATAACTTATTTTAATAGTACAGACCTAGTGAGTTTTACTGTGACTGTAGGACTGTGTCCTGTACGGACCTAGTGAACACAGAGTTTTACTGTGACTGTAGGACTGTGTCCTGTACGGACCTAGTGAACACAGAGTTTTACTGTGACTGTAGGACTGTGTCCTGTACGGACCTAGTGAACACAGAGTTTTACTGTGACTGTAGGACTGTGTCCTGTATGGACCTAGTGAACACAGAGTTTTACTGTGACTGTAGGACTGTGTCCTGTACGGACCTAGTGAACACAGAGTTTTACTGTGACTGTAGGACTGTGTCCTGTACGGACCTAATGAACACAGAGTTTTACTGTGACTGTAGGACTGTGAACACAGAGTTTTACTGTGACTGTAGGACTGTGTCCTGTATGGACCTAGTGAACACAGAGTTTTACTGTGACTGTAGGACTGTGTCCTGTACGGACCTAGTGAACACAGAGTTTTACTGTGACTGTAGGACTGTGTCCTGTACGGACCTAGTGAACACAGAGTTTTACTGTGACTGTAGGACTGTGTCCTGTATGGACCTAGTGAACACAGAGTTTTACTGTGACTGTAGGACTGTGTCCTGTATGGACCTAGTGAACACAGAGTTTTACTGTGACTGTAGGACTGTGTCCTGTATGGACCTAGTGAACACAGAGTTTTACTGTGACTGTAGGACTGTGTCCTGTACGGACCTAGTGAACACAGAGTTTTACTGTGACTGTAGGACTGTGTCCTGTATGGACCTAGTGAACACAGAGTTTTACTGTGACTGTAGGACTGTGTCCTGTACGGACCTAGTGAACACAGAGTTTTACTGTGACTGTAGGACTGTGTCCTGTATGGACCTAGTGAACACATAGTTTTACTGTGACTGTAGGACTGTGTCCTGTACGGACCTAGTGAACACAGAGTTTTACTGTGACTGTAGGACTGTGTCCTGTACGGACCTAGTGAACACAGAGTTTTACTGTAACTGTAGGACTGTGTCCTGTACGGACCTAGTGAACACAGAGTTTTACTGTGACTGTAGGACTGTGTCCTGTACGGACCTAGTGAACACAGAGTTTTACTGTGACTGTAGGACTGTGTCCTGTACGGACCTAGTCTCTGTTACCTGTATGGCTGAGGGTTTCTCCATGCGTAGGGCCAGGTCTCTGTTACCTGTATGGCTGAGGGTTTCTCCATGCGTAGGGCCAGGTCTCTGTTACCTGTATGGCTGAGGGTTTCTCCATGCGTAGGGCCAGGTCTCTGTTACCTGTATGGCTGAGGGTTTCTCCATGAGTAGGGCCAGGTCTCTGTTACCTGTATGGCTGAGGGTTTCTCCATGAGTAGGGCCAGGTCTCTGTTACCTGTATGGCTGAGGGTTTCTCCATGCGTAGGGCCAGGTCTCTGTTACCTGTATGGCTGAGGGTTTCTCCATGCGTAGGGCCAGGTCTCTGTTACCTGTATGGCTGAGGGTTTCTCCATGAGTAGGGCCAGGTCTCTGTTACCTGTATGGCTGAGGGTTTCTCCATGAGTAGGGCCAGGTCTCTGTTACCTGTATGGCTGAGGGTTTCTCCATGAGTAGGGCCAGGTCTCTGTTACCTGTATGGCTGAGGGTTTCTCCATGCGTAGGGCCAGGTCTCTGTCAGCCAGTAACAGCACAGTGTAGATACACCCGGGCATAGCATCCTGTCAGAGAGAGAGATCAGTAGAATAAACAAAAAGAAGATGAAGCTGTCTAAACAATAGACAACATGGGTAGGAGTTGGCAGATGAAGCTGTCTAAACAATAGACAACATGGGTAGGAGTTGACAGATGAAGCTGTCTAAACAATAGACAACATGGGTAGGAGTTGGCAGATGAAGCTGTCTAAACAATAGACAACATGGGTAGGAGTTGGCAGATGAAGCTGTCTAAACAATAGACAACATGGGTAGGAGTTGGCAGATGAAGCTGTCTAAACAATAGACAACATGGGTAGGAGTTGACAGATGAAGCTGTCTAAACAATAGACAACATGGGTAGGAGTTGACAGATGAAGCTGTCTAAACAATAGACAACATGGGTAGGAGTTGACAGATGAAGCTGTCTAAACAATAGACAACATGGGTAGGAGTTGGCAGATGAAGCTGTCTAAACAATAGACAACATGGGTAGGAGTTGACAGATGAAGCTGTCTAAACAATAGACAACATGGGTAGGAGTTGGCAGATGAAGCTGTCTAAACAATAGACAACATGGGTAGGAGTTGGCAGATGAAGCTGTCTAAACAATAGACAACATGGGTAGGAGTTGGCAGATGCAGGTTTTGACAGCCTTGAAAATGGTTGGTCAGACAAACATTGGCGTGGTGTTATAAACCAGGTGGTAGGTACAGCAGGTGGTACAGTCTGCTTCATTTACTGACTGATTTGTAATCCACCTGGCTGAGGTCAGTCGGCTTCATTTACTGACTGATTTGTAATCCACCTGGCTGAGGTCAGTCTGCTTCATTTACTGACTGATTTGTAATCCACCTGGCTGAGGTCAGTCTGCTTCATTTACTGACTGATTTGTAATCCACCTGGCTGAGGTCAGTCTGCTTCATTTACTGACTGATTTGTAATCCACCTGGCTGAGGTCAGTCTGCTTCATTTACTGACTGAATGACTGACCTGCTTTTCACCCTTCACTTATTCCTTTAACAAGACATGTGAAGTGAGACAAGTGCACACTACAAAAAGTAGGGTACAAAAAGAACGTATCTAAAAAGGCTTGTTCCTTCTTGCCTGAAAGCATATTCTGAGCAACCATTTACTGAGACACTGTCCTTGTGTCTTGAGGTTATTGTCCATTCTGTTGTCAGTAAATTCATGGATATTACTAACACTGTGCCATGTTCCCTGTCCTGGTCTTCCTCCCATCTGGAGGGAGCTAACACATACACACACACACACACACACACACACACACACACACACACACACACACACACACACACACACACACACACACACACACACACACACACACACACACACACACACACACACACACACACACACACACATTAATCCTCAGGACGGGTGATTAACAGAATCCGTAGCCTTGATAAACAAACAGCTTGTACTGAGCAAACATCACCTCAGCAGAATCAAACTCCTACACAGCTAGACAAACATGAATCCTTCCTCCCACTCCTCCCACTCCACCCCACTCCTCCCCCTCCATCCACTCCATCCCACTCCTCCCCCTCCACCCCACTCCTCCCCTCCACCCCACTCCTCCTCCCCTCCACCCCACTCCTCCACCTCCACCCCACTCCTCCCCTCCACCCCACTCCTCCCCTCCACCCCACTCCTCCTCCCCTCCACCCCACTCCTCCCCCTCCACCCCACTCCTCCCCTCCACCCCACTCCTCCCCCTCCACCCCACTCCTCCCCCTCCACCCCACTCCTCCCCTCCACCCCACTCCTCCCCCTCCACCCCACTCCTCCTCCCCTCCACCCCACTCCTCCTCCCCTCCACCCCACTCCTCCCCCTCCACCCCACTCCTCCCCTCCACCCCACTCCTCCCCCTCCATCCACTCCATCCCACTCCTCCCCCTCCACCCCACTCCTCCCCCTCCATCCACTCCATCCCACTCCTCCCCCTCCACCCCACTCCTCCCCCTCCATCCACTCCATCCCACTCCTCCCCCTCCACCCCACTCCTCCCACTCCACCCCACTCCTCCCCCTCCATCCACTCCATCCCACTCCTCCCCTCCACCCCACTCCTCCCCTCCACCCCTCCCCTCCTCCCCTCCACCCCACTCCTCCACCCCACTCCTCCACCTCCACCCCACTCCTCCACCTCCACCCCACTCCTCCACCCCTCCACCCCACTCCTCCACCCCACCCCACTCCTCCACCCCACTCCTCCCCTCCACCCCACTCCTCCACCCCACTCCTCCCCTCCACCCCACTCCTCCACCTCCACCCCTCCACCCCACTCCTCCCCTCCACCCCACTCCTCCACCTCCACCCCTCCACCCCACTCCTCCCCTCCACCCCACTCCTCCACCTCCACCCCACTCCTCCACCTCCACCCCACTCCTCCCCTTAGCTCCGCTGTAAAGACATAATCTGGATTTTTGTTTTAGATTCCGTCTCTCACAGTTGAAGTGTACCTATGATAAAAATTACAGACCTCTACATGCTTTGTAAGTAGGAAAACCTGCAAAATCGGCAGTGTATCAAATACTTGTTCTCCCCACTGTAAATATATTGACCTACATTGGTCAATATACATCTCTCGATCACAACAACTGTCATCATCAGACCAGTCCAGGGTTGGCTCATCAAACTTCTAATGCTGTTGTTGACTAGAGCCTGGGCCTAACCAGAGGCAGATGGTTTTAACTCTTTATGAAACCATGGAACCAGTCCACCAGACTGTCTTCAGAGGGCTGGAACTTAGGAGGGCTGACAGGATGGTGCTTGTTGCTTGTTACTGATCTGGAGAAGGATTGTTTGAAATGATATACAGAAGGATGTGACGTTTTAACATAATTTCTTAACATCTTTGTTTGGCAGCAAGTTGGGGTGTGTCTCTACTGCATGTGCACTCTGTAAAACGCTAAGAGCAGTCACAGGGTAAATTCTGTAAGCACTGTTCACTGGTTTAATGTTTGACTGTGTCTTACCTGCAGTATGTTGAAGGCTTTGAACAGAGCGGGGACAGGGGAGCACCTCCGGGAGTCCACCAAGACTGTCAACCCTAGGGAACGCACCTCCTTCCTGTAACACACAGGATATGACATCAGAGACAGAGACTCAACCCACATCAGGGAGAAACAAATACCAGCAGGACTGTGGAACTTGAGGGTGTGAGTTGCAGGCTACACCCCTAGCCGATGTTCACAGAGTGTGATGCTGTACCTTAGAACTAATGGATTGACTCATTGATTGATTGCTGTACCTTTGTGTGTGTCAGGGTTTCTGTTAGCCGGTAAAAAAATGAAAAGACGATCGTTAAAATGATTGCCAGCAAAACTGACCGGGAGATAAAACAATCCCATTACAAAATATTGCTTTTTATGAATTTATCGGAATATTAGTGGATGGAAATACATTTGACCTTCATGCTTATCGGTCTATAGGATCATTTTCATAACTGAGTGGATATAAATTTGCAGCTCCTCAGCTCATTGCTGCTGGAGTGAAACGTACTTATAAGCCCAGTCATTGCGCAACAAATATAAATGCAATCACGTGTTAAACAGTTTTGTTGGCCAAAAACAATTGCTACTATTTTTATTTCTCAACTGGTAATTGAAGCACGCCTCCCATTGGCCATTTAAGTGCATAGGGCAACATTAGGTAACCTGTCATCGCGTCAGTGTGAGACTGTAGTGGTTGAATCCTAGTCATATTATCAACCCATCCTAGTGGTTGAATCCTAGTCATATTATCAACCCATCCTAGTGGTTGAATCCTAGTCATATTATCAACCCATCCTAGTGGTTGAATCCTAGTCATATTATCAACCCATCCTAGTGGTTGAATCCTAGTCATATTATCAACCCATCCTAGTGGTTGAATCCTAGTCATATTATCAACCCATCCTAGTGGTTGAATCCTAGTCATATTATCAACCCATCCTAGTGGTTGAATCCTAGTCATATTATCAACCCATCCTAGTGGTTGAATCCTAGTCATATTATCAACCCATCCTAGTGGTTGAATCCTAGTCATATTATCAACCCATCCTAGTGGTTGAATCCTAGTCATATTATCAACCCATCCTAGTGGTTGAATCCTAGTCATATTATCAACCCATCCTAGTGGTTGAATCCTAGTCATATTATCAACCCATCCTAGTGGTTGAATCCTAGTCATATTATCAACCCATCCTAGTGGTTGAATCCTAGTCATATTATCAACCCATCCTAGTGGTTGAATCCTAGTCATATTATCAACCCATCCTAGTGGTTGAATCCTAGTCATATTATCAACCCATCCTAGTGGTTGAATCCTAGTCATATTATCAACCCATCCTAGTGGTTGAATCCTAGTCATATTATCAACCCATCCTAGTGGTTGAATCCTAGTCATATTATCAACCCATCCTAGTGGTTGAATCCTAGTCATATTATCAACCCATCCTAGTGGTTGAATCCTAGTCATATTATCAACCCATCCTAGTGGTTGAATCCTAGTCATATTATCAACCCATCCTAGTGGTTGAATCCTAGTCATATTATCAACCCATCCTAGTGGTTGAATCCTAGTCATATTATCAACCCATCCTAGTGGTTGAATCTTTAGATTTCACCTATTTCTATGTTTCAAACTGAGATTTTAATCTCTGTCTCATATGGAACTGCTCGCATCAGGTGTGCAGTTTAGAATGGTGTTTTCCAGCCAATAGCATTTTGGCAAATGTTTGAAAATTACGTTTTATTGGCTGCGTCATTACATGTTCTGTTAAGATGCATTACCATAATCTAAACATGACTTCTGTAATTCTGAGCACCGTGGGTAGACACCCTAATGGGTTACACACACCATGCATATGGGTCCAGTACATTTCTCAAATGAACAGTGAATGTAATTCTTCCCCGTCACGTTGACGGCGCCTGAGTACCTGAGTATAGTGCAGTAGTAGACCAGGATCCTGACCAGTTCTCCACAGTTACAGTGGGGGTTCAACCAGATGGTGTTCCTAGTGGTCACGGTCACCAGGGCTCGACCGCCTTTATCTCTTGTTCCTGAGACAGACACACAAACCAAACACACTGAATTGAAACAACGTCATGTAGCATGTGGTAGTAACTGGTATCAGATCAATGAAGACATGTTTTACTAGTGACACAGCTAGTCACATCAAGACAGAATCCCTATCACCTCCTCAAACAAGCCTTGTTGGAAATTAAATATGAAAGCTTGTGTTTCCAGAGATGTGGTCTGCTCTACTCACCAGGCAGACAGAGCACCCCAGAGCTGAGTACAGCAGCATTGATGTTGTGGGCCTCTGTCAGTATCTGGGACCTAGGAAAGACTGAAGACTGGGAGCACTGGCTGGACTGGGAGTAGGACCTGTTTAACTGGGCTGGGGACTGGGTTAACTGGGCTGGGGACTGGGTTAACTGGGCTGGGGACTGGGTTAACTGGGCTGGGGCCTGGGTTAACTGGGCTAGGGACTGGGTTAACTGGGCTGGGGACTGGGTTAACTGGGCTGGGGACTGGGTTAACTGGGCTGGGGCCTGGGTTAACTGGGCTGGGGACTGGGTTAACTGGGCTGGGGACTGGGTTAACTGGGCTGGGGACTGGGTTAGCTGGGCTGGGGACTGGGTTAACTGGGCTGGGGACTGGGTTAGCTGGGCTGGGGACTGGGTTAGCTGGGCGGACTGGGTAAGCTGGGCTGGGGACTGGGTTAACTGGGCTGGGGACTGGGTTAGCTGGGCTGGGGACTGGGTTAGCTGGGCTGGGGACTGGGTTAACTGGGCTAAGGGCTGGTGTAGCTGGGGTGAGGGAGATGGAGGGTCTTGAAACATAACTGTTGGGGTCCCCTGTAGTTCTGGGTCTCTGTGGTTGGTTTCAGTGGAAGGCTTCTCCATGGAACAGGGTTTTAACACAGGTTTGTCTGGCTTAATGGGGCCTGGATGGAGAGAGAGAGATACACAACTACTCACTGACTGACTGGCATGGAACACACACCTGCATGCTCACACACCTGCATGGAACACACACCTGCATGCTCACACACCTGCATGGAACACACACCTGCATGGAACACACACCTGCATGCTCACACACCTGCATGGAACACACACCTGCATGCTCACACACCTGCATGGAACACACACCTGCATGCTCACACACCTGCATGGAACACACACCTGCATGGAACACACACCTGCATGGAACACACACCTGCATGCTCACACACCTGCATGGAACACACACCTGCATGCTCACACACCTGCATGGAACACACACCTGCATGGAACACACACCTGCATGGAACACACACCTGCATGCTCACACACCTGCATGGAACACACACCTGCATGGAACACACACCTGCATGGAACACACACCTGCATGCTCACACACCTGCATGCTCACACACCTGCATGGAACACACACCTGCATGGAACACACACCTGCATGCTCACACACCTGCATGCTCACACACCTGCATGGAACACACACATGCATGCTCACACACCTGCATGGAACACACACCTGCATGGAACACACACCTGCATGCTCACACACCTGCATGGAACACACACCTGCATGGAACACACACCTGCATGGAACACACACCTGCATGGAACACACACCTGCATGGAACACACACCTGCATGCTCACACACCTGCATGCTCACACACCTGCATGGAACACACACAACCTTGAGACACAATATATACACTTTTAGAACAGTTCTAAACAGTTAGATATACTGTTAATCACTAAACAGTTCATCAAAATCTATGTCAACCTTTCTAAACCTGTCAAGCCATCAAGGAATCAAGCCATCCTCCATCTCTGTCATCCTCCATCTCTGTCATCCTCTACAGTGAGACCAGATCAGAACAACATGACTGCTAGAGCATGAGGCTATCTGACGCTAGCTAGCTGTCTCTAGGTGTGCGTCCCAAATGACACCCTATTCCCTCTGTATTAAACTACAAGGGCTCTGCCTCTGGTCAAAAGTAGTGCACTACATAGAGAATAAGGTGCCATTTGGGCCGAAGCCTAAAGCTCCTTCAGAGACAGAGATCAGGGTTCTGCTGATCCTGTAGCAGTGTGAGGCATGGAACCAGACTCACGTACACAGATATACACACAGATATACACACATGTAGACACACAGATATACACACATGTAGACACACAGATATACACACATGTAGACACACAGATATACACACATGTAGACACACAGATATACACACAGATATACACACATGTAGACACACAGATATACACACATGTAGACACACAGATATACACACAGATATACATACATGTAGACACACAGATATACACACATGTAGACACACAGATATACACACAGATATACACACATGTAGACACACAGATATACACACAGATATACACACAGATATACACACAGATATACACACATGTAGACACACAGATATACACACATGTAGACACACAGATATACACACAGATATACACACATGTAGACACACATGTAGACACACAGATATACACACATGTAGACACACATGTAGACACACAGATATACACACAGATATACACACATGTAGACACACAGATATACACACAGATATACACACAGATATACACACATGTAGACACACATGTAGACACACAGATATACACACATGTAGACACACAGATATACACACAGATATACACACATGTAGACACACAGATATACACACAGATATACACACATGTAGACACACAGATATACACACAGATATACACACGTAGACACACAGATATACACACATGTAGACACACAGATAGACACACAGATATACACACATGTAGACACACAGATATACACACAGATATACACACAGATATACACACATGTAGACACAAAGATATACACACATGTAGACACACAGATATACACACAGATATACACACATGTAGACACACAGATATACACACAGATATACACACAGATATACACACATGTAGACACACAGATATACACACAGATATACACACATGTAGACACACAGATATACACACAGATATACACACAGATATACACACATGTAGACACACAGATATACACACAGATATACACACGTAGACACACAGATATACACACATGTAGACACACAGATAGACACACAGATATACACACAGATATACACACATGTAGACACACATGTAGACACACAGATATACACACAGATATACACACATGTAGACACACATGTAGACACACAGATATACACACATGTAGACACACAGATATACACACAGATATACACACATGTAGACACACAGATATACACACAGATATACACACAGATATACACACATGTAGACACACAGATATACACACAGATATACACACAGATATACACACATGTAGACACACAGATATACACACATGTAGACACACAGATATACACACATGTAGACACACAGATAGACACACAGATATACACACAGATATACACACATGTAGACACACAGATATACACACATGTAGACACACAGATATACACACAGATATACACACATGTAGACACACAGATATACACACATGTAGACACACATGTAGACACACAGATATACACACAGATATACACACATGTAGACACACAGATATACACACAGATATACACACAGATATACACACATGTAGACACACAGATATACACACATGTAGACACACAGATATACACACAGATATACACACATGTAGACACACAGATATACACACAGATATACGCACAGATATACACACATGTAGACACACAGATATACACACATGTAGACGCACAGATATACGCACAGATATACGCACAGATATACGCACAGATATACACATGTAGACACACAGACAGACACACATGTAGACACACACACTGTGCTTGCTGGACCTCAGGAGGGTGGTGTGTGTTTAGACGTGGGTATCATACATGTAGGTATGTATGAAAGAGAGAGATAAAGTCCCTGCTACACACATGAGGACCAAGGCTGCAGTGCCACAAAAACACTCAGCTAACCCTAACCCTGCCTCAGCCCAGATCACAAGCAGTCAAAGAGGACTGATAGAGAGGACGGAGAGGACTGAGAGAGAGGGCTGAGAGGACTGAGAGAGAGGGCTGAGAGGACTGAGAGAGAGGGCTGATAGAGAGGACTGGGAGAGGGGTGAGAGAGGACTGAGAGAGAGGGGTGAAAGGACTGAGAGAGAGGGCTGAGAGGACTGAGAGAGAGGGCTGAGAGGACTGAGAGAGAGGGCTGATAGAGAGGACTGAGAGAGGGGTGAGAGAGGACTGAGAGAGAGGGGTGAAAGGACTGAGAGAGAGGGCTGAGAGGACTGAGAGAGAGGACTGAAAGGACAGAGGACAGAGAGGACTGAAATGACTGAGAGAGAGGGCTGAGAGAGAGGACTGAGATGACTGAGAGAGGGGTGAGAGAGGACTGAGAGAGAGGGGTGAAAGGACTGAGAGAGAGGGCTGAGAGGACTGAGAGGACTGAAAGGACAGAGGACTGAGAGAGGACTGAAATGACAGAGGACTGAGAGAGAGGGGTAAAAGGAGTGAGAGAGAGGACTGAGAGACTGAGAGGACTGATAGAGAGGGTGAGAGGACTGAAAGAGAGGACTGAAAGGACTGAGACAGAGGGCTGAGAGGACTGAGAGTACAGAGAGGACTGATAGAGAGGGCTGAAAGGACTGAGAGAGAGGACTGAGAGGCTGAGAGGGCTGAGAGGACTGAGAGTACAGAGAGTACAGAGAGTACAGAGAGTACAGAGAGTACAGAGGGGACTGATAGAGAGGGCTGAAAGGATTGAGAGAGGGGACTGAGAGAGGGCTGAGAGGACTGAGAGAGGACAGAGAGAGTGCTGAGAGGACTGAGAGAGAGGACTGAGGACTGATAGAGAGGGCTGAAAGGACTGAGAGAGAGGGCTGAGTGTACAGAGAGGATTGAGAGAGGACAGAGAGGATTGAGAGAGAGGACAGAGAGTGCTGAGAGGACTGAGAGAGAGGGCTGAGAGGACTGAGAGAGTGCTGAGAGGGCTGAGAGAGGACTTAGAGAGAGTGCTGAGAGGACTGAGAGAGAGGGCTGAGAGAGAGGACTAAGAGGGCAAGAGGACAGAGAGAGGACTGAGAGAGAGGGCTGAGAGGACAGAGGGATCTGTGAATTCCAACTTGCTGCTGAACACTTGTAAAAACGCCTTTCTGAAGGGCAAAGATAACCGGGGTTAATCTAACAGGACACAATCTGGCTGAGGCTGACGTATGGAGAGAGGGAGTATGGATAGAGGACGGACAGGATGGAGAGAGGGAGTAGGGATAGAGGACAGACAGGATGGAGAGAGGGAGTAGGGATAGAGGACAGACAGGATGGAGAGAGGGAGTAGGGATAGAGGACGGACAGGATGGAGAGAGGGAGTAGGGATAGAGGACAGACAGGATGGAGAGAGGGAGTAGGGATAGAGGACAGACAGGATGGAGAGAGGGAGTAGGGATAGAGGACGGACAGGATGGAGAGAGGGAGTAGGGATAGAGGACGGAAGAAAGAAAAGATGATCAAAAGTAGTGCACTAAATAGGGAGTGATTTGGGACATATCTCTCTCTCTGTCTCTCTTCTCTCTCTTCTCTCTCTCTCTCTTTCTCTTCTCTCTCTCTTTCTCTTCTCTCTCTCCTCTCTTCTCTCTCTCTCTCTCTCTCTCTCTCTCTCTCTCTCTCTCTCTCTCTCTCTCTTCTCTCTCTCCTCTCTCTTCTCTCTCTCTCTCTCTCTTCTCTCCTCTCTCTCTCTCTCTTCTCTCCTCTCTCTCTCTCTCTCTCTCTCTCTTCTCTCTCTCTCCTCTCTCTCTCCTCTCTCTCTCTCTCTCTCTCTTCTCTCTCTCCTCTCTCTCTCTTCTCTCTCTCTCTCTCTCTCTCTCTTCTCTCCTCTCTCTCTCTCTTCTCTCCTCTCTCTCTCTCTCTCTCTCTTCTCTCTCTCTCCTCTCTCTCTCTCTCTCTCTCTCTCTCTCTCTCTCTCTCTCTCTCTCTCTCTCTGTGTACCTGTCTGTTCTTTCTCTTCGAGCTCAGTAGCTGAGTGTTCCTCCTCGTCCTCCAGTCTCTGCTCCTCTGATTCAGTGGAAGGTGTGTCTATGTCCTCCGCTGGTGTGTAGTGTGTTTGGTGGTCAGTGGGTGTGAGAGCCTCGGTCAAAGTGTGTGTCTGTAGTGTGTTCAGTGCTGGGTCCTCTCCTTGGGGAGTGTGTGAGTGGTCTGTGGATCTCTCAGGGACAGGGGTATCATGGTGAAGGTCTGTCTCTCTGATGCCAACCACCTGTAAGGTGCTAACATGGCTATCCCCCTCCCCTGTCTCTGTCCTGGTTTCTGCACCACCATCCCTCCTCTCCTCCTCTCCTTTCTCTTCAGGGACTCTGTCTGTCTCTGAACTCTGAACAGTGCTATCTTCCTGACGTAGCAACCCTTCTCTCTCCACTATACTGTGTGGCTGGGTTAAAACATTCTTGCTGTCAGTCTGGGAGTCAGAAACCACTGATAGGGCTGTGCTGTCACACACTGACCAGTCAGACTCATACACATGCTCAGAGACACGTTGTGTTAGCCTCTGGAGACAAGCAGCAGTAGCAGAACCTTCTGTACGGTCTGACACTGTCCTCTCCCTGCTGACCACCCGTCTGGCAGTGGGGGAGGTGTGGGTCATTGGGGAAGCTGGGGCCATGAGGGTGGTGGGGGCCGTTGGGGTGAGGATGACAGGGCAAAACGCATCGATGTTCAGGTTCTCCTCGATGAGTCTGGAACACACCATGGACTGGGAGCAAGTGCTGCTTTTCACTGGGGCCTGAAAGGACTGGGCGGGGGTTGTTTTGGGGGGGTGTTCCGTTGGGTGTATAGGTTTAAGGGGAATGTATTGGGGTGTGTGCAGGTTCCTGTAGTTCAGGCTGATAGATTGTGTTAAGGACCCTTTCTGAGGAGAGAAGCGTGGTAGAGAGATCTCTTCTAGTTCAACATACTCTCCCTCTGTGTCCAAGTCCTCTTCTGCTGTGATGTCAAAACCTTTTCCATTGTTACTGGTCTTGATAGGCTGCTTCAACCGAGGGAGGAGCCTCACCTCATTACTCTCTCCATATTGGGCCTTGGATGTGTCAATAAAAATGCATCTGGCCCTATCCGAAGGATTGATGACCTCCTGTTCCCTCCCCACGTCCCCTTCTCCCTTGGTAGGGACCCTAATAGGGGCAGCCTCTATGGCTTTGGGTTTGTTAATGAACTGAGGGTGTACCACATCTTCCCAAGGCCCTCTGAAGATGTGGTTGTCTGCAGACAGGAGGCAGTGGGACCGTGTCCTCCCCGAACCTGTCCCAGACCTTGTTCCCATCCCTTCTCCGCTCCCTGTTGACTGAGAAGAACAATACTTTATTAATCCATACCAGACAGAAATGTGTCTTCAGCGGAACCCATTAAGCAAGGGTTCCCCAACTGGCGGTTGGACATAAAATACTGTAAAAACACCAGCAAATGAGCTCCTAGTGATTTTAAATCTGGAAATCTGTACCAAAGTAATCCCACGCATAATAGAGATACAGTGCCTTCACTTTTTCCACATTTTGTTATGTTACAGCCTTATTCTAAAATGGATTAAATAGTTTTTTTCCCTCATCAATCTACACACAAAATGTAAAACTGAAATATACATTTACATAAGTATTCAGACCCTTTACTCAGTACTTTCTTGAAGGACCTTTGGCAGCGATTACAGAAATTACAGTCTTCTTGGGTATTACGCTACACACAAGCTTGGCACACATGTATTTGTGGAGTTTATCCCATTTTTCTCTGCAGATCCTCTCAAGCTCTGTCAGGTTGGATGGTGTTTGATCGGGTTCAAGTCCGGGCTCTGGCTGGGCCACTCAAGGACATTCAGAGACTTGTCCCGAAGCCACTCCTGCATTGTCTTGGCTGTGTGCTTAGGGTCGTTGTCCTGTTGGAAGGTGAACCTTCGCCCCAGTCTGACGTCCTGAGTGCTCTGGAGCAGGTTTTCATCAAGGATCTCTCTGTACTTTGCTCCGTTCATCCCCACATCATGATGCTGCCACCTCCATGCTTCACCGTAGGGATGGTGCCAAGTTTCCTCCTGACGTGACGTTTGGCATTCAGGCCAAAAAGTTCAATCTTGGTTTCATCAGACCAGAGAATCTTGTTTCTCATAGTCTGAGAGCCTTTAGGTCTTTTAGCGAAAACTCCAAGTGGGCTGTCATGTGCCTTTTACTGAGGATTGGCTTCCATCTGGCCACTCTACCATAAAGGCCTGATTGGTGGAGTGCTGCAGAGATGGTTGTCCTTCAGACTTTTTCCATTTAAGAATGATGGAGGCGTTCTAAAAGTGTATAATAAATGTATAATATCTAAAAGGCCATAATAAAAGTGAAGACATCAAAACTATGACATATTCTTCAATGTAGCCACCCTTTGCCTTGATGACAGCTTTGCACACTCATGGCATTCTCTAAACCAGCTTCATGAGGACCGCCACAGGAATTGAAGACCCAGAGTTACCTCTGCTGCAGAGGATAGGTTCATTAGAGTTACCAGCCTCAGATTGCAGCCCAAATAAACACTATACCAATAAGTAACAGACACATCTCAACATCAACTGTTCAGAGGAGACTGTGTGAATCAGACCTTCATGGTCGAATTGCTGCAAAGAAACCACTACTAAAGGACACCAATAAGAAGAAGAGAGTTGCTTGTGCCAAGAAACACGAGCAATGGACATTAGACCGGTGGAAATGTGTCTTTTGGTCTGGAGTCCAAATTTGAGATTTTTGGTTCCAACCTCAACCAAATTTAGATGGTTTGGGATGAGTCGGACAAGACTGATGGAAAAGCATCCAGGTGAAGCTGGTTGAGAGAATGCCAAGAGTGTGCAAAGCTGTCATCAAGGCAAAGGGTGGCTATTAGAAGAATCTCAAATATAAAATATATTTTAATTTGTTGGTTACTACATGATTGCATATGGGTTATGTCATAGTTTTGATGTCTTCACTTTTATTCTACAATGTAAAAAATAGTGCAAATAAAGAAAAACCCTTGAATGAGTAATATTCCAAACTTTTGGCCCCCAGTGTAAATACGTAACAAAAATATAAACACAACATGAAGCAATCTCAAAGATTTCACTGAGTTACAGTTCAGTCAATTTAAATAAATGCATTAGGCCCTAATCTATGGATTTCACATGACTGGGAATACTGAAAATATCCCTCTATCTGTTCAATAAAGTCTCTAAATATCCCCACTCTCTTCCTCTCTCTATATGTTCAATAAAGTCTCAAAATATCCCCACTCTCTTCCTCTCTCTATATGTTCAATAAAGTATTTTTTATAGAATACCTGGGGCGGAGGATGAGATATGTATTTTTTATAGAATACCAGTAGGTAGAAGTCCCCGGGGCGGAGGATGATATATGTATTTTTTATAGAATACCAGTAGGTAGAAGTCCCCGGGGCTGAGGATGAGATATGTATTTTTTATAGAATACCTGTAGGTAGAAGTCCCCGGGGCGGAGGATGAGATATGTATTTTTTATAGAATACCTGTAGGTAGAAGTCCCCGGGGCGGAGGATGAGATATGTATTTTTTATAGAATACCTGTAGGTAGAAGTCCCCGGGGCGGAGGATGAGATATGTATTTTTTATAGAATACCTGTAGGTAGAAGTCCCTGGGGCGGAGGATGATATATGTATTTTTTATAGAATACCAGTAGGTAGAAGTCCCCGGGGCGGAGGATGAGATATGTATTTTTTATAGAATACCTGTAGGTAGAAGTCCCTGGGGCGGAGGATGATATATGTATTTTTTATAGAATACCTGTAGGTAGAAGTCCCCGGGGCTGAGGATGAGATATGTATTTTTTATAGAATACCTGTAGGTAGACGTCCCCGGGGCGGAGGATGAGATATGTATTTTTTATAGAATACCTGTAGGTAGAAGTCCCCGGGGCGGAGGATGAGATATGTATTTTTTTATAGAATACCTGTAGGTAGAAGTCCCCGGGGCGGAGGATGAGATATGTATTTTTTATAGAATACCTGTAGGTAGAAGTCCCTGGGGCGGAGGATGATATATGTATTTTTTATAGAATACCAGTAGGTAGAAGTCCCCGGGGCGGAGGATGAGATATGTATTTTTTATAGAATACCTGTAGGTAGAAGTCCCTGGGGCGGAGGATGATATATGTATTTTTTATAGAATACCTGTAGGTAGAAGTCCCTGGGGCGGAGGATGATATATGTATTTTTTATAGAATACCTGTAGGTAGAAGTCCCTGGGGCGGAGGATGATATATGTATTTTTTATAGAATACCTGTAGGTAGAAGTCCCTGGGGTGGAGGATGCGTGGGTCCAGAGGAGAAAGCTGGATGAACACCTTGTCATGGAGACACAGGCCTGGTGACAGAATAACAGGCCACAGTAAGGGAGAGACTATAGATAGGAGAAGGAGAGGGATAGGGAGAGAGAGTAAATAAATCATTCCTTTGCTAAAACATCAACTATGTCAACAAGTAGAGTTTGATGAGTGGCAGAGGGAGAGATAGGAAACATTTTACAGCTAAAATGTGAAGTGATTTCCGCTCAGAGGTCGTCTTTCAGCCCGGTCAGCCACACACCGGAAAACAAATCGCTCCCTCCCCCTCCTCTCTTCCCTCCCTCCCCTTCCCCTCCCTCTCTCCTTATATCTGTCAATCAATCACTCTCTCTCTCTCTCTCTCTCTCTCCTTATATCTGTCAATCACTCTCTCTCTCTCTCTCTCTCTCTCTCTCTCTCTCTCTCTCTCTCTCTCTCTCCTTATATCTGTCAATCACTCTCTCTCTCTCTCTCTCCTTATATCTGTCAATCACTCTCTCTCTCTCTCTCTCACTCTCTCTCTCTCTCTCTCTCTCTCTCTCTCTCTCTCTTATCTCTCTCTCTCTCTCTCTCTCTCTCTCTCTCTCTCTCTCTCTCTCCTTATATCTTTCTCTCTCTCTCTCTCTCTCTCACTCTCTCTCTCTCTCTCTCTCTCTCTCCTTATATCTGTCAATCACACTCTCTCTCTCTCTCTTCCTTGTTAGAAGTTTTCCTCTTTAGTGATTAATTGAGGTTCTCTCCCTCTCTCTGACTCTGACTCCTAAATGAGATGTTTAGACACATTTGCTATTAGTCATCCAGGTGGTGAGCCATTCCCTCTCATTTCACCTCTCTCTGATCTCTCTATCATTCTGTATGGCCTGGTCTTGTCTGGTCATGTCTGTGATACATAGCTCTGCTATGTGTCATTTTTGGGTAACCTTTCTCTCTCTTTGTGTACTCAGTCAGCCAGCCAGCCAGCCAGCCAGCCAGCCAGCCAGCCAGCCAGCCAGCCAGCCAGCCAGCCAGCCAGAGCCCAGAGAGAGACAGTCAAACCTAGAGGAGGAGGGCTGTAGCCACCAAGCCAGTCAAACCAAGAGGAGGAGGGCTGTAGCCACCAAGCCAGTCAAACCAAGAGGAGGGCTGTAACCACCAAGCCAGTCAAACCAAGCTGCAACTCAAGGATCTACCCCAACACTATACCAATACAGAGCTCCTGGTGTGTTGTCAGAATGGAACACAACACTATACCAATACAGAGCTCCTGGTGTGTTGTCAGAATGGAACACAACACTATACCAATACAGAGCTCCTGGTGTGTTGTCAGAATGGAACACAACACTATACCAATACAGAGCTTCTGGTGTGTTGTCAAAATGGAACACAACACTATACCAATACAGAGCTCCTGGTGTGTTGTCAGAATGGAACACAACACTATACCAATACAGAGCTTCTGGTGTGTTGTCAGAATGGAACACAACACTATACCAATACAGAGCTCCTGGTGTGTTGTCAGAATGGAACACAACACTATACCAATACAGAGCTCCTGGTGTGTTGTCAGAATGGAACACAACACTATACCAATACAGAGCTTCTGGTGTGTTGTCAAAATGGAACACAACACCTTCACCTGTCACCACTAACCTCAACCAGTACAGACATCTGGGTTTTATCAGCCTTCACCTGTCACCACCAACCTCAACCAGTACAGACAGCTGGGTTTTATCAGCCTTCACCTGTCACCACCAACCTCAACCAGTACAGACAGCTGGGTTTTATCAGCCTTCACCTGTCACCACCAACCTCAAGCAGTACAGACAGCTGGGTTTTATCAGCCTTCACCTGTCACCACCAACCTCAACCAGTACAGACAGCTGGGTTTTATCAGCCTTCACCTGTCACCACCAACCTCAACCAGTACAGACAGCTGGGTTTTATCAGCCTTCACCTGTCACCACCAACCTCAACCATTACAGACAGAAGGATAGACGGAGGTGAAAGACAAAGAAAGGTTGATAGAGGAGAGGAGAAGATATGGAAGAGAGATCTGAGTGTTTGTCATGCTAGTGTTCTAGGTAGTAGCTACTCACACAGCCATGCTGCTGTATGGTCTGCAGGATGTGTTTGGATGTATATCAGTAGTCAGTGTAGTAGTTAGGGTCCCGTATAAGGTCACTATAGTATAATATGATAGCTACTCACACAGGCATGCTGCTGGATGGACCAGGAAGTCTATTAGGTATCGTAGGCAGTCTCCTCTGTAGGTGGTCTCCACCACATCAAATATGGAGGGTAGAGGGCTGACAGAGTGCTCTGGATATAACTGTCCAGAGATTCAGAGTCCTGAGGAGAGGAGAGGAGAGGAGAGGAGAGGAGAGGAGAGGAGAGGAGAGGAGGGAGAGATACACATACAGCGATGCACACATTAAAAAGGTTCGTTCCAACACTGCACCATAACCTTCAACAATGTTTTCATCCGAAGACAACAGAAAAAGAACACTAGTTCTGAGGGACTGTCTGCCTGTGAAACAGAGGTGTAAAAGGATTCCAGTGGGCAGAGAAACACCAGAGCTGAGCATAACAGACCAGAGCAGGTGTGTTAATATATCAGCCCAGATTATACAGTTGTGGTCAAAAGTTTTGAGAATGAGTATTGGTCTCCACAAAGTTTGCTGCTTCAGTGTTCTTAGATCTTTATGTCAGTAGTTACTATGGTACACTGAAGTATACTTACAAGTATTACATAAGTGTCAAAGGCTTTCATTGACAATGACATTCAGTTTATGCAAAGAGTCAATATTTGCAGTGTCGACCCTTCTTTTTCAAGACCTCTGCAATCCACCCTGGCATGCTGTCAATTAACTTCTGGGCCACAACCTGACTGATGGCAGGCCATTCTTGCATAATCAATGCTTGGAGTTTGTCAGAAGTTGTGGGTTTTTGTTTGTCCACCCGCCTCTTGAGGATCGACCACAAGTTCTCAATGGGATTAAGGTCTGGGGAGTTTCCTGGCCATGGACCCAAAATGTTGATGTTTTGTTCGCCGAGCCACTTAGTTATCACTTTTGCCTTATGGCAAGGTGCTCCATCATGCTGGAAAAGGCATTGGTCGTCACCAAACTGTTCTTGGATGGTTGGGAGAAGTTGCTCTCGGAGGATGTGTTGGTACCATTCTTTATTCATGGCTGTGTTCTTAGGCAAAATTGTGAGTGAACCCACTCCCTTGGCTGAGAAGCAACCCCACACATGAATGGTCTGAAGATGCTTTACTGTTGGCATGACATAGGACTGATGGTAGCGCCCTTGTTGTCAACAAGGTTTATTTGAGCTATGGTCAGCACCATTTTATGAATTGGCTCCAAAAACAATCACTGGGTTATGGTGCAGGGGTTACCGACCGACCATCATCAACATAGACATAGCTGACCTCGGAGTCAAGCAAAAGCCAGACTGCACGGAGGAGGCGACGCGAGTCAATGGAGCCTGAGGTAATGTTAACCGGTCTGAGTGGAATTGTTTTTCCACAGATTTTTACCCGTTTCACGGATGTGCTACCTTGTCCCAGTCCTACTGCTTCCTCTCTCTCTCACCCTATGAATGAACTACCTTGTCCCAGTCCTACTGTTTCCTCTCTCTCTCTCAACCTATGAATGAACTACCTTGTCCCAGTCCTACTGCTTCCTCTCTCTCTCAACCTATGAATGAACTACCTTGTCCCAGTCCTACTGTTTCCTCTCTCTCTCTCTCAACCTTTGAATGAACTACCTTGTCCCAGTCCTACTGTTTCCTCTCTCTCTCTCTCTCTCTCTCTCTCTCTCTCTCTCTCTCTCTCTCTCAACCTATGAATGAACTACCTTGTCCCAGTCCTACTGTTTCCTCTCTCTCTCTCTCAACCTATGAATGAACTACCTTGTCCCAGTCCTACTGTTTCCTCTCTCTCTCTCAACCTATGAATGAACTACCTTGTCCCAGTCCTACTGCTTCCTCTCTCTCTCAACCTATGAATGAACTACCTTGTCCCAGTCCTACTGTTTCCTCTCTCTCTCTCTCTCTCTCTCTCTCTCTCAACCTATGAATGAACTACCTTGTCCCAGTCCTACTGTTTCCTCTCTCTCTCTCTCTCTCTCTCTCTCTCTCTCTCTCTCTCTCTCTCTCTCAACCTATGAATGAACTACCTTGTCCCAGTCCTACTGTTTCCTCTCTCTCTCTCTCAACCTATGAATGAACTACCTTGTCCCAGTCCTACTGTTTCCTCTCTCTCTCTCAACCTATGAATGAACTACCTTGTCCCAGTCCTACTGTTTCCTCTCTCTCTCTCTCTCTCTCTCTCTCTCTCTCTCTCTCTCTCTCTCAACCTATGAATGAACTACCTTGTCCCAGTCCTACTGTTTCCTCTCTCTCTCTCTCAACCTATGAATGAACTACCTTGTCCCAGTCCTACTGTTTCCTCTCTCTCTCTCAACCTATGAATGCTCTGCTATGAAATTTGCTCCTGAAGTGTTGAACTGTTGCACCCTCTATAACCACTGTGGTTATTATTTTGATATAAAAAGGGTTTTTGTAAAATACATTTGATTCATTGTTTTCTGGATGCTGTGTATTCACTGACTGAGTGATGGGACATTTTTATAGTATCTGTAACATATTTTGGTGTATATTTAATCTGCATCTTAACTTCTTAAAATGTCAATCAGCAGTAGAAACAATAACACAGTTTCTCCCTGCTCCTCTTTGGGTATAAAGCTGAGGGACGGGGCTGGAGAAATGGAACCACTATCAAATTCATAGACAGAGATATAGATGCGGACTGAGCATCCATGATATCAACATTGTAACCCTGTTTCTAAGATCTGTTTCCACTACCATGTACCCAGTTCACTTTGGATAAAGGTGTCTGCTAAATGGCATATATTATTAAAGTCTACTTTGACTCTGCCAACTAGCTGCCCAGTGTAGTTACCATTCCTTTCCAATAGAGGGCAGCCAAAGCTAGTTGAAGTCACTACTCTAGCGACAGGGATAAGTGCGCGTTGAAAGAAGTTTTAAATTCAACCAAGTGGTTACACTTGAACCTGTTGTTATAGTGGACAATATAACTAATACTATTTTTACATAAGGGGTGGCAGGTAGCCTAGCGGTTAGAGCGTTGGGCCAATTACAAAAAGGTTGCTGGATGTCACGGTGCGTGTGTACGGAACGAGGAGTAGAGCTGGAGTGACCAGACATTCCTTTATTAATCCAAAAACCGAAAACAAAGGAGAGGTAGTGACCGTGATCTGGCCTGACCACAAACAAGGAACAACACACACAAACCACACCACAGGTGGAAAACAGTGGAACATAAATAGAATCCCCAATTAGAGACAACTCCAGACAGCTGCCTGGGGATTGAAATGAACTAAACCTAAAAACACCCCAGTCCATTGTCAGGTCCCAACTGTGGCCCTACAGCTCCCCCTAGAGGGAGCCAGAGACCTGGCCTCAGTCAGAACCCTACAGCTCCCCCTAGAGGGAGCCAGAGATCTGGCCTCAGTCAGAACCCTACAGCTCCCCCTAGAGGGAGCCAGAGACCTGGCCTCAGTCAGAACCCTACAGCTCCCCCTAGAGGGAGCCAGAGACCTGGCCTCAGTCAGAAACCTACAGCTCCCCCTAGAGGGAGCCAGAGACCTGGCCTCAGTCAGAACCCTACAGCTCCCCCTAGAGGGAGCCAGAGACCTGGCCTCAGTCAGAACCCTACAGCTCCCCCTAGAGGGAGCCAGAGACCTGGCCTCAGTCAGAACCCTACAGCTCCCCCTAGAGGGAGCCAGAGACCTGGCCTCAGTCAGAACCCTACAGCTCCCCCTAGAGGGAGCCAGAGACCTGGCCTCAGTCAGAACCCTACAGCTCCCCCTAGAGGGAGCCAGAGAGCCACGTCCAGTAAATACATCGCCATCCAGACAGACTGACAGGAACCTCTGACTGGGTGTAATACAGACACCATCCAGACAGACTGACAGGAACCTCTGACTGGGTGTAATACAGACACCATCCAGACAGACGGACAGGAACCTCTGACTGGGTGTAATACAGACACCATCCAGACAGACTGACAGGAACCTCTGACTGGGTGTAATACAGACACCATCCAAACAGACGGACAGGAACCTCTGACTGGATGTAATACAGACACCATCCAGACAGACTGACAGGAACCTCTGACTGACAGCCACCATCCAGACAGACTGACAGGAACCTCTGACTGGGTGTAATACAGACACCATCCAGACAGACTGACAGGAACCTCTGACTGACAGCCACCATCCAGACAGACTGACAGGAACCTCTGACTGGGTGTAATACAGACACCATCCAGACAGACTGACAGGAACCTCTGACTGGGTGTAATACAGACACCATCCAGACAGACTGACAGGAACCTCTGACTGGGTGTAATACAGACACCATCCAGACAGACTGACAGGAACCTCTGACTGGGTGTAATACAGACACCATCCAGACAGACTGACAGGAACCTCTGACTGGGTGTAATACAGACACCATCCAGACAGACTGACAGGAACCTCTGACTGGGTGTAATACAGACACCATCCAGACAGACTGACAGGAACCTCTGACTGGGTGTAATACAGACACCATCCAGACAGACTGACAGGAACCTCTGACTGGGTGTAATAGTAAATTCAGTAAATTCAGCCATTTTTGGGAGTTCCAACATTCTCTCTCATGCCAATGACACAACAATGTCAATATGGTGATTTAGTTACAGTTAGCTGGCGTTCTAAATCCTAGTGTTTCCATTCCCCTTTACGTTTGGGTAAGTCACAGTGGTCAGCATTTCTGCCACTGTGTTCTCTCCTCCCCCCTCCCCCTCTCTCCCCCCTCTCCCCCTCTCTCCCCCCTCTCCCAATAGGATGTAGCCCCATCGGGTTCTGGTCAAAAGTTGTGCACTATATAGGGAATAGGGTTCCACTGAACTAAAAGCAGTCTATAATACACTAGGAGAGAATATTCCTGCAGTGGGACAACATACTGTAGCTAGCTATAAAATGCAGGCTAGGACGGCCAACACCAGTGCAAAGCTATCAGATGTCACTGGGTGGATATGCGAGTCATGTTGGGCAGAGGAAGTGGAGGGCCATGGCTACTCTCGCTGAGGACGAAGTCTCTTAGAACGTGGCTAGCCATGGGAGTTCTCGTTGTGTATTCATGTGTGTATACAAAACTATGTCTACACGCATACTGTTCTATGTGTGATTGGGTTATTATTCTGCCTGCCTGCCTGCCTTGCCTGCCTGCCCGCCCGCCCGCCCGCCTGCCTGCCTTAGAATAGGGTGCCATTTGGGATGTAGCCTGTTTTTCCAGCAGACTGTTCAATATCCTGTAGAGTGAAGCAGAGGGGCTTGCCAGGGTTAGTGAAGCGTGGAGAAGGAGAGAGAGTTGAGGACTCTGGCATCATTCTACAGGCCTCTGTATCCATGCCTACATGTTAAACACACAGTCTGGGGAGAATAGGAGAGAACAAGTCAAGAGTGTGTGTGTGTGTGCGTTCCGGAGACAGGGTCTGACCACCAGTGTGTGTGTGTGTGTGTATAGGGGGCACAGTGATATGTTCCCAGGCTGACTGAGTTACAACAGGCTTGATAACACCACTGCATGCTGCATTGCATCCATTCCGTGTGTGTGTGTGTGTGTGTGTGTGTGTGTGTGTGTGTGTGTGTGTGTGTGTGTGTGTGTGTGTGTGAGTGTGTGTGTGTGTGTGTGTGTGTGTGTGTGTGTGTGTGTGTGTGTGTGTGTGTGTGTGTGTGTGTGGCCTTCCTCCCCAGGTGTCCCTGCACCCCTGGCTGCCCTCCTTGCCCTCTGTCACAGGAAGAGGGGGAGAAAGAGAGGGCGAGGACAGAAGGGGGAGAGAGAACAGTGGCGACTCTCTTTATCTGGCTCTAATCTCACTTTGATGCTGTCTAGGGATTTCAGCACAATTTAATTAGGTTATTATTCAGACAGGGGATTTCTCTGCCTCCAGTGTCGGCTGTTACCCTACAACGTCTAGGAAAAGGTCTAACTCTGCTAGCTAGTTTTACATTTCACACACCATTTAATCTCCTATTATTACCATAATAAATGGTTGTTGTCATTACCGTATAGGGTTTGGAGAGGCAGAGGGTGATGTCATTACCGTATAGAGTTTGTAGAGGCAGAGGCAGACCCACGGACCCTGTCAGACCCTGTCTCCTACATTACTGGTGGTCAGACCCTGTCTCCTACATTACTGGTGGTCAGACCCTGTCTCCTACATTACTGGTGGTCAGACCCTGTCTCCTACATTACTGGTGGTCAGACCCTGTCTCCTACATTACTGGTGGTCAGACCCTGTCTCCTGGTGGTCAGAGCCTGTCTCCTGGTGGTCAGACCCTGTCTCCTGGTGGTCAGACCCTGTCTCCTGGTGGTCAGACCCTGTCTCCTGGTGGTCAGACCCTGTCTCCTGCTGGTCAGACCCTGCCTCCTGGTGGTCAGAGCCTGTCTCCTGGTGGTCAGACCCTGTCTCCTGGTGGTCAGACCCTGTCTCCTGGTGGTCAGACCCTGTCTCCTGGTGGTCAGACCCTGTCTCCTGGTGGTCAGACCCTGTCTCCTGGTGGTCAGACCCTGTCTCCTGGTGGTCAGACCCTGTCTCCTGCTGGTCAGAGCCTGTCTCCTGGTGGTCAGACCCTGTCTCCTGGTGGTCAGACCCTGTCTCCTGGTGGTCAGACCCTGTCTCCTGCTGGTCAGACCCTGCCTCCTGGTGGTCAGACCCTGCCTCCTGGTGGTCAGACCCTGCCTCCTGGTGGTCAGAGCCTGTCTCCTGGTGGTCAGACCCTGTCTCCTGGTGGTCAGACCCTGTCTCCTGGTGGTCAGACCCTGTCTCCTGCTGGTCAGATCCTGCCTCCTGCTGGTCAGACCATGCCTCCTGCTGGTCAGACCCTGCCTCCTGCTGGTCAGACCCTGCCTCCTGGTGGTCAGACCCTGCCTCCTGGTGGTCAGACCCTGCCTCCTGGTGGTCAGACCCTGCCTCCTGGTGGTCAGACCCTGTCTCCTGCTGGTCAGACCCTGCCTCCTGGTGGTCAGACCCTGCCTCCTGGTGGTCAGACCCTGCCTCCTGGTGGTCAGACCCTGTCTCCTGCTGGTCAGACCCTGCCTCCTGGTGGTCAGACCCTGCCTCCTGGTGGTCAGACCCTGCCTCCTGGTGGTCAGACCCTGTCTCCTGGTGGTCAGACCCTGTCTCCTGCTGGTCAGACCCTGTCTCCTGGTGGTCAGACCCTGCCTCCTGGTGGTCAGACCCTGTCTCCTGGTGGTCAGACCCTGTCTCCTGCTGGTCAGAGCCTGTCTCCTGGTGGTCAGACCCTGTCTCCTGGTGGTCAGACCCTGTCTCCTGGTGGTCAGACCCTGTCTCCTGGTGGTCAGACCCTGTCTCCTGCTGGTCAGACCCTGCCTCCTGGTGGTCAGACCCTGCCTCCTGGTGGTCAGACCCTGCCTCCTGGTGGTCAGAGCCTGTCTCCTGGTGGTCAGACCCTGCCTCCTGGTGGTCAGACCCTGCCTCCTGGTGGTCAGACCCTGTCTCCTGCTGGTCAGACCCTGCCTCCTGGTGGTCAGACCCTGCCTCCTGGTGGTCAGACCCTGCCTCCTGGTGGTCAGACCCTGTCTCCTGGTGGTCAGACCCTGTCTCCTGCTGGTCAGACCCTGCCTCCTGCTGGTCAGACCCTGTCTCCTGGTGGTCAGACCCTGTCTCCTGGTGGTCAGACCCTGCCTCCTGGTGGTCAGACCCTGCCTCATCCCAAATGGCACCCTATTCTAAAACAGGCTACATCCCAAATGGTTCTGGTCAAAAGTAGTGCACTATATAAGGGAATAAGGTGCCTTTTGGGACGCAAGCTCTGTTTTTCTTCCCCAACTGTCTGATTTCTGTGGTTGTATTATATGAATGTCCCATAGTTCCTGTCTGATTTCTGTGGTTGTATTATATGAATGTCCCATAGTTCCTGTCTGATTTCTGTGGTTGTATTATATGAATGTCCCATAGTTCCTGTCTGATTTCTGTGGTTGTATTATATGAATGTGCCATAGTTCCTGTCTGATTTCTGTGGTTGTATTATATGAATGTCCCATAGTTCCTGTCTGATTTCTGTGGTTGTATTATATGAATGTCCCATAGTTCCTGTCTGATTTCTGTGGTTGTATTATATGAATGTGCCATAGTTCCTGTCTGATTTCTGTGGTTGTATTATATGAATGTCCCATAGTTCCTGTCTGATTTCTGTGGTTGTATTATATGATTGTCCCATAGTTCCTGTCTGATTTCTGTGGTTGTATTATATGATTGTCCCATAGTTCCTGTCTTATTTCTGTGGTTGTATTATATGAATGTCCCATAGTTCCTGTCTGATTTCTGTGGTTGTATTATATGAATGTCCCATAGTTCCTGTCTGATTTCTGTGGTTGTATTATATGAATGTGCCATAGTTCCTGTCTGATTTCTGTGGTTGTATTATATGAATGTCCCATAGTTCCTGTCTGATTTCTGTGGTTGTATTATATGAATGTCCCATAGTTCCTGTCTGATTTCTGTGGTTGTATTATATGAATGTCCCATAGTTCCTGTCTGATTTCTGTGGTTGTATTATATGAATGTCCCATAGTTCCTGTCTGATTTCTGTGGTTGTATTATATGAATGTCCCATAGTTCCTGTCTGATTTCTGTGGTTGTATTATATGAATGTCCCATAGTTCCTGTCTGATTTCTGTGGTTGTATTATATGAATGTGCCATAGTTCCTGTCTGATTTCTGTGGTTGTATTATATGAATGTCCCATAGTTCCTGTCTGATTTCTGTGGTTGTATTATATGAATGTCCCATAGTTCCTGTCTGATTTCTGTGGTTGTATTATATGAATGTGCCATAGTTCCTGTCTGATTTCTGTGGTTGTATTATATGAATGTCCCATAGTTCCTGTCTGATTTCTGTGGTTGTATTATATGATTGTCCCATAGTTCCTGTCTGATTTCTGTGGTTGTATTATATGATTGTCCCATAGTTCCTGTCTTATTTCTGTGGTTGTATTATATGAATGTCCCATAGTTCCTGTCTGATTTCTGTGGTTGTATTATATGAATGTCCCATAGTTCCTGTCTGATTTCTGTGGTTGTATTATATGAATGTGCCATAGTTCCTGTCTGATTTCTGTGGTTGTATTATATGAATGTCCCATAGTTCCTGTCTGATTTCTGTGGTTGTATTATATGAATGTCCCATAGTTCCTGTCTGATTTCTGTGGTTGTATTATATGAATGTGCCATAGTTCCTGTCTGATTTCTGTGGTTGTATTATATGAATGTCCCATAGTTCCTGTCTGATTTCTGTGGTTGTATTATATGATTGTCCCATAGTTCCTGTCTGATTTCTGTGGTTGTATTATATGAATGTCCCATAGTTCCTGTCTGATTTCTGTGGTTGTATTATATGAATGTCCCATAGTTCCTGTCTGATTTCTGTGGTTGTATTATATGAATGTCCCATAGTTCCTGTCTGATTTCTGTGGTTGTATTATATGAATGTCCCATAGTTCCTGTCTGATTTCTGTGGTTGTATTATATGAATGTCCCATAGTTCCTGTCTGATTTCTGTGGTTGTATTATATGAATGTCCCATAGTTCCTGTCTGATTTCTGTGGTTGTATTATATGAATGTCCCATAGTTCCTGTCTGATTTCTGTGGTTGTATTATATGAATGTCCCATAGTTCCTGTCTGATTTCTGTGGTTGTATTATATGAATGTCCCATAGTTCCTGTCTGATTTCTGTGGTTGTATTATATGATTGTGCCATAGTTCCTGTCTGATTTCTGTGGTTGTATTATATGAATGTCCCATAGTTCCTGTCTGATTTCTGTGGTTGTATTATATGAATGTCCCATAGTTCCTGTCTGATTTCTGTGGTTGTATTATATGAATGTCCCATAGTTCCTGTCTGATTTCTGTGGTTGTATTATATGATTGTGCCATAGTTCCTGTCTGATTTCTGTGGTTGTATTATATGATTGTGCCATAGTTCCTGTCTGATTTCTGTGGTTGTATTATATGAATGTGCCATAGTTCCTGTCTGATTTCTGTGGTTGTATAATATGAATGTCCCATAGTTCCTGTCTGATTTCTGTGGTGGTATTATATGAATGTCCCATAGTTCTTCTGTCCCATAGTACATTATTTACTGTCATGTTGGAATAAACCTGTCATGTCGGAATACGCTTGTCAAGATCGGAACCATAGATTTAGGTTAGCATGTATTTCTTCATTTAAGGACCATTGGTAGTAGTGTCTCCGCGGTCTTATCAGCTGGTTAACTGACAGACAGTTTGAGATGTTAGGATGGAGAGATAGTGATTACTTCATTCATTATTAAACAGGGTCATTGGTCTGGACCTGTTGGACTAAAACACCCTGTCCCCTGGGAAACGCTCTCTCTTTCTGTCTGTCTCTTTCCCTGTCCCCTGGGAAACGCTCTCTCCCTCTCTCTCTCTCTTTCTGTCTGTCTCTTTCCCTGTCCCCTGGGTGTCATTAACTCAGGTGGGTGGAGGCTTTGTAGGCAACACATGATGATGGGAGGAGTTTGTGTATGTAGATAGATAGATAGATAGATAGATAGATAGATAGATAGATAGATAGATAGATAGATAGATAGATAGATAGATAGATAGATAGATAGATAGATAGATAGATAGATAGATAGATAGATAGATAGATAGATACTTTATTGATCCCCCGGGGGGGAAATTTCATTGTCAAGCAGCTACAACAAAACACAGGGCAGGTGCAAAATGCCAGAACGAAAGTACACAAAAGACAGATACACGGTACATTATACATAGAGCGGCAGTATGAAAAAGTATAGAAATACAAGATATCTGGAGTGCAAAAAAATAAAAGCTATAAAAGAGACATTGCATAGTATGAGTGGTTGGCTGAATATGTACACTATACATTGGTGGATGTTGGATGGTTAACTATACTATACAGGTTGATGGCAGATAAATACTTTAATATAAATACTTAGATAAATACGCTAAAAATGCGTATGATATGAGCGAGGGTAATAATAGTTTACTTAATAGACAGACTGGGTAAATGAACAGGTAAGTGAATATTTTGCATGGTTAAATTAGCTGTACAGTTAGGTATACAGTTATATTTACAGATAAGTGAATACTTGCGTGGTTACACAAACTGTACAGGTAAATGACAGGAAGAGATACTTTAATAGCTAAATGTGTGTATGATATCATTTGGGGTAATAATAGTAATTCCCTTAAAATACAGTCCATAGTGCGCAGGGTTTAATTACAGACAACTGCACTTATTGCACATTTGATATACTAAAAGCAATGAGAAAAGGTGCAACTGGCAGGATACTAATAATATGCATTCCTGAGTGAATGCCTACATAGGTTAAGTCCAATAATTACTTACAATATTGCATGTGATATGATATAACAACTGTACATGAGTATGTATATACAGACCTGTATGAATTAATAGGTCCTGAGTGAATGAGTGATTACAGACCAGAGTTACTCACGGATGGATGCATAATTGTTAAACTAGGTCCTAGCACCCCAACAGTTCCAGATCTATGTTGCCGACGGCACGGCACCCCGGTGAGGCATTATATAGTCTAATAGCCGCCGGCAGGAAGGACCTCCTGTAGCGCTCTCTGGCACACCGTGGTGGGATCAGTCTGTGACTGAAAGTGCTCCTCTGCGTCATAACCATGGCATGCAGAGGGTGGGTGACGTTGTCCATGATGGCCAGCAGTTTGGCCAGGATCCGTCTCTCCGCCACCTCCTCTAGAGTGTCAAGGCTCATCCCCAGGACAGAGCTAGCCTAAGTGTGTCTATATTATATTATACAAAACCTACAGGTGTAACAGTGTATTATAATATTATATAAACCTACAGGTCAGTAACAGTGTATTATTATATTATATAAACCTACAGGTCAGTATCAGTGTATTATTATATAAAACCTACAGGTCAGTATCAGTGTATTATTATATTATATAAACCTACAGGTCAGTATCAGTGTATTATTATATTATATAAAACCTACAGGTCAGTATCAGTGTATTATAATATTATATAAACCTACAGGTCAGTATCAGTGTATTAATATATAAAACCTACAGGTCAGTATCAGTGTATTATTATATTATATAAACCTACAGGTCAGTATCAGTGTATTATTATATTATATAAACCTACAGGTCAGTATCAGTGTATTATTATATTATTTAAAACCTACAGGTCAGTATCAGTGTATAATAATATTATATGTAGATATGTTACTACATTATCAGGACCAGAATGTGCTGACAAGTCACCAGAAAACAATACACTTTGTCTATTTTAGGCTTAAGAGTTAGGTTTAGGGTTTGGGGTTAAGGTTAGGCTAAAGGTTAGGTTTCAGGTTAGTAGTTAGGGTTAGGTTTAGGGGTTAGGGAACATAGGATTTTGAATGGGAATACATTCTTACTCGCCAGAAAGTATTGAAAATTCACATTTAAAAAGCTATGTGTAGTCCTCTTTGGTATTTTAATGGTGTTATAACAGTGTGAGTAGAGAGAGAGAGCTGCAGAGGCAGATTCCATAGCCCTGGTCGCTGGCCATAGGGCTCTGGTCAAAAGCAGTGAATATGTGAATATGGTGCCATTTGGGACGCAGACTTAGTCAAATCATATCAAATCAAATGTCATTGGTCACATAGACATGTTTAGCAGATGTTATTGCGGGTGTAGCGAAAAGCTTGTGCTTCTAGCTCTTACAGTGCAGTAATATCTAACAAGTAATATCTAGCAATTTCAAAACATATACCCAATACACACAAATCTAAGTAAGGAATGAGTTAGGGATATATACATATATAGACAAGCAATGTCAGAGCAGCATGGACTAAGATACAGTAGAATAGTATAACCAACAGACCAGTAACAGACCAGACCAGTCAACAGACCAGACCAGTCAACAGACCAGACCAGCCAACAGACCAGACCAGTCAACAGACCAGACCAGCCAACAGACCAGACCAGCCAACAGACCAGACCAGTCAACAGACCAGACCAGCCAACAGACCAGACCAGTCAACAGACCAGACCAGTCAACAGACCAGACCAGCCAACAGACCAGACCAGTCAACAGACCAGACCAGTCAACAGACCAGACCAGCCAACAGACCAGACGAGCCAACAGACCAGACCAGCCAACAGACCAGACCAGTCAAGAGACCAGACCAGCCAACAGACCAGACCAGCCAACAGACCAGACCAGTCAACAGACCAGACCAGTCAACAGACCAGACCAGTCAACAGACCAGACCAGCCAACAGACCAGACCAGTCAACAGACCAGACCAGTCAACAGACCAGACCAGACCAGTCAACAGACCAGACCAGTCAACAGACCAGACCAGACCAGTAACAGACCAGACCAGTCAACAGACCAGACCAGACCAGTAACAGACCAGACCAGTCAACAGACCAGACCAGTCAACAGACCAGACCAGTCAACAGACCAGACCAGACCAGTCAACAGACCAGACCAGTCAACAGACCAGACCAGACCAGTAACAGACCAGACCAGTCAACAGACCAGACCAGTCAACAGACCAGACCAGTCAACAGACCAGACCAGCCAACAGACCAGACCAGCCAACAGACCAGACCAGCCAACAGACCAGACCAGTCAACAGACCAGACCAGCCAACAGACCAGACCAGCCAACAGACCAGACCAGTCAACAGACCAGACCAGCCAACAGACCAGACCAGTCAACAGACCAGACCAGTCAACAGACCAGACCAGTCAACAGACCAGACCAGTCAACAGACCAGACCAGTCAACAGACCAGACCAGTCAACAGACCAGACCAGCCAACAGACCAGACCAGTCAACAGACCAGACCAGTCAACAGACCAGACCAGCCAACAGACCAGACCAGCCAACAGACCAGACCAGCCAACAGACCAGACCAGTCAAGAGACCAGACCAGCCAACAGACCAGACCAGCCAACAGACCAGACCAGTCAACAGACCAGACCAGCCAACAGACCAGACCAGCAAACAGACCAGACCAGTCAACAGACCAGACCAGCCAACAGACCAGACCAGTCAACAGACCAGACCAGTAAACAGACCAGTAACAGACCAGACCAGTCAACAGACCAGACCAGCCAACAGACCAGACCAGCCAACAGACCAGACCAGACAACAGACCAGACCAGCCAACAGACCAGACCAGTCAACAGACCAGACCAGTCAACAGACCAGACCAGCCAACAGACCAGACCAGCCAACAGACCAGACCAGTCAAGAGACCAGACAACAGACCAGACCAGCCAACAGACCAGACCAGTCAACAGACCAGACCAGCCAACAGACCAGACCAGTCAACAGACCAGACCAGTAAACAGACCAGACAACAGACCAGACCAGCCAACAGACCAGACCAGCCAACAGACCAGACCAGTCAACAGACCAGACCAGTCAACAGACCAGACCAGTCAACAGACCAGACCAGTAAACAGACCAGACCAGTAAACAGACCAGACCAGTCAACAGACCAGACCAGTAAAACAGATCAGACCAGTCAACAGACCAGACCAGTAAACAGACCAGACCAGTCAACAGACCAGACTGATAAGAGACAGGAACAGAACAGATCTGATGGGGACTGATAAGAGATAGGAACAGAACAGATCTGATGGGGACTGATAAGAGACAGGAACAGAACAGATCTGATGGGGACTGATAAGAGACAGGAACAGAACAGATCTGAAGGGGACTGATAAGAGACAGGAACAGAACAGATCTGAAGGGGACTGATAAGAGACAGGAACAGAACAGATCTGATGGTGACTGATAAGAGACAGGAACAGAACAGATCTGATGGGGACTGATAAGAGACAGGAACAGATCTGATGGGGACTGATAAGAGACAGGAACAGAACAGATCTGATGGTGACTGATAAGAGACAGGAAGAGAACAGATCTGATGGTGACTGATAAGAGACAGGAACAGAACAGATCTGATGGTGACTGATAAGAGACAGGAACAGAACAGATCTGATGGTGACTGATAAGAGACAGGAACAGAACAGATCTGAAGGGGACTGATAAGAGACAGGAACAGAACAGATCTGAAGGGGACTGATAAGAGACAGGAACAGAACAGATCTGAAGGGGACTGATAAGAGACAGGAACAGAACAGATCTGATGGGGACTGATAAGAGACAGGAACAGAACAGATCTGATGGGGACTGATAAAAGACAGGAACAGAACAGATCTGATGGGGACTGATAAGAGACAGGAACAGAACAGATCTGATGGGGACTGATAAGAGACAGGAACAGAGCAGATCTGATGGGGACTGATAAGAGACAGGAACAGAGCAGATCTGATGGGGACTGATAAAAGACAGGAACAGAACAGATCTGATGGGGACTGATAAGAGACAGGAACAGAACAGATCTGAAGGGGACTGATAAGAGACAGGAACAGAACAGATCTGATGGGGACTGATAAGAGACAGGAACAGAACAGATCTGATGGTGACTGATAAAAGACAGGAACAGAGCAGATCTGATGGGGACTGATAAGAGACAGGAACAGAACAGATCTGAAGGGGACTGATAAGAGACAGGAACAGAACAGATCTGATGGGGACTGATAAGAGACAGGAACAGAACAGATCTGATGGTGACTGATAAAAGACAGGAACAGAGCAGATCTGATGGGGACTGATAAGAGACAGGAACAGAACAGATCTGATGGGGACTGATAAGAGACAGGAAGAGAACAGATCTGATGGGGACTGATAAGAGACAGGAACAGAACAGATCTGATGGGGACTGATAAGAGACAGGAACAGAGCAGATCTGATGGGGACTGATAAGAGACAGGAACAGAACAGATCTGAAGGGGACTGATAAGAGACAGGAACAGAACAGATCTGAAGGGGACTGATAAGAGACAGGAACAGAACAGATCTGAAGGGGACTGATAAGAGACAGGAACAGAACAGATCTGAAGGGGACTGATAAGAGACAGGAACAGAACAGATCTGAAGGGGACTGATAAGAGACAGGAACAGAACAGATCTGATGGGGACTGATAAAAGACAGGAACAGAGCCTGACCACTTCACACCTCCAGGGGGCCAAGCCTTAAATCTAACAAACCCAGACGTTTCCACTCTCACTGCACCACTACCGCTCCTCTTCCTGACTGTGTCCTGAATGGCACCCTACTACCTACATAGCCTATGGGCCCTGGTCAAAAGCAGTACACTTTATAGGGAATAGGGTGCCATTTGGGAGGCAAATCCTGACTCTGGGATCACTCTGCACCTGGAAAATCAACTCAACTTGTTTTAATGAGCTGAAAAGAGTCACCTTTTGCTGTATTTAGCCATTTTTCCTAGATATCATTCCCCAAAGGAAGTGTTGATGTATTCACTGCGCCTATTTGGACAATGGTTCAAAGACGATTGGATGACAGAACTGGCTGTAATAATGACGGAGATGTCCATGATTCCAGAGAGGTTGATTACAATACTGGGTGGGGTGAATATATTTGAGTGTTAATTCACCTGTTACCATACATGTTTCATTTTAAAACATTTATCTTACAAAGGAGTTGTTTAATCTAACTGCTTTTATTTATTTATTTTTTATTTTGTTTTTACATGGAATTGTATTTGTTTTTTTTAACTAAATTTTTTCTAACCTTTACAGGAAAATGCCACAGGCACTATCTGATGTGTGGAGACATTTCACTGCAGCTACTGTAGAAGGAAAAGCTGTGTACATTTACAAATACTGTGACAAATCATGTGAAGAATGCAACAAAGATGCAGAATCATCTGGCCAAGTGCATAACGTTCCCTCAGCGCTCACAACAAGCAACCTCTGACAAAAGTCCCTCTACTTCTATTCGAGGTGAAAATGATGAATCAGACACCTTATCCATAGCAACAGCTAATTTTCCTCCTGGAAGCTTTGGGATGGAGATGCAATATGGCAGTCGTGCCAACATATCTCATCAGCCACCTGGTTGAAGGGACTTTGCATTTTACAGATGTATGTTGAAAACGTTTTTGGGAGATGCGATGGATCATTGGGGATCATTCAATATTTCCTTTTGTTGTTCAGTGAAATCATCCCATGTGAAGAGTCAACTAATTTAATTAAAGTTCAATTCGTAACTAAAATGTTTTATTTATTTATATTAGAAGGATTTAATCATTTGCAATTATGTCTACTTATGATAAGGTAAAAGATTTATGTTTCTGTCTCCATATGATATGGTAAATATATCCAATTAAAAAAACATCTACATTTAAATGGTATTAATATTAATGTGCATATATTTCCGTTAATTTCCATATATTTCCGTTAATTCCCATATATTCCTGTTAATTCCCACAGAAAGTTTCCACCTCTGAATATTCCCCAAAATGTGCAACCCTAATCACAACTACACATTCCTATTGGCACCAGAGATCCCAGAGAGCATAAGAACACTGCAATATTACTATTACATACCATTACAACCGTAATAATCAAAGAGATTATTTTCTGAGATAACAAGACGTAAGAAGACTCTTCTAATGTTACATGCTAATTTGAAGGATGCATACAACTCCACTACAATCCCTCCCCTCGGTAGATCGGATCACAACCTTGTCTACCTCACTCCACTCTACAGGCCTTTGGTCCAACAGCAGCCTGCGACCACTAGGACCGGAGGCGAATGAGGCCCTACAGGACTGCTTTGATACAGACTGGGATGTGCTCTGTGAGGCTCATGGGGAGGACATCGATGGACTTACTGACTCCATAACGGACTATAGTAATTTTTGTGTAGACAACACTGTACCCACCAGGAAGGTACGCTGTTTTCCAAATAATAAACCCTGGGTCACCAGCGACCTGAAGGACCTGCTGAATGAGAAGAAGAGGGCCTTCAAGGAGAGGGACAAGGACAAATTGAAATGCGTCCAGAGGGAGCTGAAGTTGCGGATTGCTGAGGGGAAGAGAGGGTATAAGGTGAAGATGGTAGACAAGCTGAGGCAGAGCCAGGTGAGAGGTGTGGAAGGGTATGAGAAATATCACTGGCTTCAAAAAGTCAAACAGTGGGCAGACGGAGGGGACCCAGGACAGAGCCAATGAGCTGAACCAATTTTTTTAACAGGTTTGATACTGGCCCTGTCCACCTCCCTTCCAGCTCCCCAGACCACACACCCTCACGGCTGTCCCACCCCCACTTTGCTCACAACACCTCTGCTGAGACAATCAGTGACCCAACCTCCACCCCTGCTCCCCCTGGACTGATCCTCAACACCCCCCTTCCCCCCACCTCCCCACCTCGGCTGGCTTTCACCACCAACCAAGTGAAGAGAGAGCTGGAGAGACTACATCAGTGGAAAGCGGCGGGCCCTGATGGCATCAGCCCAAGGGTGCTTAGGGTCTGTGCTGACCAACTGTGTGGAATACTCCAGCAACCCTTCAACCTTAGCCTGAGCCTAGAAAGGGTCCCTGTGCTGTGGACATCCTGCCTCGTGGACATCCTGCCTCGTCCCAGTGCCCAAGAAGGCGCACCCCACTGTCCTGAATGACTTCAGACCTGTAGCGCTAACATCCCACATCATGAAGACCCTGGAAAGGTTAGTCCTCGCTCACCTCAGACCCCTGGTGTGTACATCACTGGACCCCTGCAGTTATCATACAAGCGCAACATCGGGGTGGATGATGCAATCATCTACCTTCTGCAGAGGGCCTACTCTCACCTGGACAACGCAGGTTGCACTGTGATGGTTATGTTTTTTGACTTCTCCAGTGCCTTCAATACCATTCAGCCCCTGCTACTGGGTGAGAAGATGAAGAGGATGAAAGTGGAAGCACCCTTAGTCTCCTGGGTTACGGACTACCTGACCGGTAGCCACAATTTGTGCGACTACAGAGCTGTGTGTCAGAACGGGCAGTGAGCAACACAGGGGCCCCCCAGGGAACGGTCCTGTCCCCCTTCCTGTTCACCCTCTACACCTCGGACTTCAGATATAACTCTGAAACATGCCACCTACAGAAGTTCTCGGATGACTCCGCAATTGTAGGGTGCATTAGGGGTGGGCAGGAGGAGGAGTACAGGAGCACAATCAGTGACTTTGTGTTGTGGTGTGAGCAGAACCACCTTCAGCTCAACATCAGCAAAACAAAGGAGATGGTGTTGGACTTCAGGAGAACCAAGGCACAACTGACTGCAGTCCCTATACAGGGGATGGATGTGGAAATGGTTGGGTCATACAAGATCCTGGGAGTCCATATGGACAATAGGCTGGAATGGGTTGGTAACACCGGGGCCCTGTACAAGGGCCAGAGCCAATTCTACTTTCTGATGAGGCTCAGGTCCTTCAACGTGTGCAGTAAACTACTGAATACCTTCTACCACCACCCTCCTTTAAAAGGAGGGTGTTGCTTGAAATCATTGTTCTTCCTCTGTCAACCATGGTTACCTGCAAGGAAACACGTGACGTAATCATTGCTTTGCACAAAAAGGGCTTCACAGGCAAGGATATAGCTGCTGGTAAGATTGCACCTAAATCAACCATTTATCGGATCATCAAGAACTTCAAGGAGAGAGGTTAAATTGTTGTGAAGAAGGCGTCAGGGCGCAAAAGAAAGTCCAGCAAGCGCAAGGACCGTCTCCTAAAGTTGATTCAGCTGCGGGATCGGGGCAACACCAGTGCAGAGCTTGCTCAGGAATGGCAGCAGGCAGGTGTGAGTGCATCTGCACGCACAGTGAGGCAAAGACTTTTGGAGGATGGCCTGGTGTCAAGAAGGGCAGCAAAGAAGCCACTTCTCTCCAGGAAAAACATCACTGACAGACTGATATTCTGCAAAAGGTACAGGGATTGGACTGCTGATGACTGGGGTAGAGTCATTTTCTCTGATGAATTGTCTGGCCGAGGCAAATATATGGTGAAATTATTGTCTTTCCACTTCCGTATTATGGCCCCAACAGTGCTCACATGAACATTCAGAAGCTTAGAAATGCGCCTATAACCAATGCCATCATTATGTTTTGCAGCAATTAGGTTGCGAAGGTCTTGAGACAGCTCTTTGCTTTTACCCATCATGAGATGTGTCTTGTGTGACACCTTGGCAATGAGACCTTTTTGTAGGCCATCAGTTGGGACTGAACCAGCTGATATTAATTTGCACTGACAGGGGGCTGGATTGCTTTTTAATTACTGATAGTTTTCAGCTGTTGTCTTGGCTTTCCATGCCTTTTTGAACCTCCCTTTCTTCATGTGTTCAATACTTTTTCCCTGTGTCATTTCACATTATTACACATAACTTAATATCTGAACTTATTTGTTTTGGTTTCTTTGTATGTATGGATTTCTTGGGTTGTTACCAACATCTGGTGAATTTCATGACAATAGCACCTTTGGAAATATATTTACTGAGAAAAATGGTGACGTGTTCAATACTTATTTCACCCGCTGTATATATTTTTAGCCCTGCACGTGTACATACACACACACACACACACACACACACACACACACACACACACACACACACACACACACACACACACACACACACACACACACACACGCACACACACACACACACACACACACACACCACACCTCTCAGCCAGCAGGGTACCATCTTAATGACCAGTGTTGCTTCTGTGGAGGTGTGAACTTGAAATGCTACTGAGACCATGAGAACAAAGATGTTGGGCTGAGGGACAACTGTAAAGACCTCCTAACCTGCTCACTCTGAGACAATTAATGCATGATGCACTAGTTTACTGAAGACACTCTCTCTCCCAGGATCTGTGGAAACTCTCACACTCTCTGTTGCTTCTCTCTCTCTCCCAGGATCTGTGGAAACGCTCCCTCTCTCTGCTGCTTCTCTCTCTCCCAGGATCTGTAGAAACTCTCTCTCTCTCTCTCTCTCTGCTGCTTATCTCTCTCTCCCAGGATCTGTAGAAACTATCTCTCTCTCTCTCTCTCTTTGCTGCTTCTCTCTCTCTCCCAGGATCTGTGGAAACTCTCCCACTCTCTCCCTCTCTCTGCTGCTTCTCTCTCTCTCCCAGGATCTGTAGAAACTCTCTCTCTCTCTCTCTCTCTCCGCGGGTTCTCTCTCTCTCCCAGGATCTGTGGAAACTCTCTCTCTCTCTCTCTCTCTCTCTCTCTCTCTCTCTCTCTCTCTCTCTCTCTCTCTCTCTCTCTCTCTGCGGGTTCTCTCTCTCTCCCAGGATCTGTGGAAACTCTCTTGCTCTCTCTAGCTCTCTCTCGCTCTCTCTCTGTATGTCACTGTTTGTCTCTTTCTCTCTCTCACCCTATCTCATTTCATACACAGCTGACCGACCGTATGGGGCTCAGTAGGTTGAACCCAGCTGTGCTACATACCAAGCAGAGACAAATACGCTTCAAGACTTCAAGGTCGAGCTCTACTCCCTCACAAGGCTGAAGTCCATCGTAGGAAATAAATGCAATAATACTTTATACCCCTGTGGCATCTTGTGTATTTCTCTTGGTTTGGATTGAATGGTTCAAGCTAATCTCTCACACTGACAACAGGGTTGGAAACAAAAGACTGAAAATCCTCAAGTGTGGAATTCAAGTTTCCCTAAAAATTCCAGGCCATTAATCTTTCCTGAAAAGGAAAATCATTATCAAACGGGTAAACACCTTCTCCTTGCTATATTCCAAAGTATGGAAAAGCCAAGGCTGGTTTCAGTGAAGGGAAACCTTAAAAAACTCAACAGAAAAGATTACAAAGAGATTACAGAAACAAAAGCTTTCAAGTCTGAGGTGAACTGATGTCTCAAAGCTAGCTAGCTACAGTACTTTAAAACCAAACACAAACTTCTAACTAACCTCAACTGTTTTTCAGAAACTCAGTCTGAAATGGCACCCTATTCCCTACATAGTACCCTGGGCTCTGGTCAAACACCATAACACACACACACTATGTAGTGTTCATTACCTTGAGAAGCACCATAACACTATGCAGTGTTCATTACCTTGAGACGCACCATAACACTATGCAGTGTTCATTACCTTGAGACGCACCATAACACTATGTAGTGTTCATTACCTTGAGAAGCACCATAACACTATGTAGTGTTCATTACCTTGAGAAGCACCATAACACTATGTAGTGTTCATTACCTTGAGAAGCACCATAACACTATGTAGTGTTCATTACCTTGAGACGCACCATAACACTATGCAGTGTTCATTACCTTGAGACGCACCATAACACTATGCAGTGTTCATTACCTTGAGACACACCATAACACTATGCAGTGGACATGTGTTTGAGTGGACATGTAGATTGATGAGGATGTTGTCTCTGTCATTATGGGGTATTGTATGTAGATTGATGAGGATGTTGTCTCTGTCATTATGGGGTATTGTGTATAGATTGATGAGGATGTTGTCTCTGTCATTATGGGGTATTGTGTGTAGATTGATGAGGATGTTGTCTCTGTCATTATGGGGTATTGTGTATAGATTGATGAGGATGTTGTCTCTGTCATTATGGGGTATTGTGTGTAGATTGATGAGGATGTTGTCTCTGTCATTATGGGGTATTGTATGTAGATTGATGAGGATGTTGTCTCTCTGTCATTATGGGGTATTGTATGTAGATTGATGAGGATGTTGTCTCTGTCATTATGGGGTATTGTATGTAGATTGATGGGGATGTTGTCTCTGTCATTATGGGGTATTGTATGTAGATTGATGAGGATGTTGTCTCTGTCATTATGGGGTATTGTATGTAGATTGATGAGGATGTTGTCTCTGTCATTATGGGGTATTGTGTGTAGATTGAAGAGGATGTTGTCTCTGTCATTATGGGGTATTGTATGTAGATTGATGAGGATGTTGTCTCTGTCATTATGGGGTATTGTGTGTAGATTGATGAGGATGTTGTCTCTGTCATTATGGGGTATTGTGTGTAGATTGATGAGGATGTTGTCTCTGTCATTATGGGGTATTGTGTGTAGATTGATGAGGATGTTGTCTCTCTGTCATTATGGGGTATTGTGTATAGATTGATGAGGATGTTGTCTCTGTCATTATGGGGTATTGTGTGTAGATTGATGAGGATGTTGTCTCTGTCATTATGGGGTATTGTATGTAGATTGATGAGGATGTTGTCTCTGTCATTATGGGGTATTGTATGTAGATTGATGAGGATGTTGTCTCTGTCATTATGGGGTATTGTATGTAGATTGATGAGGATGTTGTCTCTGTCATTATGGGGTATTGTATGTAGATTGATGAGGATGTTGTCTCTGTCATTATGGGGTATTGTGTGTAGATTGATGAGGATGTTGTCTCTGTCATTATGGGGTATTGTGTGTAGATTGATGAGGATGTTGTCTCTGTCATTATGGGGTATTGTGTGTAGATTGATGAGGATGTTGTCTCTGTCATTATGGGGTATTGTGTGTAGATTGATGAGGATGTTGTCTCTCTGTCATTATGGGGTATTGTGTGTAGATTGATGAGGATGTTGTCTCTGTCATTATGGGGTATTGTATGTAGATTGATGAGGATGTTGTCTCTGTCATTATGGGGTATTGTGTGTAGATTGATGAGGATGTTGTATCTGTCATTATGGGGTATTGTGTGTAGATTGATGAGGATGTTGTCTCTGTCATTATGGGGTATTGTGTGTAGATTGATGAGGATGTTGTCTCTGTCATTATGGGGTATTGTATGTAGATTGATGAGGATGTTGTCTCTGTCATTATGGGGTATTGTGTGTAGATTGATGAGGATGTTGTCTCTGTCATTATGGGGTATTGTATGTAGATTGATGAGGATGTTGTCTCTGTCATTATGGGGTATTGTGTGTAGATTGATGAGGATGTTGTCTCTGTCATTATGGGGTATTGTGTGTAGATTGATGAGGGAAACAACATCCTCCATTTTAGAATAAGGCTGTAACGTAACAAAATGTGGAAAAAGTAAATGGGTCTGAATACTTTCCGAATGCATCAACAAATTGGCGAGGGCACTAGAACAGTCTGCAGCACCCGGCCTCACCCTACTAGAATCTGAAGTCAAATGTCTACTGATGATCTGGTGCTTCTGTCACCAACCAAGGAGGGCCTACAGCAGCACCTAGATCTTCTGCACAGATTCTGTCAGACCTGGGCCCTGACAGTAAATCTCAGACAGACAAAAATAATGGTGTTCCAAAAAAGGTCCAGTTGCCAGGACCACAAATACAAATTCCATCTAGACACCGTTTCTCTGAGCACACAAAAAACGATACATACCTCGGCCTAAACATCAGCGCCACAGGCAATGTTCCATATAACTTTTTTTAATCACTGAGCAAATTTCAGGTCTGCTTAGCGTTTACTGTGAACACAGGCTGTACCCACTTTAAGTTAGTTTTAACAGTGTTCAAGTAGGCGGCTGTGGCTATTTGACCATAACGTAGGCCTAACAGAGTGACCTACCATCACAAACAATGGAGAAAATGCATCCCATAATAATTTAATGTGGAAATAGCTGTTCTAGCGTTCAGACTACAGTAGCAGCCAATGTGTGGTGTTCAATGTAGGCCTACATTCCATGAAACATGCAGGGCTTTACATGAACCTGTTCATCTACTTGTCCTTCATACAAGGTGGTGACTGAACATGTTATTGTGTTCTGTGAATGTTGCTGTGATGCAAGAAACCATTATTACAGACAATCAGACAAATTATTTTACCCCCTGCCTATTGGCTAATTAAATAATTCAAGCCTGTCTTAAAATACAATAGTGCCCCATTAAGACAAAAAAAAGCTCTTTACCTGACTCGCTTTTCAAGATTGACACGTTTTGTGCTCTTGTAGGAAGCAACCGCTCCCCATTTGCTGACTAATGATCTATAACTGGGTTAATAACTCACTAACTAACAAAGGAAATGAACAAAATGTGCACACATGCAGCTCTGGCTTTGATCTCAAAGCAAGCACATCTACTCACGACCGCTGATGCTGTAAACACAGTCCAGTTCAAAGTAAATAGCATAGATCCATTTATGGCAATGGTCTATTTGTATATAGGCCTACTGCAGCTCTGATTGGTTATGGCACCGGTCTGTGTAGAGTACGTGCCTGAGTCATACCTGTCAATGCAATAGTATCCTACTCCCATCTGTTCTGCCTACAACTAAATATCTTGCAAAGTTATTTTTGCATACTAAGTCTTGCATAGTTAATTGTGTTTCGGTATGTTGTATTGAAAGTGGCTGATATTGCATTGATTCGATCACAATTCCCAAAGAAACTAACTAACGGGGAGTTCAATCTGCTTATATTTCTTCTGCATTGAGAGGAGGATCTCTCTCTCTCTCTCTCTCTCTGAGAGAGAGAGAGAGAGAGAGAGAGAGAGAGAGAGAGAGAGAGAGAGAGAGATTACTTTCTTAGATAGGCCTCATGATCGAGACAGACAGAGAGAGGGTTACCTTGGCCTAAACATCAGCACCACAGGGAACTTCCACAAACTGTGAACGATCTGAGAGACAAGGCAAGAAGGGCCTTCTATGCCATCAAAAGGAACAGACCAAGAATTCACATAATGAGACAAACACCAAATATCGTCTGTGTACAACGTAAAACACCAAATAATGCATGCAGAGCAGAATTAGGACGCAACTCGCTAATTATCAAAATCCAGAAAAGAGCCGTTAAATTCTACAACCACCTAAAAGGAAGCGATTCCCAAACCTTCCATAACAAAGCCATCACCTACAGAGAGATGAACCTGGAGAAGAGTCCCCTAATCAAGCTGGTCCTGGGGCTTTGTTCACAAACACAAACAGACCCACAGAGCCCCAGGACAACAACACATTTAGACCCAACCAAATCATGAGAAAACAAAAAGAGCTAACAAAAAAACAGAGCAAACTAGAATGCTATTTGGCCCTAAACAGTGGAAGAATACCTGACCACTGCGACTGACCCAAACTTAAGGAAAGCTTTGACTGGCTGCCGTGGGCTCAGCCAAATGTATGACCATATTAGAGACACATATTTCTCTCAGATTACACAGAATTTGAAAACACATCCAATTTGGATTACACTCACGGAAATACCACAGTGTGTCATCAGCTGAAGAACCCTTTTGGAACCCTTTTTTCAAAGAGTTTATGAGATAGTAGTTCAACCTTCTCTGTTACACCACCCATCACTTCTTCACTGTCCTCCCCGTAACCCTCACCCCTTCTCTCTCTCTTCCCTCCTTCCCCCCTCCATGTGCCTGTGAAAAGAGGAAATAACAATTCTCTCTCCCTCCTTCTCTCTCTCCCTCCCTCCCTGACTCTCTCTCCCTCCCTCCGTGACTCTCTCTTCCTCCCTCCCTGACTCTCTCTCCCTCTCTGCAGGGCTGATCTTCCTCGGATGTCTGAGGTAAACCCACACACATGCGCCCACACACACACACAACCTGGTTAAGCCCCTCTCTCCTTCAAAAATACCCCTTTTGTCCCCCAGTGAGCAGATCAAGGTACATACTAAGGTTAGCTCAGAGAGGAAGGGGAGAAGAGAAAACTGTCTGCCCCAAGGCCAACAGCACAGCCAGTCAACCCCACAGAGAGTCAAGTTTCTGCACACTCAGGCACTATCTTCAGCAGGCAGCGTTTAAACACACATTCACGTTCACGCACACACGCTCAAAACACACACAGTAAAGAAACACACACGCTCAAAACACACACAGTAAAGAAACACACACACACCTCAGGACAAGGACTTGAGAAGAATCGACCTTTGTAACTGCACCTTCATTCAACCTCAAACTGAATTTCCCCGACAGGCTATTCAACAAAAGCTTCTCAACCATCATGACTCTCTCTCCTCTACCCACTGCTACAGTAGGATTAGCTAACATAGAGGTCTCAACAATTTAGAGAAAGCAGCACCACTTACAAACCCCTCTACACCCTTCTCCCCAGTCCAACCCTGTCCTGTCCTGGTAAGGTGAAACCATTAGACAGCTACACCACCCCTACCCCTCTACACCCTTCTCCCCAGTCCAACCCTGTCCTGTCCTGGTAAGGTGAAACCATTAGACAGCTACACCACCCCTACCCCTCTACACCCTTCTCCCCAGTCCAACCCTGTCCTGTCCTGGTAAGGTGAAACCATTAGACAGCTACACCACCCCTACCCCTCTACACCCTTCTCCCCAGTCCAACCCTGTCCTGTCCTGGTAAGGTGAAACCATTAGACAGCTACACCACCCCTACCCCTCTACACCCTTCTCCCCAGTCCAACCCTGTCCTGTCCTGGTAAGGTGAAACCATTAGACAGCTACACCACCCCTACCCCTCTACACCCTTCTCCCCAGTCCAACCCTGTCCTGTCCTGGTAAGGTGAAACCATTAGACAGCTACACAGCCTCAGCTACAGTACAGCACAGCCTCACACACACAGCAACAACTCCTCAGTCCATGCAGCTCAATGTGTGTGTGTTCTGAGCATGTGTGTTCTGTGTGTGTGTGTGTGTGTGTGTGTTCAGTGCGGGGTCACTCACCATTGTGTATGCAGTATGTCCTCTGTGGTGGTGAATCCTTAGCTGGGTTCATTTTCCTCAGTATTCCTCAGTGAATGAGTCTCTCTCTGCTTTCGTCTTCCAAACTGTGCTGCTGCTACTACCAACTACTGCCTTCACACACTGCAGCAACTATCACACGCTACGGCCCGCCCCCTCAGCCCCAGGCCCGCCCCCACCAGCCCCAGTCCCGCCTATATGCCAGTCAGTGGGCAAATTCATTTTACATGACCGTTCGCACATTTTAGAGCATTGCATTGGTGAAATTTCTATCCAACTGCAAAACGAACTGTCCCAGTCTATCCCAATGTTGGGTGATCCCCTGCTCTCCAGCTAGGAAGCCACTCACTCTCTCAATTTCTGGATCTGTGTAATCTGAGGGAAACATGTGTCTCTATTATGGTCCTACATTTGGCAGGAGGTTAGGAAGTGCAGCTCAGTTTCCAGTTTGGGTCAGTCACAGTGGTCAGGTATTCTGCCACTGTGGACTCTCTGTTTAGGGACAAATAGCATTCTAGTTTGCTCTGTTTTTTTGCCAAATCTTTCCAATGTGTCAAATAATTCTGTTTTTGTTTTATCATGTGGGAATCGCTTCCCTTTAGGTGGTTGTTGAATTTAACGGCTCTTTTCTGGATTTGAATATTTGGGGGTATCGGCCTAATTCTGCTCTGCATATATTATTCGGTGTTTGACACACTGCTCACTTAACCTGGAAGTCAGACGCATTAATGTGTCGGAAGACTGGCGACCGAGGTCAGCTTGCAGGCGCCTGACCCGCCACAAGGAGTCACTAGAGCACAATGGGAGAAGGACAAACCCTCCCCTAACCCGGACAATGCTGGGCCATTTAGCGCCGCCTCATGGGTCTCCCAGTCATGTCCGTCTGTGACACTTCAAGTAGTGCAGTGCCTTAGACCGCTGAGCGACTCAGGAGGCCCATTTACCTTAAAAAATATACTGCACATATTCTGGTGCGCAGGAATTTAAATGTACAGGAAAATGACAGGAAGAGATACTTAAATAGCTAAATGTGTGTATGATATAATTTAAAATACAGTCCTTAGTGCGCAGGGTTTAATTACAGATAAATGCACGTATTGCACATTCGATATACTAAAGCAATGAAAAAAGATACAACTGACAGGATACTAATATACATTCCTGAGTGAATGACTACGTAAGTTCAGTCCAAGAATTACTTACAATATTGCATGTGATATAATATAACAACTGTACATGAGTATGTATATACAGACCTGAATGAATAAATAAGTCCTGAGTGAATGAGTGATTACAGACCAGAGTTACTCACGGATGGATGCATAATTGTTAAACTAGTTCCTAGCACCCCAACAGTTCCACATCTCTCTCCACTATTGTTCACTGGCTCCAACCAATTCCTGCATATTAATTGTATGAATTGTTTGCCCTTTGTTTGTCAATGTTTATCAATTTCTGTTAAATATATACTCAGTATTGAAGTTACTGTTAATCCCCACATTTCCCCAATAAACATTGTGTTCAGAACTGACTGATTGACTGGCTGAGTAGTTTCCTGATAAACAGAGGCTGTGTCTCAAATGGCACTCTATTCTCTACATTTGAGACGCAATAGCCCTAGGGCTCTGGTCAAAACCAGTGCACTATATAGGACTCAGGCCTGGTTTGGGGAATGGTACACCTCTCCACTCCGTCTCGCACGCAAATGTGTTGCAGATGGATGGATGCGTCACGTCGCTTGGAACTGTTCTGTCAGAGAAATATGCTGCTGGCAACAAATATGTATCTGAGGGGAGCTGGGGGCTCAGAGGACAAAGTCAGTGGGCTTCATGAAAGCAATAGCTTTACAATGTATTTTGCACTAGAACAGAGCTGAGGGTGGTCTGATGTTTTGCTCTGTCTGTGGTCAGTATTCAGACCCTCCAAGAGACCCTCCAGGAGACCCTCCAGGAGACCCTCCAGGAGACCCTCCAGGAGACCCTCCAGGAGACCATCCAGTAAAACATGATTCCGCAATCGCATAATTCAACACAACCATCCACCACATAATATGAGGCTGGTTGCATATTTGAGACTAACCACCTGGATTTGGTCTTAAGTAGCAACATATGAAATGGTGTTTTTTTTTACATTGGATAAAAGTAGAGACTCAGAGCTAGAAATGGTTCATCATCCACTACAGTTGAGGAACAATGGGAAAGTAATTCTGCTTTGAAAGTTGATAAACGTTTGAGAAAATTGCATTTGAATGTTTTGGTACCTAAATCAAATCAAATCAAATGTATTGGTCACATACACGTGGTTAGCAGATGTTATTGCGGGTGTAGCGAAATGCTTGTAGTGAAGAGCTCTTCTTTGTCTACACCGATTCAGCATCGTTCACACCCTCTTAAGCTTTAGCCCCACCCATCTCGTTTCGCTCTCGGAGCGTTCAGAGCACACACTTGAAACAATGATTTTTTTTGATGAATTTAAGGAAAATTCCCCAAATTCCCGGGCTTAACGTCCCATGGAAAATGTCAGGAAAAATTCCAGAAATTTACCGGAAAGTTTCCAACCCTTTGCAACCCTACCTGCGACATATGCCTAGTTTCCTGAAACAGGTCACATTTGAACAATCTCTGCACTATAACAACAGAAAACAGCCAACAACCAATGAGACGGGTGCATCCCTGGTCTGATCTAGTTTGGAAGGCCTGGTTTATGGGAAGTAAAGTAGGCTATATGTACCCAGTACTGCTTCAATTAAACATAACTTGGTCACTCATCTACAATGCATTTCTCAGAGAACAAGAAAACCTTGAGCTGATTAGAGCTGGAGGGGACAACCCAAATATTAGAGCAGGTTAAACCTGAGAGAGAGAGAGAGAGAGAGACAGCTTTAGGTGCTAGTTTTCTGCCTCTGATAATCAGCTTGGTGAATAATGGTTAAGTGTCTGAGAGCCATGACCCATGTGTGACTGGGAGGACTAGGGCCTGCATGGTGCTATGACACAATCTGCTGCCCATCACAGGGTGATACTGAGTAGGTTATCCCAGATTAGGAGTCTCCCCTCCTGGTGAGGTACAGTAGCAGGTATGCTGGCTATGCAGAGTGATACTGAGTAGGTTATCCTAGATTAGGAGTGTGGGTGGATGGGTGGAAACATACAGGTTAAGACAACATAATGAGTCCATGTGAAGTGTTGGAAAATAGACCCATTCATTAGACTGTTGCTGAAAACATGACCAGCGGTCGGGACATCAGGTAATAAAGTGGCTGTGAATAATAACTGAATAGAATGACAGTACAACAGTTATGCTATGTGGTGGCTGAGTAGTTAGCTTTCTGTACTACTAACATTTACATCCAGTCATTAACACTTGCATTGCTAGTCCCATTGTTGAGAATTCTTCTGCATTTATGCAAAGACTTATGGGATATTAGAATCCTCTTTTCTTAAATGGTTATTTTCAACCCAGCCCATGAAGGGAAGTGTTACTGTACTAATAGTCACCATGTTTGTTGTATACACATTTAGGCTGAATGCAAATCACTGTAATGTATTGGACATGATGTGCACTATTCAAATCACTGACTGTCCTCATAGAACCCTTCAGAGTTGTAAGATGGCTGACTGTCCTCATAGAACCCTTCAGAGTTGTAAGATGGCTGACTGTCCTCATAGAACCCTTCAGAGTTGTAAGATGGCTGACTGTCCTCATAGAACCCTTCAGAGTTGTAAGATGGCTAACTGTCCTCATAGAACCCTTCAGAGTTGTAAGATGGCTGACTGTCCTCATAGAACCCTTCAGAGTTGTAAGATGGCTGACTGTCCTCATAGAACCATTCAGAGTTGTAAGATGGCTGACTGTCCTCATATAACCCTTCAGAGTTGTAAGATGGCTGACTGTCCTCATAGAACCCTTCAGAGTTGTAAGATGGCTGACTGTCCTCATAGAACCATTCAGAGTTGTAAGATGGCTGACTGTCCTCATAGAACCCTTCAGAGTTGTAAGATGGCTGACTGTCCTCATAGAACCCTTCAGAGTTGTAAGATGGCTGACTGTCCTCATAGAACCCTTCAGAGTTGTAAGATGGCTGACTGTCCTCATAGAACCCTTCAGAGTTGTAAGATGGCTGACTGTCCTCATAGAACCCTTCAGAGTTGTAAGATGGCTGACTGTCCTCATAGAACCCTTCAGAGTTGTAAGATGGCTAACTGTCCTCATAGAACCCTTCAGAGTTGTAAAATGGCTGACTGTCCTCATAGAACCATTCAGAGTTGTAAGATGGCTGACTGTCCTCATAGAACCATTCAGAGTTGTAAGATGGCTGACTGTCCTCATAGAACCCTTCAGAGTTGTAAGATGGCTGACTGTCCTCATAGAACCCTTCAGAGTTGTAAGATGGCTGACTGTCCTCATAGAACCCTTCAGAGTTGTAAGATGGCTGACTGTCCTCATAGAACCCTTCAGAGTTGTAAAATGGCTGACTGTCCTCATAGAACCCTTCAGAGTTGTAAGATGGCTGACTGTCCTCATAGAACCCTTCAGAGTTGTAAAATGGCTGACTGTCCTCATAGA
>CM042381.1:34183874-34271374 GCA_023634145.1 Thymallus thymallus
ATGTGGACAGTCAGCCATCTTACAACTCTGAAGGGTTCTATGAGGACAGTCAGCCATCTTACAACTCTGAAGGGTTCTATGAGGACAGTCAGTGATTTGAATAGTGCACATCATGTCCAATACAGTACAGTGATTTGCATTCAGCCTAAATGTGTATACAACAAACATGGTGACTATTAGTACAGTAACACTTCCCTTCATGGGCTGGGTTGAAAATAACCATTTAAGAAAAGAGGATTCTAATATCCCATAAGTCTTTGCATAAATGCAGAAGAATTCTCAACAATGGGACTAGCAATGCAAGTGTTAATGACTGGATGTAAATGTTAGTAGTACAGAAAGCTAACTACTCAGCCACCACATAGCATAACTGTTGTACTGTCATTCTATTCAGTTATTATTCACAGCCACTTTATTACGGACACATTTATTCTAACATCTCCTAACATCCTGGGCTCTGGTCTCTGTCAGTCTCTGAAATAAATAACAATAGTTGCAGATGGTAGGGAGAGCCAGGAGAGGAGGCAACATATGGCATTGTTTACCCTGTCTCTCTGAGGGCCAGGGGCCACCAACCATTTAGCCCATTAGAGTAGTCATTTTGTGTTTCTACAGCTCTGAAGGGAGGTCAGCCATGTTCAGATTGAAGCCTTTCTCTCAGATCACTGCTTTAAGAGACAGTGTTGACTCTGTCCTGCTGTAGAACAGCTGCAGCCATCTTGGATAATAATAGAGGCTAGGGCTGCAACTAACAATTATCTTCTTAATCCCAATATCCTATGGAATACTTATTTGAATTATTCCATATTATCTAATAAACCCTTTTTGTGTCTCTACTATGTCTAATCCAGATGAAGCTCTGGAAGACGAATGGAGGTGAAGTAACATTGACAAAGAAAGCAGACAAACGTTAGGGATCAAAGGTTAAGACGTGCTGTGTGCCCTATCAAACACACCTTTTTTTCTCTGCCTGGAAGTGTTATGGAGCCACGTGTCCAAGGATACATATGGACCTGTTGGTTCTCAACAGGTGGTTTAGTGCCTGGCCCTAAAGGGGTAATTTGCAGTTGCTACATCCATTTTTAGACTTTAAAAATATTATAATATGTACCCATTGATTCTTAAAAAATATAACTTATAAATGTCTCCTGAGTTTAGTTCAACTGTCCTAACCCATCAGAATCCAAAATATAAGATTGTAAACAAACACTGTAATGCCTAAAGACATGGTCATCCACAGTTCTGTCTGGGGATTCTGAGGGTGGTTCCATTTCTCCATCCCCATCCCTCAGCTTTTTACCCAAACAGTGGCAGGGAGTGGCTTGTTATTGTTTCAACTGTGGATTGCTGCTGTACTGTTTCTCTCCCCAGAGGAGCTTCTATTAGGCCAGATCAGGGCCAGGCTGAGACGGAACAGCTTTACCAGATGACACAGAAACACACACTGACATAGGTGTTTATCTCAGCAGTATGAATTCCAGGCATGTAGTCTGAAACACAAAGCCGGTCAGTCCTCCCCAGTAAAAACACAGGTTCAGGCATGTAGTCTGAAACACAAAGCCGGTCAGTCCTCCCCAGTAAAAACACAGGTTCAGGCATGTAGTCTGAAACACAAAGCCGGTCAGTCCTCCCCAGTAAAAACACAGGTTCAGGCATGTAGTCTGAAACACAAAGCCGGTCAGTCCTCCCCAGTAAAAACACAGGTTCAGGCATGTAGTCTGAAACACAAAGCCGGTCAGTCCTCCCCAGTAAAAACACAGGTTCAGGCATGTAGTCTGAAACACAAAGCCAGTCAGTCCTCCCCAGTAATAACACAGGTTCAGGCATGTAGTCTGAAACACAAAGCCGGTCAGTCCTCCCCAGTAATAACACAGGTTCAGCTGAACCCTTCCTTCCTCAGAGAGGAGAGAAACCTAGTCTGCTTCCCAAATGTAACCCTATTTCCTATGAAGGGCCTATAGGGCTCTGGTAAAAACTCAAAAGCAGTGCATTTGGGATGCAGACTAGGTTTGTGAAATTGTGAAACAGTAGAGCTGCTGCCTCAGGTGAAAGGCCCAGTGGCCAGTGTACCTAGTGTTAACTTCTTTCATTCATATCATACAGGGACTGGAACAGTTCAGATAGCTCCCCCTGGACTGATCCTCAACACCCCCCTTCCCCCCACCTCCCTACCGGGGCTGGCTTTCACCACCAACCAAGTGAAAAGAGAGCTGGAGAGACTACATCAGTGGAAAGCGGCGGGCCCTGATGGCATCAGCCCAAGGGTGCTTAGGGTCTGTGCTGACCAACTGTGTGTAATACTCCAGCGGCCTCCTAGCATGACCTCCTAGCATGATCTCCTAGCAGGACCTCCTAGCATGGTCTCCTAGCATGGTCTCCTAGCATGGTCTCCTAGCATGGTCTCCTAGCATGGCCTCCTAGCATGGCCTCCTAGCATGGCCTCCTAGCATGGCCTCTTAGCATGGCCTCCTAGCATGACCTCCTAGCAGGACCTCCTAGCATGGTCCCCTAGCATGGTCTCCTAGCATAACCTCCTAGCATGGTCTCCTAGCATGGCCACCTAGCATGACCTCCTAGCATGGTCTCCTAGCATGGTCTCCTAGCATGGTCTCCTAGCATGGTCTCCTAGCATGGTCTCCTAGCATGGCCTCCTAAGACTATCATAAATCTCAAGAGCATGGCCTCCTAGCTAGCCTAGCCACACAACAAGATCACAAAGTACATTGACTTCATCTTAATGTCCTATCCAAAAGCAGTGGTTGGGTTGGGTTTCCCGGACCCAGATTATGCCAAATCCTGGACTAAACGCATTGTAGAGAAATTGTTTTTAATCCAGGACTAGGTTTAATCTAGGAGACCAGCCTAAACCAGCCAAGGAGAGTTAGGGCAAACACTGGAGTCCCATCAATTAGATCAGGACAATTATTATCTCTATAACTATCTGAACTGTTCCAGTCCCATCAATTAGATCAGGACAATCATTATCTATATGACTATCTGAACTGTTCTAGTCCCATCAATTAGATCAGGACAATCATTATCTCTATGACTATCTGAACTGTTCCAGTCCCATCAATTAGATCAGGACAATCATTATCTCTATGACTATCTGAACTGTTCCAGTCCCATCAATTAGATCAGGACAATCATTATCTCTATGACTATCTGAACTGTTCCAGTCCCATCAATTAGATCAGGACAATCATTATCTCTATGACTATATGAACTGTTCCAGTCCCATCAATTAGATCAGGACAATCATTACCTCTATGACTATCTGAACTGTTCCAGTCCCATCAATTAGATCAGGACAATCATTATCTCTATGACTATCTGAACTGTTCCAGTCCCATCAATTAGATCAGGACAATCATTATCTCTATGACTCTCTGAACTGTTCCAGTCCCATCAATTAGATCAGGACAATCATTACCTCTATGACTATCTGAACTGTTCCAGTCCCATCAATTAGATCAGGACAATCATTATCTCTATGACTATCTGAACTGTTCCAGTCCCATCAATTAGATCAGGACAATCATTATCTCTATGACTATCTGAACTGTTCCAGTCCCATCAATTAGATCAGGACAATCATTACCTCTATGACTATCTGAACTGTTCCAGTCCCATCAATTAGATCAGGACAATCATTACCTCTATGACTATCTGAACTGTTCCAGTCCCATCAATTAGATCAGGACAATCATTATCTCTATGACTATATGAACTGTTCCAGTCCCATCAATTAGATCAGGACAATCATTATCTCTATGACTATATGAACTGTTCCAGTCCCATCAATGAGATAAGTGCAAACAGCATATGGACAGACTAAGACCACTTTAAACAGCACAGATTATATCCCACCCTGGACCATAATCTTGGTAATTAGAGGGAGTTTAGCTGCTGCTCAATCTGTTCCATTATATAAACAGAGTTTAGGATGCCACTGTTTGTTTGGAGCATGTCTTTTTGGTATACAACATACAAGTATCCAACAAGTGGTTTCTTCTATTCTGATCATGGAAAATAAGGTATAAAACAGAGATAGGACTCACTACCCCAATTGTAGCCTAGCAGACACTTTTAAAACACCTTCCACTATAAGAGAGTGCTGTACTGAGTAGGGTTGAATGGCTGAACCGAGATTTACCGCCCTTTTCCCGGGATAAAAAACAGTGGAAACCGGTAAACTATAATACATTATTGATATGGAGCACAGTTCACCATGCATGTAGACCTATCATCTCAGTATGGAGCACAGTTCACCATGCATGTAGACCTATCATCTCAGTATGGAGCACAGTTCACCATGCATGTAGACCTATCATCTCAGTATGGAGCACAGTTCACCATGCATGTAGACCTATCATCTCAGTATGGAGCACAGTTCACCATGCATGTAGACCTATCATCTCAGTATGGAGCACAGTTCACCATGCATGTAGACCTATCATCTCAGTATGGAGCACAGTTCACCATGCATGTAGACCTATCATCTCAGTATGGAGCACAGTTCACCATGCATGTAGACCTATCATCTCAGTATGGAGCACAGTTCACCATGCATGTAGACCTATCATCTCAGTATGGAGCACAGTTCACCATGCATGTAGACCTATCATCTCAGTATGGAGCACAGTTCACAATGCATGTAGACCTATCATCTCAGTATGGAGCACAGTTCACCATGCATGTAGACCTATCATCTCAGTATGGAGCACAGTTCACCATGCATGTAGACCTATCATCTCAGTATGGAGCACAGTTCACCATGCATGTAGACCTATCATCTCAGTATGGAGCACAGTTCACCATGCATGTAGACCTATCATCTCAGTATGGAGCACAGTTCACCATGCATGTAGACCTATCATCTCAGTATGGAGCACAGTTCACCACGCATGTAGACCTATCATCTCAGTATGGAGCACAGTTCACAACGCATGTAGACCTATCATCTCAGTATGGAGCACAGTTCACAACGCATGTAGACCTATCATCTCAGTATGGAGCACAGTTCGCAATGCATGTAGACCTATCATCTCAGTATGGAGCACAGTTCACAATGCATGTAGACCTATCATCTCAGTATGGAGCACAGTTCACAATGCATGTAGACCTATCATCTCAGTATGGAGCACAGTTCACAATGCATGTAGACCTATCATCTCAGTATGGAGCACAGTTCACAACGCATGTAGACCTATCATCTCAGTATGGAGCACAGTTCACAACGCATGTAGACCTATCATCTCAGTATGGAGCACAGTTCACAATGCATGTAGACCTATCATCTCAGTATGGAGCACAGTTCACCATGCATGTAGACCTATCATCTCAGAATGGAGCACAGTTCACAACGCATGTAGACCTATCATCTCAGTATGGAGCACAGTTCACAATGCATGTAGACCTATCATCTCAGTATGGAGCACAGTTCACAATGCATGTAGACCTATCATCTCAGTATGGAGCACAGTTCACAATGCATGTAGACCTATCATCTCAGTATGGATTGCAAATTAATTATTTAAAAATCATACAATGTGATTTTCTGGATTTTTGTTTTAGATTCCGTCTCTCACAGTTGAAGAGTACCTATGATAAAAATTACAGACCTCTACATGCTTTGTAAGTAGGAAAACCTGCAAAATCGGCAGTGTATCAAATACTTGTTCTCCCCACTGTATATATATATATATATATATATATATATAGATAAACAAAATATTTGTTTTTTAAATCAGTTTTTACTGCTTGCATGAGTTACTTGATGTGGAAGAGTGTTCCTTGTAGTCATGGCTCTATGTAGTACTGTGCTCCTCCCATAGTCTGTTCAGGACTGAGCTAGGGCAAAGCAAATGTTAACTATAATACAGGTTGCAACTAGCTACCAGTAACTCTAATACAGGTTGCTACTAGCTACCAGTAACTCTAATACAGGTTGCTACTAGCTACCAATAACTCTAATACAGGTTGCTACTAGCTACCAGTAACTCTAATACAGTTTGCTACTAGCTACTAGTAGCTCTAATACAGGTTGCTACTAGCTACCAGTAACTCTAATACAGGTTGCAACTAGCTACCAGTAACTCTAATACAGGTTGCTACTAGCTAGCAGTAACTCTAATACAGGCTGCTACTAGCTACCAGTAACTCTAATACAGGCTGCTACTAGCTACCAGTATCTCTAATACAGGTTGCTACTAGCTACCAGTAACTATAATACAGGTTGCTACTAGCTAGCAGTAACTCTAATACAGGCTGCTACTAGCTACCAGTAACTCTAATACAGGCTGCTACTAGCTACCAGTAAGTCTAATACAGGTTGCTACTAGCTACTAGTAACTCTAATACAGGTTGCTACAAGCTACCAATAAGTCTAATACAGGTTGCTACTAGCTACTAGTAACTCTAATACAGGTTACTACAAGCTCCCAGTAAGTCTAATACAGGTTGCTACTAGGTACTAGTAACTCTAATACAGGTTGCTACCAGTGGTGGTGTAGACCAGCATGTTGTTTGTGCAATGGTATGTTCTGAATCAGAACGCTTTTATTGTAAAATCTTTGTAACATATAGGGTTTACTAACTGTTCCTAACTCTGTACTGAATGGTAAAATGCAAAGCAACACTTAGTAAGGAGTCAGTAGGGTTTACTAACTGTTCCTAACTCTGTACTGAATGGTAAAATGCAGAGCAACACTTAGTAAGGAGTCAGTAGGGTTTACTAACTGTTCCTAACTCTGTACTGAATGGTAAAATGCAGAGCAACACTTAGTAAGGAGTCAGTAGGGTTTACTAACTGTTCCTAACTCTGTACTGAATGGTAAAATGCAGAGCAACACTTAGTAAGGAGTCAGTAGGGTTTACTAACTGTTCCTAACTCTGTACTGAATGGTAAAATGCAGAGCAACACTTAGTAAGGAGTCAGTAGGGTTTACTAACTGTTCCTAACTCTGTACTGAATGGTAAAATGCAGAGCAACACTTAGTAAGGAGTCAGTAGGGTTTACTAACTGTTCCTAACTCTGTACTGAATGGTAAAATGCAGAGCAACACTTAGTAAGGAGTCAGTAGGGTTTACTAACTGTTCCTAACTCTGTACTGAATGGTAAAATGCAGAGCAACACTTAGTAAGGAGTCAGTAGGGTTTACTAACTGTTCCTAACTCTGTACTGAATGGTATAAGGCAGAGCAACACTTAGTAAGGAGTCAGTAGGGTTTACTAACTGTTCCTAACTCTGTACTGAACGGTATAAGGCAGAGCAACACTTAGTAAGGAGTCAGTAGGGTTTACTAACTGTTCCTAACTCTGTACTGAACGGTATAAGGCAGAGAAACACTTAGTAAGGAGTCAGTAGGGTTTACTAACTGTTCCTAACTCTGTACTGAACGGTATAAGGCAGAGCAACACTTAGTAAGGAGTCAGTAGGGTTTACTAACTGTTCCTAACTCTGTACTGAATGGTATAAGGCAGAGCAACACTTAGTAAGGAGTCAGTAGGGTTTACTAACTGTTCCTAACTCTGTACTGAATGGTATAAGGCAGAGAAACACTTAGTAAGGAGTCAGTAGGGTTTACTAACTGTTCCTAACTCTGTACTGAACGGTATAAGGCAGAGCAACACTTAGTAAGGAGTCAGTAGGGTTTACTAACTGTTCCTAACTCTATACTGAACGGTATAAGGCAGAGCAACACTTAGTAAGGAGTCAGTAGGGTTTACTAACTGTTCCTAACTCTGTACTGAATGGTATAAGGCAGAGCAACTCTCTAACAGGATACTACAGCATCTCCAGACAAAACAATAGAGCACAAATCTCCTCCATGCCTCTCTAGAGTTTAAATTCCCCCCCACTAACCCTAGCAGCTGCTGCCTGAGCAGTTACCACTCCACTCCCCACCTCCAGTCCAGTCTCAATGTGTCTGAAATGGCAACCTATTCCCTCAATAGTGCACTACGTTTGACCAGGGAAAGCGCAAATATTTTAGGTAGCTCATACGGCTGGGAATTGCCAGGGATTTTTATTTTTTATTTAACCTTTATTTAACTAGGCAAGTCAGTTAAGAACAAATTCTTATTTACAATGACGGCCTACCCCAGCCAAACCCGGACGACGCTGGGCCAATTGTGCGCTGCCCTATGGGACTCCCAGCTCCAGCCTCAGCTCCAGCCCAAATCCCAGCTCCATCCTCATTTCCATTCCCAGTTCGATTCCCAGTCTCACCCTCAGCCCTATACCCTAGTCGCAGCTCTAGCCCCAGCCCCATCGCTAGGGGTGACTTATAGCTCCCACGCTTCGACAAATGCAAATCCTAACATCAGGCATGTCTCTCTCTCCCTCACTCTGGGTGGCTGGGGGGTTTAATGTTGTGTGAACTACAACACGGTCACGGCGAACAAAGGGTCAACACTTCTATTTAAAACGACACACCACTCATGATGCATTCATCCTCTCAGCAGGTTGGAAGACTGATACTGTAATATTACTGACAAACTTCCCAAAGCCGAAGCTATAGGTTAGCTTGACTTTAAGTCAGACTTTAAGACAGGCTCTTTCATAACAATAAATATAACATGAGTTGCGCGCCAGGCGCTAAAATAGAACTTGATTCTATTTTTGATGCTTGACACACTGCAAGTTCTGCCTCTCCCATCTTCTCATTGGTTTTTAGGAGCATATACCCACGTGGGTGATTGAAAGATGAACTGAGGTCCACACTCCAGTCCAGTTGGTAAAGCACCTTAAAGTTGGTTGCCAACCGCCACATAAAGTCCACAGAAGAAGAAGAAGATTGAAGGAGGAGAGATTACTAGATTATCTGTGTATTAATTGTCGGAGTAGAGAACACACGATTTTGTGTGACAAAAGATTTTGAAAGAATTCTACAAAGATCAAGAAAAAAGGACCTTGTGTATTTCAGGTAAAATAACAACCCAATGTTTATATCCCAGGACAAATGAGCTAGCAACAGCAAGCTAGCTAGCTTAATTTCCATAAATGGTTAATGCTTTTCAACCTGTCCCCAAATTAATACAGTTGGTTCAGAGTTCGTTTTGATATTTCAACCTGCATGTCCTGATCGCGTCTGGTGTGGATGGACAAAATCAATATGTGTGATGGCGCACGCGGACGCACTCGCGTGCCCGGTCTAGTCAGCATGTAACGGTCTTCAAGTTATTTACAACATTAAGAACAATGACCACCAAGTCCAGCATCTGAAATGACAAGAAAGCCTCAGTGTAGGGTAATCCCTGCTGTTAAAACCACAGCGACAATGTCTGGAACAAGATAATTAGCTAAAGGCAGACTACAACAAGCTAATTAGCTAAAGGCAGACTACAACAAGCTAATTAGCTAAAGGCAGACTACAACAAGCTAATTAGCTAAAGGCAGACTACAACAAGCTATTTAGCTAGTCAGACTACAACAAGCTAATTAGCTAAAGGCAGACTACAACAAGCTAATTAGCTAAAGGCAGACTACAACAAGCTAATTAGCTAGTCAGACTACAACAAGCTAATTAGCTAGTCAGACTACAACAAGCTATTTAGCTAGTCAGACTACAACAAGCTATTTAGCTAGTCAGACTACAACAAGCTATTTAGCTAGTCAGACTACAACAAGCTATTTAGCTAGTCAGACTACAACAAGCTAATTAGCTAGTCAGACTACAACAAGCTATTTAGCTAGTCAGACTACAACAAGCTATTTAGCTAGTCAGACTACAACAAGCTATTTAGCTAGTCAGACTACAACAAGCTATTTAGCTAGTCAGACTACAACAAGCTAATTAGCTAGTCAGACTACAATAAGACTAAATGATTCAAAACAAACAGATACAAGCAGAACCCCACTCAGCCAAAACATTATAGTGAGTTAGCTTTGCTCTGTTTAGTGTCTGTCTGCTGTAACAGAGAGGTGGGAGCGTCAACATTCATCCCCATTCTTCTGTTTCAGACTAGATTGGTTGAGTTAAAACAAACAGCAACAAGCGCCCACCAAAACCCTTTGAGCAAAGACAGAGTCTGTTGAATGAGGGGGCAGGTCCACAAGCTGAATTCCAGAGACAGGTGAAGACATGGAGGTGGGCAGTAACAGACTTACCCCAATACGACCACGTTGGAGCTGGAGCTGTTAGAGATGGTGCTGTAGACCCACTGCTGCTCTCCCACCTCAGGCAGGGCTGGCTGGCTGGTGACCACTCCACACTGGGCTAATCCTACTTCAGCTGCTGCCTCCTGCTCTTCACAAGTCAAACTTTATGATAGAGCGACAGAGAGAGAGAGCAACAGAGAAACGTGATGTGGCTAACACCACACACACACACACACACACACTACTCCTCCCTCTCTCTCCACAATGTCCGCCTGGGGGATCATCAGAAATGTGCTCCTCCCCCTCTCTCTCTCTTTCCCCCCTGCCCCTCTCTCCCCCTCTCTCCCTGCCCCTCTCTCCCCCTCTCTCTCTCTGCCTCTCCCTGCCCCTCTCTCCCCCTCTCTCCCTGCCCCTCTCTCCCCCTCTCTCTCTCTCTGCCTCTCCCTGCCCCTCTCTCCCTCCCCCTCTCTCTCTCTTCCCCCCCTGCCCCTCTCTCCCCCTCTCTCTCTCTCTGCCTCTCCCTGCCCCTCTCTCTCTCCCCCTCTCTCTCTCTTTCCCCCCTGCCCCTCTCTCCCCCTCTCTCTCTCTCTGCCTCTCCCTGCCCCTCTCTCTCTCCCCCTCTCTCTCTCTTTCCCCCCTGCCCCTCTCTCCCCCTCTCTCTCTCTGCCTCTCCCTGCCCCTCTCTCCCCCTCTCTCTCTCTGCCTTTCCCTCCACCTCTCTCCCCCTCTCTCTCTCTGCCTTTCCCTCCACCTCTCTCCCCCTCTCTCTCTCTGCCTCTCCCTGCCCCTCTCTCCCCCTCTCTCTCTCTGCCTTTCCCTCCACCTCTCTCCCCCTCTCTCTCTCTGCCTTTCCCTCCACCTCTCTCCCCCTCTCTCTCTCTGCCTCTCCCTCCACCTCTCTCCCCCTCTCTCTCTCTGCCTCTCCCTGCCCCTCTCTCCCCCTCTCTCTCTCTGCCTCTCCCTCCACCTCTCTCCCCCTCTCTCTCTCTGCCTCTCCCTGCCCCTCTCTCCCCCTCTCTCTCTCTGCCTCTCCCTCCACCTCTCTCCCCCTCTCTCTCTCTGCCTCTCCCTCCACCTCTCTCCCCCTCTCTCTCTCTGCCTCTCCCTCCACCTCTCTCCCCCTCTCTCTCTCTGCCTCTCCCTGCCCCTCTCTCCCCCTCTCTCTCTCTGCCTCTCCCTGCCCCTCTCTCCCCCTCTCTCTCTCTGCCTTTCCCTCCACCTCTTTCCCCCCCCTCTCTCTCTGCCTTTCCCTCCACCTCTTTCCCCCTCTCTCTCTCTGCCTTTCCCTCCACCTCTCTCCCCCTCTCTCTCTCTGCCTTTCCCTCCACCTCTTTCCCCCCCCTCTCTCTCTGCCTCTCCCTCCACCTCTTTCCCCCCTGCCCCCCCCCCCTCTCTCTCCCCCGCCACATCTTTCCATCACTCTGTTGCCCCCTCCCTCTCTCTATACAGTACACCTCCCCCCTCCCTCCTCTCCCAATTCAATTTCAATTTTATTGGCATGGGAAACATATGTTAACATTGCCAAAGCAAGTGAAGTAGATAATAAACAAAAGTGAAGTAAACAATAAAAATGAACATTAAACTTTATACTCACATTCTCTCCCTTCCTCCAGTCCACCCCTCTCTTTCCCTCCCTCTCCCTTCCTCCAGTCCACCCCTCTCTTTCCCTCCATCTCCCTTCCTCCAGTCCACCCCTCTCTTTCCCTCCCTCTCCCTTCCTCCAGTCCACCCCTCTCTTTCCCTCCATCTCCCTTCCTCCAGTCCACCCCTCTCTTTCCCTCCATCTCCCTTCCTCCAGTCCACCCCTCTCTTTCCCTCCATCTCCCTTCCTCCAGTCCACCCCTCTCTTTCCCTCCATCTCCCTTCCTCCAGTCCACCCCTCTCTTTCCCTCCCTCTCCCTTCCTCCAGTCCACCCCTCTCTTTCCCTCCATCTCCCTTCCTCCAGTCCACCCCTCTCTTTCCCTCCCTCTCCCTTCCTCCAGTCCACCCCTCTCTTTCCCTCCCTCTCCCTTCCTCCAGTCCACCCCTCTCTTTCCCTCCATCTCCCTTCCTCCAGTCCACCCCTCTCTTTCCCTCCCTCTCCCTTCCTCCAGTCCACCCCTCTCCCTTCCTCCAGTCCAGAGTAATGTAATATATATACAGTATATATTTATTAATTTATTGATTTATTTATTATGCCTTTTTGGGATTGGAAATACACTTTCTGTTTCCACAGCAACAATTAAAACCAGATATAAAGTATGTCAAAGATAATGGACCTATATTTTATTAAATTATATAATCTTTGAGAACAGAAAATCACCAAAATAAAAGCTAGACAGTCAGGATGAGTAGAACATTCCAAAAAATGAATTTAGCAGTATTGATTTTGTTACTATGTTTGAGCAAAATAACACAGCATTAGCCATGGCAAAATGTATGGAATTACGGGAAATTAGCTTTAAAACTGCAACATTTTCTCTCGGCTACATGGCAAAATGGGTAGAATTGCAGGAAATTGGCTTTAAAAATGCAAAACATTATCTCAGCTCCATGGAGAAATGTATAGAATTGCAGAAAATTGGCTTAAAAATTGAATGATTTCTCTATACCACCAAGATAGGGGCCTCTAAAATGTTTAAATAATTCAGCAAAGCTGACGGACCGACCGCCCACATTGCCACGTCCACCACATAAGCCTATTTTTGATCCAGAAAAAAACTATGCATGCCTTCCTTCTCCTGCAGTAGAACTGGTTGACCCACCCCTGAAAGGCATCCTAATACCTAGTAATACCCACATTAAAAACAATGGCCCTGAGAGAGCTGTGTACTACAGGTGTGTTTTACAGGTGTGTTATGAATCCGAACTGTGCTGAAAGGCATCCTAATACAGTTGAATTCGGAAGTTTACATACACTTAGGTTGAAGTTATTAAAACTCATTTTTCAACCACCCCACAGATTTTATGTTAATAAACTATAGGTTAGGACATCTACTTTGTGCATGACACAAGTAATTCTTCCAACAATTGTTTACAGACAGATTATTTCACTTATAATTAACTATATCACAATTCCAGTGGGTCAGAAGTTTACATACACTAAGTTGACTGTGCCTTTAAACAGCTTGGAAAATTCTAGAAAATTATGTCATGGCTTTAGAAGCTTATGATAAGCTAATTGACATCATTTGAGTCAATTGGAGGTTGGAGGTACCTGTGGATGTATTTCAAGGCCTACCTTCAAACGCAGGGCCTCTTTGCTCGACATCATGGGAAAATCAAAAGAAATCAGCCAATATTGTAGACCTCCACAAGTCTGGTTCATCCTTGGGAGAAATTTCCAAACGCCTGAAGGTACCACGTTCATCTGTACAAACAATAGTACGCAAGTATAAACACCATGGGACCACGCACTCATCATACCGCTCAGGAAGGAGACGCGTTCTATTTCCTACAGATGAACGTACTTTGGTGCAAAAAGTGCAAATCAATCCCAGAACAACAGCAAAGGACCTTGTGAAGATGCTGGAGGAAACAGGTACAAAAGTATCTATATCCACAGTAAAACGAGTCCTATATCGACATAACCTGAAAGGCCGCTCAGCAAGGAAGAAGCCACTGCTCCAAAACCGCAATGAAAAGCAACTGCACATGGGGACAAAGATCATACTTTTTGGAGAAATGTCCTCTGGTCTGATGAAACAAAAATAGAACTGTTTGGCCATAATGACCATTGTTATGTTTGGAGGAAAAAGGGGGAGGCTTGCAAGCCGAAGAACACCATCCCAACCATGAAGCACGGGGGTGGCAGCATCATGTTGTGGGGGTGCTTTGCCGCAGGAGGGATTGGTGCAGTTCACAAAGGGTCTTCCAAATGAACAATGACCCCAAGCATACTTCCAAAGTTGTGGCAAAATTGCTTAAGGACAACAAAGTCAAGGTATTGGAGTGGCCATCACAAAGCCCTGACCTCAATCCTCAATACTATTATTCTGACATTTCACATTTTTTAAAATAAAGTAGTAATCCTAACTGACCTAAAACAGGGAGTTTTTACTAGGATTAAATGTCAGGAGTTTAAATGTATTTGGCTAAGGTGTATGTAAACTTCCGACTTCAACTGTACCTAGTCATACCCACATGAAAAACAATAGCCGAGAGAGGTGTGGACTACAAGTGTGTTCTGAATCTGAACTGTGCTTACCTGAGGGGAGTTCAACAAGCCTTCCACTTGCGGCGAACATGTTATTTAGTAACATTTTCAGTTGAACGCAAAAACATTTTTGCCCTTTTTTCGTCATAACGAAAACTCCCGTACAGAGAAGCGAAGGTCGAGAGCTGTGCGTCCTCCGAAACACAACCCCGCCAAGCCGAACTGCTTCTTGTAATATAGTGTATAAGAGGTCATACAATACATTGTGTAGTGATTCCTATGTTGATGATGTAAATAATATTTGTTGGCCCGTGGTGCAACCAGACGCTGCACTTGACACATTTATGAAATGTCTTATTCCAGTTACTAATAAGCATGCACCCATTAAGAAAATTACTGTGAAAACTGTTAAATCCCTGTGGATTTATGAGGAATTGAAAACTTGGTATGGTTGAGAGGAATCAGGCTATTTGGCATATTTTCAATTGAATCCTACTAGAAAGTGTGTTCCCTCAGGCCTGGAGGGAAGATAGTCATTCCGCTACCTAAGAATAGTAAAGCCCCCTTTAATGACTCAAATAGCCGACCAATCAGAACAGAGAGGGTGTTCTTTAATGGAAGCCTCTCCAACATAATCCAGGTAGAATCAGGAATTCCCCAGGGCAGCTGTCTAGGCCCATTAATTTTTTCAATCTTTACAAATGACTTGCCACTGGCTTTGAGTAATGACTCAAATCTATACACGTCAGCTACTACAGCGACGGAAATGACTGCAACACTTAACAAAGAGCTGCAGTCAGTTTCAGAATGGGTGGCAAGGAATAAGTTAGTCCTAAATATCTCTAAAACTAAAAGCATTGTATTTGGGACAAATCATTCACTAAACCCTAAACCTCAACTAAATCTTGTAATAAATAATGTGGAAATTGAGCAAGTTGAGGAGACTAAACTGCTTGGAGTAACCCTGGATTGTAAACTGTCATGGTCAAAACATATTGTAGCTAAGATGGGGAGAAAGCTGTCCATAATAATGCATACACACACATCATAATATACGCACTATACACACACGTACACATGGATTTTGTGTTGTAGATATGTGGTAGTGGAGTATGGGCCTGAGGGCACACAATGTGTTGTGAAATATGTTATGAATGTATTTTAATGTTTTTGAAATTGTATAACTGCCTTAATTTTGCCAGATCCATAATAAATACAAAGAAAAAAAACAGTACAATGTTCTACCAAGGCCTCTAACAGTAGCCTAATAACAGCACAATGTTCTACCAAGGCCTCTAACAGTAGCCTAATAACAGCACAATGTTCTACCAAGGCCTCTAACAGTAGCCTAATAACAGTACAATGTTCTACCAAGGCCTCTAACAGTAGCCTAATAACAGTACAATGTTCTACCAAGGCCTCTAACAGTAGCCTAATAATATGGTGGATAATGAGAAAAACAGTAGTGCTGATTTTTTTCTGTTTCTGTCGTTTAGGTCATATCACAGGAGGTGTCCGTGTCTCAGCTAGTGTTAAAAGCCTCCTCAGGGGCCCTAGATAGTGTTTAGAATGTGTCCTGCTGAGCTGGGGGGTTGGGGACAGCACCATCTAGAACCTGATAATATCAGGATGTAGGTTAGGACATAAACCTCACAAAATTCACTGAGAATACATTACATAGAATGAAGAAACAATACTCCAAGCAGCAGCTCCATACTACTGGTCAGACATAGAGAACTGATACTATATACTAATTCTTGGGGTGGGATGGTGTTGGTATGGGGGTCTGTGGTTGGCTGTTGACCATTTCTTTGTCTAACTCATTGTTAGAAAAACGTTTGGTCCAAATCGGACGTTAGGTACTATATTTATTGAATATTATATTAATCCTATAAATGAAAATGACCAATTTGGGTGCAATCAATTAGCTTAATTTCTCAGAAATCTAATTATATTTCAAAAAATGTATGTTGCAGGAATGCTAATCTTATCTGTTTCTAACAGAAACAATTTCAGAACAATCTGAGATGGTGGGTGTCAAAACCCTCTTTCTGCTGCTTTTTGAGGTGTAACGACCCCCACACATTAACACAGTAGCATTGTGTTTGCACAGACAGGACACAAGGGAGTTATTTACAGTTCCTGTCCAGTGTTAAGTGTCTAGTAACATCCCGTCTCTCAAACACCTATTAAATCTCCAGGACAAGTGTTGAGGGCCTGAGAGAGGAAACACCATGGATGCGTATAAAATGGCACCATATTCCCTACATAGTGCACTACTTTTGACCAGGCCCCATCGGTAGTGGACTATGCAGGGAATAGGGTGCCATTTGGGACCCAGCACATGCCCAGATAGACACGCAGAACACTAGCAGGCCAGGAGAGCAGGCCAGGAGAGCAGGCCAGGAGAGCAGGCCAGGAGAGCAGGCCAGGAGAGGACAAGCAGAAGGCTACTGACAGAGGCCTGATGATGATACATTAGCAACAGTACATACCAGCCAGGGTTCACCTCAACACTGTTTTTTTAATTATTATTTTATTTACTTTTACCCCTTTTTCTCCCCCATCGCTGCAACTCCCCTACCAAGGACTCCCCTACCAAGGACTCCCCTACCAAGGACTCCCCTACCAAGGACTCCCCTACCAAGGACTCCCCTACCAAGAACTCCCCTACCAAGGACTCCCCTACCAAGAACTCCCCTACCAAGGACTCCCCTACCAAGAACTCCCCTACCAAGAACTTCCCTACCAAGGACTCCCCTACCAAGGACTCCCCTACCAAGGACTCCCCTACCAAGGACTCCCCTACCAAGGACTCCCCTACCAAGGACTCCCCTACCAAGGACTCCCCTACCAAGAATTCCCTTACCAAGAACTCCCTTACGAAGGACTCCCCTACCAAGGACTCCCCTACCAAGAACTCCCCTACCAAGAACTCCCCTACCAAGAACTCCCTTACCAAGAACTCCCTTACCAAGGACTCAGTAAGCAGTCTGGAACACGGTGTTGAATACGCTCAGAGAATCCCTCTGCACAGTAAGCAGTCTGGAACACGGTGTTGAATACGCTCAGAGAATCCCTCTGCACAGTAAGCAGTCTGGAACACGGTGTTGAATACGCTCAGAGAATCCCTCTGCACAGTAAGCAGTCTGGAACACGGTGTTGAATACGCTCAGAGAATACCTCTGCACAGTAAGCAGTCTGGAACACGGTGTTGAATACGCTCAGAGAATACCTCTGCACAGTAAGCAGTCTGGAACACGGTGTTGAATACCCTCAGAGAATCCCTCTGCACAGTAAGCAGTCTGGAACACGGTGTTGAATACGCTCAGAGAATCCCTCTGCACAGTAAGCAGTCTGGAACACGGTGTTGAATACCCTCAGAGAATCCCTCTGCACAGTAAGCAGTCTGGAACATGGTGTTGAATACGCTCAGAGAATCCCTCTGCACAGTAAGCAGTCTGGAACACGGTGTTGAATACGCTCAGAGAATCCCTCTGCACAGTAAGCAGTCTGGAACACGGTGTTGAATACCCTCAGAGAATCCCTCTGCACAGTAAGCAGTCTGGAACACAAACACTCTCAGGCTGACCAATACAAGGGTTGAAAAATTGGTGGCCATCCGGGCAAATTGGAGTCTTTTTGAGCCTGACAATGAGTCAGTGAAATCATCCCATGTGAAGAGTCAACTAAATTAATTAAATTTCAAATAGTTTTTTTTAATTTCTATAGGAAGGATTTAATAATTTGCAATTATGTCTACTTATGATAAGGTAAAAGGTTTATGTTTCTATCTCCATATGATATGGTAAATATATCCAATGCAAAAAACATCTACATTTAAATGGTATTAATATTAATTTGCATATATTCCCGTTAATTTCCATATATTCCCATTTATTCCCACGGAAAGATTCCACCTCTGAATATTCCCCAGTATGTGCAGCCCTATAAGCAGTAATGGGCCGTCACTACCATCATGGGACAATAATTACTCTTTTTTTTTCAGGGTTGTTGCAGCATTAAACCCAAATAATCTAAACCAAATTGAAAACCGTGATTATTTTTCTATAATCTAACTAACCTCAAAAAGCACTAATCACTCAGCAGTACTGTGTTGTGGTCCTAGCCCAGGGCTTGCCCTCCACTGGTGGCTGGTTGGTGTGATCACTCAGCAGTACTGTGTTGTGGTCCTAGCCCAGGGCTTGCCCTCCACTGGTGGCTGGTTGGTGTGATCACTCAGCAGTACTGTGTTGTGGTCCTAGCCCAGGGCTTGCCCTCCACTGGTGGCTGGTTGGTGTGATCACTCAGCAGTACTGTGTTGTGGTCCTAGCCCAGGGCTTGCCCTCCACTGGTGGCTGGTTGGTGTGATCACTCAGCAGTACTGTGTTGTGGTCCTAGCCCAGGGCTTGCCCTCCACTGGTGGCTGGTTGGTGTGATCACTCAGCAGTACTGTGTTGTGGTCCTAGCCCAGGGCTTGCCCTCCACTGGTAGCTGCTTGGTGCAGCACACAGATCAGATGCTCCAGAATTAGTCCATTCTTTGAGGCTTAATTGTGGGCCTGCTCACAGTGCTGTGTGGATTATAGGGCTAGAGGGCTCACCCATGCACACTACTCTCCTATTGGCTGTTTGCAGATTGCTCTCCGGGGTAGAAACACTGCTCACATTCTTAACTGATGATTTGTATTGTCACTCACAGTGCAGAAACATCACACAGTGTTAGCCTATCACCGGGCCAGGCTCAGCCCTGACCTGAGAACTGTAATTTTCCATAATGGGGAGATTGGGGATGGACTACAGGACAGGCAGTAATATCTACAGCCCTTGAATATGTGACTAGCAATGACAGGGAAGGACTGGGAAAGCTATTGAGTTAGTTCAACACTGTACTTGAGGAGGAGTGGATGTGGAAGAGGAAAACATTAGGAGCTTGATGCTCTCTACATAGCAGTGCCATTTGGCCACTCCCCCCAGGGGATCAATAAAGTACCTATCTATCTATCTATCTATCTATCTGTCCTTCTAGAAGGTTCTCCCTACTCCACAGAGAAACTCTGGAGCTCTGTCAGAGTGACCATCGGGATCTTGGTCACCTCCCTGGCCAAGGACCTTCTCCCCCTATTGCTCAGTCTGGCTGTGCGGAGTTAGGCCGGGAGTCTTGGCGGTTCCAAAGTTCTTCCATTTAAGAATGATGGAGGCCACTGTGTTCTTGGGGAACTTCAATTATGCAGAAATGTTTTGGTACCCTTCCCCAGATCTGTGCCTCGACACAATTCTGTCTCGGAGCTCTACGGACAATTCCTTCGAACTCATGGCTTGGTTTTTGCTCTGACATGCACTGTCAACTGTGGGACCTTATATAGACAGGTGGGAGTCTTTCCAAATCATGTCCAATAAATTGAATTTACCACAGGTGGACTCCAATCAAGTTGTAGAAACATCTCAAGGATGATCAATGAAAACAGGATTCACTCAATTTTGAGTCTCATAGCAAAGGGTCTGAATACTTATGTAAATAAGGTATTTCTGTTTTGAATTTTTAATAGATTTGCAAACATTTATAAAAACCTGTTTTGGCTTAGTCTTTATGGAGTATTGAGTCTTTATGGGGTATTGTGTCTTTATGGGGTATTGTGTCATTATGGGGTATTGTGTCATTATGGGGTATTGTGTCATTATGGGGTATTGTGTCATTATGGGGCATTGTGTCATTATGGGGTATTGAGTCTTTATGGGGTATTGTGTCTTTATGGAGTATTGTGTCATTATGGGGTATTGAGTCATTATGGGGTATTGGGTCATTATGGGGTATTGTGTCATTATGGGGTATTGAGTCTTTATGGGGTATTGTGTCTTTATGGAGTATTGTGTCATTATGGGGTATTGAGTCATTATGGGGTATTGGGTCATTATGGGGTATTGTGTCATTATGGGGTATTGAGTCTTTATGGGGTATTGTGTCTTTATGGAGTATTGAGTCATTATGGGGTATTGAGTCATTATGGGGTATTGGGTCATTATGGGGTATTGTGTCATTATGGGGTATTGAGTCATTATGGGGTATTGGGTGTAGATTGATGAGGGAAAAAGTTTAATTTAATACATTTTATAATAATTGTTAACCTTCTGTAAGTGTGCCTTGTATTCCTCCATATCTTGAAGATATTGTCTAATTCCTCATGAGGAGGATAATGACGTAATGATTAGAAATACACATAATACACTCAATTAAATACATTATTAGAAATACACTCAATTAGTATTTGGCAGCATTGCCTTTAAATTGTTTAACTTGGGTCAAATGTTTCAGGTAGCCTTCCACAAGCTTCCCACAATAAGTTGGGTGAATTTTGGCTCATTCCTCCTGACAGAACTGGTGTAACTGAGTCAGGTTTGTAGGCCTCCTTACTCGCACATGCTTTTTCAGTTCTGCCCACAAATTTTCTATAGGATTGAGGTCAGGGCTTTGTGATGGCCACTCCAATACCTTGACTTTGATAATGATAATTCCTTAAGCCATTTTGCAACAACTTTGTAAGTATACTTATGGTCAATGTCGATTTGGGAGACCCATTTGTGACCAAGCTTTAACTTCCTGACTGATGTCTTGAGATGTTGCTTCAATATATCCACATAATTTTCCTTCCTCATGATGCCATCTATTTTGTGAAGTGCACCAGTCCCTCCTGCAGCAAAGCACCCCCACAACATGATGCTGCCACCCCCGTGCTTCACGGTTGGGAAGGTGTTCTTCGGCTTGCAAGCCTCCCCCTTTTTCCTCCAAACATAACGATGGTCATTATGGCCAAACAGTTCTATTTTTTCTTCATCAGACCAGAGGACATTTCTCCAAAAAGTACGATCTTTGTCCCCATGTGCAGTTGCAAACCGTAGTCTGGCTTTTTTTGGCGGTTTTGGAGCAGTGGCTTCTTCCTTGCTGAGCGGCCTTTCAGGTTATGTCGATACAGGCCTCGATTTACTGTGGATATAGATACTTTTGTACCCGTTTCCTCCAGCATCTTCACAAGGTCCTTTGCTGTTGTTCTGGAATTGATTTGCACTTTTCGCACCAAAGTACGTTCATCTCTAGGGGACAAAATGTGTCTCCTTCCTGAGCGGTATGACGGCTGTGTGGTCCCATGGTGTTTATACTTGCGTACTATTGTTTGAACAGATGAATGTGGTACCTTCAGGCGTTTGGAAATTGCTCCCAAGGATGAACCAGACTTGTGGAGGTCTACGAAAAAATGTCTGAGGTCTTGGCTGATTTATTTTGATTTTCCCGTGATGTCGAGCAAAGAGCACTAAGTTTGAAGGTAGGCCTTGAAATACATCCACAGGTACACCTCCAATTGGCTCAAATTACATCATTTGCTGGAATTTTCCAAGCTGTTTAAAGGCACAGTCAACTTAAGTGTATGTAAACTTCTGACCCACTGGAATTGTGATATAGTGAATTATAAGTGAAATAATCTGTCTGTAAACAATTGTTGGAAGAATTACTTGTGTCATGCACAAAGTAGATGTCGTAACCGACTTGCCAAAACTATAGTTTGTTAACATGAAATCTGTGGAGTGTTTGAAAAATGAGTTTTAATGACTTCAACCTAGGTGTATGTAAACTTCCGACTTCAACTGTATATGAAGGAGTTAGTTAGCTAGGTGAAGACTGTCTGTGCCACATTAGGCCAGCTGAGCCATAACCCCATGTCCTCTCCCATCATACTCATCCATATTTAACAATCATATCATATTATGAAAGTACTATGGTCAAGGAGCAAGCCTCCTCCTGCTGCACAAACCATTGAAGCTGAACGTTTAATCACGTCTGGGACAGCGAGTGGCCTGGGTCAAGTTTGGGAGCACCCCAGGGATGCTAAAATGATATATCAGCATCTCAAAGGCTGGCTAAGAGCTTGGTGTTGAAGCTTTGGTGGTTTGAAGGCAGCCTTATGACCCGTCTGGTTTAGGAAGTAGAAAAGGGTTTAGAGCTCCAGGAATAGCATCCCTAGACAGAGCAGCCCCTGTACCACTAGTCTACCCCATCAATTACTGTCTCTAAACCCATTCCACGGCTGAATGGCTTTTCACTGCCACAGTGTATCAACTATTAGGAATATGTCGTTGCCCACGTAAACCTGGGCAGTTGCATTTGGGTGAAAACGCCTTCGGTAATAAATAATACCAAATTTCAGGCAGTGAATGCCCTTGTACTGGGAGATTTTATATGACGTTGTTAAGTGCATATCATTGTGTTCACATTAACAGTGGCCATTTATTTATCGTAAAAAAGGGCTAAGGAGCCAAAACTCATTAATCATCATGTTGTTGGCCGATGTTGGCCCGGACCGATGGCGCCACGGCCAAGCTGAAGGCCGACTATTGTTCCAGAGCTGTTTCATCTTGTTTCACTTCACTCTGTATTAGAGAGGCTAACCACCTCACGAGGAATTCATCCACGCTCTATTTGGCGGACGTTACACATTTTTCCTAGCTAACAGTAGAAAAAAGCACATGTTTGAAATTAAGCTGTGGATACATTTTCCTGGCAACTTGTCTGTCCTAATTGTGTATTAGTCAGACAGCCTGAAGCGCCTTGTAAATAGCTGATGACTGTTAAGAACAGGTTACGAACAGTGGGGCAGTCTGACAAGGAGTAGCCTATACAGACTAAACACAGACAATAGGAAGTACTAGGGTTGGGTGGTATCCAGATTTTCACCCATTGGGCGTCTATTATCAGAATGCTAACAAAACTAGCACAAGTAATAGCGAATTTCAATGGAGCCTGCTAGTTAAATATGCTAACAAGGCCTAACAAAAATAAATACATTAGCAAAGACAGGCCATCCAGCTCATAAAGTTATACATACAATATATAGGAAGGAGCTACCATTTTTGTTGAGTTTAGAAATGTACAAGCAAATGTGAAAAAGAGACATTGTGCAAATGAACAAAGTTTTGACCTCAATCCTATAGAACATTTGTGGGCAGAAGTGAAAAAGCGTGTGTGAGCAAGGAGGCCTACAAACCTGACTCAGTTACACCAGTTCTGTCAGGAGGAATGGGCCAAAATTCACCCAACTTATTGTGGGAAGCTTGTGGAAGGCTACCCAGAACATTTGACCCAAGTTAAACAATTTAAAGGCAATGCTACCAAATACTAATTGAGTGTATGTAAACCTCTGACCCACTGGGAATGTGATGAAAGAAATAAAAGCTGAAATAAATCATTCTCTCTACTATTATTCTGACATTTCACATTCTTAAAATAAAGTGGTGATCCTAACTGACCTAAGACAGGGAATTTTTACTAGGATTAAATGTCAGGAATTGTGAAAAACTGAGTTTAAATGTATTTGGCTAAGGTGTATGTAAACTTCCGACTTCAACTGTATGTTCTCCCCTCCACAGGTACCCCGCCCAGGTAGGGTTAGTACAAACAGTCCGCCCACCTGTAACACAGCAGACATGATGTAACAGAGCTGACGGCTGCCTTACACAACATAGCTATCTATAGCTGCAGGGGGATATCTTGGAATGACATTAACTAAATCCTATACATTTCCCATTGGAGTGCCATAGCTACATTCACACACCACCTGCCTGTCATTCAACCAATGGAATGTGTCATCTCACACTCTATTAATATTCACATGGTAGGCATTTAGCAGACACTCTTATCCGGAGCCACTTACAGGAGCAATTAGGGTTAAGTGCCTTGCTCAATAGATTTTTCACCTAGTTGGCTCAGGGATTCAAACTAGCAACCTTTCAGTTACTGGCCAAATGCTCTTAACCACTCGGCTATCTAGCGGCATGTTGGATTCACATCTCTTTCTCAACCAAAAATCTAAGTTAAAAAATAAGACTACATCTAATCTAATCAAACTATAAATGCACTTGAAATAAAGTTTGATATGATTTAGTACCATTCTTTAACTTGAGCAAGGCACTTAACCCTAATTTGCTCCAGGGGCTGGCCCTGTAGGTAGGCCGTCATAAGAATTTGTTCTTAACTGGCTTGCCTAGTTAAATAAAACATGTAAAAGACCAGTTGAAAACAGGGAGGGGTTGGGCTGTGGGTTCATAATGCACTGCATCTCTTTAAATACATCACTCATTGCTTAAAGCCACACCCAGGCACACCTACCAAACATATCTCCTCTGTTCAAGTCAAACGTGTTGTTCGGTACAAACGGTTACACAACTGAACACACCCCCTCTTAGGTCACGTAAAAAAATAAAAATCAAATGAAAGTGCAGCTAATTTGCAGTCTTTCCAGCTTCAGTTTGAAGTGATTGTGTTACTGTATTGTTGGCAAGCTCCTCTGAACAACAGTGTCCTGAGGAGTGAGAACATTCTCTATGCCAGGTGAAATGGTGCCTCATTAGCTCATTGTTATGGATGTCTCCAAATTAATGTCACTAGAAAACAGCTTAAACAAATCAAAATGCAGCTACTTTGCTGTTATTCTGGCTGCACTAAGTTAGCCGAGACTAAGTTAGCCGTAGTCGGCTAGCAAGCAAGGGATAAGAACGTTGTCAGGCAGTATGCCCGAGACAAACAACACCTGCCAATATATCCTCCAATAATGCCCCCAAAGTCTCTTGTCAAATAGTTTGCTAGTTCTTTTCCCCATCCTCTCTCTGCTAGGCCCACTAAGAGAGAAGTACATGTTTCTGCAATAAACTGTAGTTTCCACTTCTCACCTCCTTTAAAAAATGTTTTAACGATACAATAAAAACATGTGTAGGAAGCTAGCTATCTGGGCTCCCAAGTGGCACAGTGGTCTAAGACACTGCATCTCAGTACTAGAGTCACTACAGACAACCTGGTTCAGTGGTCTAAGACACTGCATCTCAGTGTTAGAGGAGTCACTACAGACAACCTGGTTCAGTGGTCTAAGACACTGTATCTCAGTGTTGGAGGAGTCACTACAGACAACCTGGTTCAGTGGTCTAAGACACTGCATCTCAGTGTTAGAGGAGTCACTACAGACAACCTGGTTCAGTGGTCTAAGACACTGTATCTCAGTGTTAGAGGAGTCACTACAGACAACCTGGTTCAGTGGTCTAAGACACTGTATCTCAGTGCTAGAAGCGTCACTACAGACACCCTGGTTCGATTCCAGGCTGTATCACAACTGGCTGTGATTGAGAGTCCCATAGGGCAGCGCACAATTGGCCCAGCGTCGTCTGAGTTTGGCCAGTGTAGGCCTTCATTGTAAATAAGAATGTGTTCTTAAGTGAGTACTAGTAAAATAAAGGTTAAATAAAACATTGAATAGCTGACATTAACTCACATTACCTGTCTCTAGCTTTGAGGCCAACCAACACAGACTCCAGATGTTGTGCCTTCCTAGCATGCTAACGTTAACTCGCTCTCGCTGCTGGTGACTCTCTGATCCATCTCTACGCAGATGACACCATTCTGTATACATCTGGCCCCTCTTTGGACACTAACCTTCAAACAAGCTTCAATGCCATACAACACTCCTTCCGTGGCCTCCAACTGCTCTTAAACGCTAGTAAAACTAAGTGCATGCTTTTCTATCGAACGCTGCCAGCACCCGCCCACCGGACTATCATCACTACTCTCGACGGGTCCGAATTAGAATACGTGGACACCTACAAATACCTAGGCATCTGGTTAGACTGTAAACTCAACTTCCAGACTCACATCAACCATCTCCAATCCAAAATTAAATCCAGAATTGGCTTCCTATTTCGCAACAAAGCCTCCTTCACTCATGCTGCCAAACATGCCCTTGTAAAACTGACTATCCTACCGATCCTTGATTTCGGCGATGTCATTTACAAACTAGCCTCCAACACTCTACTTAGCAAATTGGATGTAGTCTATCACAGTGCCATCCGTTTTGTCACCAAAGCCCCATACACTACCCACCACTGCGACCTGTATGCTCTCGTTGGCTGGCCTTCATTATATATTCGTCGCCAAACCCACTGGCTCCAGGTCATCTATAAGTCTTTATTAGGTAAATCCCCGCCCTATCTCAGCTCACTGGTCACTATAGCAACACCCACCCGTAGCATGCGCTCCAACCGGTATATCTCACTGGTCACCCCCAAAGCCAACACCTCCTTTGGCCGCCATTCCTTCCAGTTCTCTGCTGCCAATGACTGGAACGAACTGCAAAAATCATTGAAGCTGGAGGTTCCTATCTCCCTCAATAACTTTAAGCATCAGCTGTCAAAGCTGCTTATCGATCACTGCACCTGTATACAGCCCTTCTGTAAATAGCCCACCCCACTACCTCATCCCCATATTCTATTTATTTTTGTTATTTTCACAAATCTTGCACTCCAGTATCTCTATTTGCACATCATAATTTGCACATCCTTCATTCCTGTGTTAATGATGATAATCTGTAATTTATTTCACCACTATGGTCTATTTATTGTTCTACCTCCTAACCTTACTGCATTTTGCACTACATTTACACTCTGTATATAGATTCTCTATTGTGTTATTGACTATGTTTGTTTACTGTGTAACTCTGTGTTGTTTTTGTCGCACTGCTTTGCTTTGTCTTGGCCAGGTCACAGTTGCAAATGAGAACTTGTTCTCAACTGGCCTACCTGGTTAAATAAAGGTGAAATAAAACCTACCTGGTTAAATAAAGGTGAAAAAAAACCTACCTGGTTAAATAAAGGTGAAATAAAACCTACCTGGTTAAATAAAGTTGAAAAAAAACCTACCTGGTTAAATAAAGGTGAAATAAAACCTACCTGGTTAAATAAAGGTGAAATAAAACCTACCTGGTTAAATAAAGGTGAAATAAAACCTACCTGGTTAAATAAAGGTGAAATAAAACCTACCTGGTTAAATAAAGGTGAAATAAAACCTACCTGGTTAAATAAAGGTGAAATAAAACCTACCTGGTTAAATAAAGGTGAAAAAAATATAAAAAATAGCTAACTAACTAGCCAATGTGAACTAATTAACTCGCTAACGTTAACTAGCTAACGCTAACTAACTATCTAATGTGAACTAGCTAACGTTAACTAACTATATAACGTTAATAGCTAACGTTAACTAACTAGCTAACGTTAACTAACTAACTAGCTAACGTTAACTAACTAACTAGCTAACGTTAACTAACTAGCTAACGTTAACTAACTAGCTAGCTAACGTTAACTAACTAGCTAACGTTAACTAACTAGCTAGCTAACGTTAACTAACTAACTAGCTAACGTTAACTAACTAGCTAGCTAACGTTCGATGGATATTCTGAAAGCTAATCAGGATCGTTGTCAGGACAGGAGCAATGTTGGTTGTAGTGTAAAATGTTGGGGATAAAAAGGATGAAATAACAGTTAACGACGCCCTAAACATTATCTGACCGTTTATCTGGTTACAAATGTCCAAACTCACCAGTGAAGCAGCATCTATCTGTCCAGCGTCGGTGGAGGAGCTGCTTTCACTAGGTAACACAGCCCCAAAGTATGATACGTCGCAAAAATGTCTGAAAACAAATATTTTGGGTCTTAATTTAAGGTTAGACATAACGTTAGCGTGTGATTGACGTTAATGTTACGGTTTGGTTTAAAATCCGATTTTAAGAAGATATTTTGTAGAAATGCTCGGGGTTTATGACTTTGTGGCTGTGTTAACTAGTGACGAGCAGAATAGCTTGTGGAGTGATGCAAGCATGTCCCCCTGGACATACTGAAGCTATGTGAGATACTGTCCCCCTGACCCTTGTGTTGGACATACTGAAGCTATGTGAGATAATGTCCCCCTGACCCTTGTGTTGGACATACTGAAGCTATGTGAGATAATGTCCCCCTGACCCTTGTGTTGGACATACTGAAGCTATGTGAGATAATGTCCCCCTGACCCTTGTGTTGGACATACTGAAGCTATGTGAGATAATGTCCCCCTGACCCTTGTGTTGGACATACTGAAGCTATGTGAGATAATGTCCCCCTGACCCTTGTGTTGGACATACTGAAGCTATGTGAGATAATGTCCCCCTGACCCTTGTGTTGGACATACTGAAGCTATGTGAGATAATGTCCCCCTGACCCTTGTGTTGGACATACTGTAGCTATGTGAGATACATGTCCCCCTGACCCTTGTGTTGGACATACTGTAGCTATGTGAGATACATGTCCCCCTGACCCTTGTGTTGGACATACTGTAGCTATGTGAGATAATGTCCCCCTGACCCTTGTGTTGGACATACTGTAGCTATGTGAGATAATGTCCCCCTGACCCTTGTGTTGGACATACTGTAGCTATGTGAGATACATGTCCCCCTGACCCTTGTGTTGGACATACTGTAGCTATGTGAAATACATGTCCCCCTGACCCTTGTGTTGGACATACTGTAGCTATGTGAGATACATGTCCCCCTGACCCTTGTGTTGGACATACTGTAGCTATGTGAGATAATGTCCCCCTGACCCTTGTGTTGGACATACTGTAGCTATGTGAGATACATGTCCCCCTGACCCTTGTGTTGGACATACTGTAGCTATGTGAGATACATGTCCCCCTGACCCTTGTGTTGGACATACTGTAGCTATGTGAGATAATGTCCCCCTGACCCTTGTGTTGGACATACTGTAGCTATGTGAGATAATGTCCCCCTGACCCTTGTGTTGGACATACTGTAGCTATGTGAGATACATGTCCCCCTGACCCTTGTGTTGGACATACTGTAGCTATGTGAGATACATGTCCCCCTGACCCTTGTGTTGGACATACTGTAGCTATGTGAAATACATGTCCCCCTGACCCTTGTGTTGGACATACTGTAGCTATGTGAGATAATGTCCCCCTGACCCTTGTGTTGGACATACTGTAGCTATGTGAGATAATGTCCCCCTGACCCTTGTGTTGGACATACTGTAGCTATGTGAGATACATGTCCCCCTGACCCTTGTGTTGGACATACTGTAGCTATGTGAGATACATGTCCCCCTGACCCTTGTGTTGGACATACTGTAGCTATGTGAAATACATGTCCCCCTGACCCTTGTGTTGGACATACTGTAGCTATGTGAGATAATGTCCCCCTGACCCTTGTGTTGGACATACTGTAGCTATGTGAGATAATGTCCCCCTGACCCTTGTGTTGGACATACTGTAGCTATGTGAGATACATGTCCCCCTGACCCTTGTGTTGGACATACTGTAGCTATGTGAGATACATGTCCCCCTGACCCTTGTGTTGGACATACTGTAGCTATGTGAGATACATGTCCCCCTGACCCTTGTGTTGGACATACTGTAGCTATGTGAGATACTGTAACCCACTGAAATGATTATTGTTATTGACATCGGTTTGTGTATTGACAGAGCTGACATCTTTAGAATCCCTCAGAGTGGGATTTAGACATATTGAAATAAAGCATGTGACCAACAGTATTAATTCAGAAAAGCACTCAATAATTTATTTACTTTGTTTCTGGGCAAGAGCCAAGGTTAACATTTTGGCACAGACATGTTTCATTTAATTTCCGTACAACAACCCTTCGAATCGCAGATAAAAACAAAACCTTTCAAAGCAGAAAGTAGTGATAAAAAGACAGGACTTCAGAACATTCCTATGTTGTGTTTTGTTGTGAGTGAATAGCTATACATTGAAAGGGTTTAAGTGACAGATAGCATAATAACTTAAACAACTACGTTGACAAGCAGCTCAAATAAAGCAATGTTCAACTGCAGCTGTACTCGGTGTTCCAGCCAAGCAGCTGGTACCACACTAGTCAAGGGTTGTGTCCCAAATGGCACCCTTTTCCCTATACAGTGCTCTACTTTTGATTCGAGGCCTATGGTGGGCCCTGGTCAAAAACAGTGCACTATAAAGGAATTAGGGTGCCATTTGGGACACAATCCTTGACTAGTGTGGTACCAGCTGCTTCTTACAAGGCACAACATCCCTCTATTAAACACCTCACCTTTACTTTGCTCATTGGAGAGTTTGTGGCTGTAACACTACAATAACAACTGAATGATTGTGCCAGAGATATATTTACAGTAGGCTATATCCCTATGGGGCTTTGGATTGTGCATTCTAAAGACAGTATGGAGGGGAGAAGACAAGTATTTATTTGTAAGTAAACTGATTGTTTTGTTGCCACATTATAGACAGAGTATCAATGAGCTCAGCTCTAAATGAAGATTTAATGTGAAACTTTGGCAAAACATATGCATGTACCAGTCCATTATACATTCCTCTAATATATGATTAAAACAACTTCATTACATAAATACAGAATAAAATAGCTTGTTAATCTCACATATGTATTATTATACTGTAAAAGGTCAAACATGGGAGCTATTGTTGTGCATCTACCAAATGACAAGCAGATTAGTTAGGAGATGTGTTGGTGGTGTACTCTCATAGATAGGCATATTGGTTTCTATATCAGATTAGACACTAGTCTTTATATATGTCACCTTAGACAACTGTCATATTGGGTTCTATATCAGATTAGACACTAGTCTTTATATATGTCACCTTAGACAACTGTCATATTGGGTTCTATATCAGATTAGACACTAGTCTTTATATATGTCACCTTAGACAACTGTCATATTGGGTTCTATATCAGATTAGACACTAGTCTTTATATATGTCACCTTAGACAACTGTCATATTGGGTTCTATATCAGATTAGACACTAGTCTTTATATATGTCACCTTAGACAACAAAAGAAAGCTCATTAGCCTGAAACCTAATCTAATGTAACAGTTACAGTAGAAGATACAACAGAATAAGGCAATGGATAACAGAATCTAGAGACTTCATCATATTAAAGACATGGTTCAGCGCTTCTAAAAACGGTGGTCATTAATAAAACAATTATTTGTTATAAGTTTTTGTATCAGCATTTACAAATAAATGTTTTCTGTACTTTTATATAAGAGAAGCATTGCTAGAATAAATACAAAATAAGTTAGACGCGTATAGATATACATACGGCTGCATTCGGTTCACACAGTACATAAAGGACAGACAGGGGGGGATGAAAGGAATATTCAATACTGTGGCTCCCCTCAATAGTCTGGTCCCATAGTCTGGTCCCATAGCCTGGTCCCATAGCCTGGTCCCATAGCCTGGTCCCATAGCCTGGTCCCATAGCCTGGTCCCATAGCCTGGTCCCATAGCCTGGTCCCATAGTCTGGTCCCAGATCTGTTTGGCTGTCTTGTCAACTCATGGCTGTTGATATTGCTGTCTGACCAGGACCATAGGAGTTGGGTAAGAGAGCACAAACCAATCTGGGACCAGGATATGGTCATCAAGCAACAACACTCTCTGGGCTGGCGTTTGGGATGTTTATAAAGTTAGAGACTTCCATGCTTGTCCCATGTAGTTGTGGCTACTCACTCACTCACTCACTCACTCACTCACTCACTCACTCACTCACTCACTCACTCACTCACTCACTCACTCACTCACTCACTCACTCACTCACTCACTCACTCACTCAGTGCGAGGGAGGGCTGGCTGGTCTGAATCCCCCAGGCCTAGCTTGAGTCTCGTTTTGTTGTGGACGGCCATGCCAATTTAAAGAAGAAAGTGAAGCTGTTAGGCTGGAAGTTGGGCCAAATGTTTTCTCTCTCTCTTTTCTTGTGTGTCGGGGAGGGGAGGGGGGAGGAGGAGAGGAGAGGAGAGGAGAGGAGAGGAGAGGAGAGGAGAGGAGAGGAGAGGAGAGGAGAGGAGAGGAGAGGAGAGGAGAGGAGAGGAGAAAAGGAAAGGAGAGGAGAGGAGGGGAGAGGAGAGGAGAGGAGGGGAGAGGAGGGGAGAGGAGAAAAGGAAAGGAGGGGAGGAGAGGAGAGGGCTGGGGGTTGAATGGAGGTTTGGATGCTTGACGGACACACCCCATAAGGCCTGGATAATGCAGCGGTCCGGCTGTTACCAGATATATTTCCAATAGGCTTACATCTTGACATTGACTTACATTCAAGTGTATGAAAGACAGGGAAGAACCTCAACCCCTGCATGGAGCTGGGGGGAATATAAATGCATAATATGAAAACTGGTATTCTTTTACCACATGGACGGACGGCCCCAAACCTGGACCACAATGCACTGTGACTGTCTATCTGTGACTGTACCAGCTGCCACATCAAAACTCTCAGTCTGCGTCCCAAATGGCACCCTATTCCCTATGGGTTCTGGTCAAAAGTAGTGCACTCTATAGGGAATAGGGTTCCATTTGGGACGCACATCATACTTCCTCAATATCATAATCACTGTATTAGTCCAACATCCTGTGTGTGTTTGTAATGTATGTCTGAATCTATAGAGACTTTGGATCTAGAGATAATGAAGGAGATGAAGTTTGTCACTCGTCATCTGGAGAGAGAAGTACCAGAGCTGAGGGGTTGGACGGCCTGAGTTGGTGTGGTTGGGTGTGTGTTCTGTTGTGTGTGTGTTACTGGTGTTGAGTGTGTGAGGCAGTAAGGGATGCGATTGCCCATAAAAGCTGATCTAAAATCAGTCTTGTGTTGTTCTCCCTATTGGTACTGGTTAGGACTTGGGGAGTAAGCTGATCCTAGATCTGCGCCTACGGGGCAACTCTAACCAGAGATGTAGTGGGAGCCATTACAGCTGAGTGGGCCCTCTGCTGCGTGATAGCAGCTCACTGCCAGGAGGGGGTGCTGTGACCAGGCTCCTCAGGTACACACAGGGGTTCCTCCTCCGCCCTAGACCCTGGGCCAGGGGGGGAGGGGGTGGGGGGCCAGGGGGCCTCCCAGAGGATGACATGAGGGGCTGCAGCTCCTGCTCCTGGTCAGACAAGGCCCCCTCTTCTTCCTCCTTCTCCTGTCCTCCTGGAGGGAACTCAAACCGAGCGATGCCCTGAGCCACTATTGACCCAGCCCCTCTGGATCCAGAACCAGCCCCACTAACTCCACTACCAGAGTATGAGACAGGACGGGGCCCTCCCAGCCTGGAGAGGGCGCTGACGCGGGGGTGTAGGGGCTCTACAGGGACCGCCGGGGAGGCAAGGCTCTCTAAGGAGGAGATGCTCTGGTTCCAGGCCTGCTGCAGGTCTATGGGGATGATCTTAGTAGCCTCCATGGAGACACACACCGGCAGGGTTCCAATGCCGCCCTTCCAGGGCAGGTTCCTCTCACCGCAGGTGGGGGACGGGGGGGCCACGGAGGGGCTCTGACACACCTCCAGACCAGCCGGGACTGAGACAGGACACAGGTCAGATAGAGGAGCATACAGTCAGGATTCTGGCTGTAACATTACATTATATCTAAATACCAACTCTGGTATACTGTATCTAGCAGACATCAGACTTTAAAAACAATACACAATGTGTGGTCTTACCAAGCATACGTCCAAATTTCTATGCATTTTGATATTCTATTAATTCTAATTAATAATCTTTCTTTCCCTAATTTCGTGATATCCAGTTACGATCTTTTCTCATCGCTGCAACTCCCCAACGGGCTCGGGAGACGCGAAGGTCGAGTCATGCATCGTCCAAAACATGACCCGCCAAACCACGCTTCTTAATCTGGAAGCCAGCTGCACCAATGTGTCGGAGGAAACACCATTCAACTGACGACTGAAGTTAGCCTGCAGTCTCCCGGCCCGCCACAAGGAGTCGCTGGAGTATGATGAGCCAAGTAAAGCCCCTCCGGCCAAACCTTCCACTAACCCGGACTACGCTGGGACAATTGTGTACCGCCCCAGATGTGACACAGCTTGGGATCGAACCCGGATCAGTGCCTTAGACCTCTGCGCTACTCGGGAGGCCATGAATAAATATTCTAATGAAGATATTTCAAATATTAATACAGTATTAGACAGGGACACCAGGCCATTGTCTAGTCACTCCTGTGTCAACGTGTCCTTACCAGATTTGGGCCGTTCTTTGGGCGTCTCTGGAACCTTTCGAGCCACAAAGGTGATGCCAACGTCCTCCTCCTTCTCTGGCTCCAAGTGTTCCCCCTTCTCATCCTCTGACTCCACTGGCACCATCACAGGATCTGAGGGAGCATCACAGACACATGAACAATATTGATCATAATCAATGCACTATAATAGCAACCTTAGCATTTTGTTTTTTACTTCAACCAAGAGAACTGGGAACACAGGTTATGAAGGAATGATATTAGAGTGAGAACTGGGAACACAGGTTATGAAGGAATGATATTAGAGTGAGAACTGGGAACACAGGTTATGAAGGAATGATATTAGAGTGAGAACTGGGAACACAGGTTATGAAGGAATGATATTAGAGTGAGAACTGGGAACACAGGTTATGAAGGAATGATATTAGAGTGAGAACTGGGAACACAGGTTATGAAGGAATGATATTGATATTAGAGTGAGAACTGGGAACACAGGTTATGACCCACCTTCGTCTTGCCAGCTGACGTTTGGTTTGTTGTTGAGATCCTGCTCTTTTAGGTCTGAACCTCTTCGCTGTGGGAGGAACAGAACACCAGTTATAATGTCTATTACAGACAGAACACCAGTTATAATGTCTATTACAGACAGAACACCAGTTATAATGTCTATTACAGACAGAACACCAGTTCTAATGTCTATTACAGACAGAACACCAGTTATAATGTCTATTACAGACAGAACACCAGTTATAATGTCTATTACAGACAGGACACCAGTTATAATGTCTATTACAGACAGAACACCAGTTATAATGTCTATTACAGACAGAACACCAGTTATAATGTCTATTACAGACAGGACACCAGTTCTAATGTCTATTACAGACAGAACACCAGTTATAATGTCTATTACAGACATAACACCAGTTATAATGTCTATTACAGACAGGACACCAGTTCTAATGTCTATTACAGACAGAACACCAGTTATAATGTCTATTACAGACAGAACACCAGTTATAATGTCTATTACAGACAGGACCCACAGGAAACCACCAACATGGTATTACTTCCAGAGGAGGCTGGTGGGAGGAGCTATAGGATGGGCTCATTGTATTGGCTGGAATGGAAACAATGGAAAGGGAGTGTATCTCATTGAGATACAAAAGTCTCCCTTATCCTGGCTCCCTGCTGAAGTTACACAGAGATAATAACAGAACAGTCTCCCCCTATCCTGGCTCCCTGCTGAAGTTACACAGAGATAATAACAGAACAGTCTCCCCTATCCTGGCTCCCTGCTGAAGTTACACAGAGATAATAACAGAACAGTCTCCCCTATCCTGGCTCCCTGCTGAAGTTACACAGAGATAATAACAGAACAGTCTCCCCTATCCTGGCTCCCTGCTGAAGTTACACAGAGATAATAACAGAACAGTCTCCCCTATCCTGGCTCCCTGCTGAAGTTACACAGAGATAATAACAGAACAGTAACCTATGTAACAATAGGTACAGTAAATGGGTTAATGTGAGGTATAAGCCCATTCTCCATGCTAGTAAAGGGGAGAGAGGTGTGGTAGGCGTCCCTGCCTTTTTCTGGCTGCGGTCCTTCTTGTGGCTATGGCGTTTGTGTCGGGTGGTCTTGAACGTCTCCATGCGACTCTTCATATTTCTCTGGAAGATCTCTCTATCCTGACGCTCGTGGTCCCCTACTGTCATAAAGTGTCTGCTGTAGTGGGACTGGTACTATGTGGGGCGGGGGGGGGGGGGGGGGACAGAGAGGGAGAGAAGGAGGGAGAGAGAGGAGAGGAGATAAGAGAGGGAGGAACAGAGCTGTAGTTGTACAGTGTCTGCTGTAGTATTATTGTGGGACTGTACTAGAGAGGAGACAGGAAAGGCAGGAAAGGAGAGAGTTACAGGACTGACTTTTACATTTTTTTATTTCACCTTTATCTAACCAGGTAGGCCAGTTACGACCTGGCCAAGACAAAGCAAAGCAGTGCGACAAAAACAACAAACGTACAGTCAATAACACAATAGAAAATCTACGTACAGTGTGTGCAAATGCAGTAAGGTTAGGAAGGTAGGACAATAAATAGACCATAGTGGTGAAATAAGTTACAAATTAGAATTAACACCGGACTGATAGATGTGCAGATGATGATGTGAAAATAGAGATACTGGAGTGTAAAATGAGCTAAAATAATAAATATGGGGATGAGGTAGTGGGGTGGGCTATTTACAGAAGGGCTGTATACAGGTGAAGTGATCGATAAGCTGCTCTGACAGCTGATGCTTAAAGTTATTGAGGGAGATAGGAACCTCCAGCTTCAATGATTTTTGCAGTTCGTTCCAGTCATTGGCAGCAGAGAACTGGAAGGAATGGCGGCCAAAGGAGGTGTTGGCTTTGGGGGTGACCAGTGAGATATACCGGTTGGAGCGCATGCTACGGGTGGTTGTTGCTATGGTGACCAGCGAACTGAGATAAGGCGGGGATTTACCTAGTAAAGACTTATAGATGACCTGGAGACAGTGGGTTTGGAGCTGTTGGCGGGGGTAGGGGTAGCCAGTGGGAAAGCATGGCCAGCTGTAACAAAATGCTTATTGAAATTCGCGATTATCGTAGATTTATCGGTGGTGACAGCGTTTCCTAGCCTCAGTGCAGTGGGCAGCTGGGAGGAGGTCCATAGACTCTACAGTGTCCCAGAACTTTTTGGAATTAGTGCTATAGGATGCAATTTTGTTTTGAAAAAGCTAGTCTTTGCTTTCCTAACTGACTGTGTATATTGGTTCCTGACTTCCCTGAAAAGTTGCATATCGCGGGGGCTATTCGATGCTAAAGCAGTGCGCCACAGGATGCTTTTGTGCTGGTCAAGGGCAGTTAAGTCTGGAGTGAACCAAAGGCTATATCTTTTCTTAGTTCAACATTTTTTGAATGGGGCATGTTTATTTAAAGAACAACCAGGCATCCTCTACTGACGGGATGAGGTCAATATCCTTCCAGGATACCCGGGCCAGATCGATTAGAAAGGCCTGCTCACTGAAGTGTTTTAGGGAGCGTTTGACAGTAATAAGGGGTGGTCGTTTGACCGCGGACCCATTACGGACGCAGGCAATGAGGCAGTGATCGCTGAGATCCTGGTTGAAGACAGCGGAGGTGTATTTGGAGGGAAACTGTTTGGACACAGACCTGGACAGTATGACAGAACTCTGCAGGTTATCTCTGCAGTAGATTGCAACTCCGCATCCTTTGGCAGTTCTATCTTGACGGGAAATATTGTAGTTGGGGATGGACATTTCAGAATTTTTGGTGGCCTTCCTGAGCCAGGATTCAGACACGGCTAGGACATCAGGGCTGGTGGAATGTGCTAAAGCAGTGAATAAATCAAACTTAGGCAGGAGGCTTCTGATGTTAACATGCATGAAACCAAGGCTTTTACGGTTACAGAAGTTAACAAATGAGAGCGCCTGGGGAATAGGTGTGGTACTGGGGGTTACAGGACCTGGGTTTACCTCTACATCACCAGAGGAACAGAGGAGGAGTAGGATAAGGGCACGGCTAAAGGCTTTAAGAACTGGACGTCTAGTGCGTTGGGTACAGAGAATAAAAGGAGCAGATTTCTGGGCACTTTGATGTGACATTTGTTTTGGAGATTAAATGGCGCTGATGATGCTGGCTGGAATATTTTGTTAATGTCATTGTAAATTTTCACATGGTGTGTCCCCCATTCTATTCTATAGAGACAGCCTAGCATGAGAGGCCCATAGAGAGTGATTATGAGGTGTGTGTGTGTGTGTCTGTGGAGATAGGGCCATACCCGTCTCCTGGGCTTGTACAGATTCCCAGCCAGGAAGTGATGCGTTTCTGACTCCTCCTCCACCTTGGCTCCTGGCACGTTGTCAATCACCTGGAGGTCCAGACAGACTCCACTACCGTTCTCTCTCCTGTAACACAGAGACATAAAGACAGACTCCACTACCGTTCTCTCTCCTGTAACACACATTCAACGCCCATACGATCACACCTGGAATCATACTTATTAATTTGGACACACACCAAAAACACACACGCCAAACACACAGTGACTTTACTCACAGGTAGTTGGTGACGTTGGTGACCTCTGGGAAAGACGCCCTGGAGGCCATGGAGGGTAGAGAGAGCCTGGCAGAGGTCAGCACGTTGCCACCCTGGACAGAAGACACACACAGAGGTAAAGTTCAGGGGTCAACTCATCCTCAAAACACCTCACATTGTCTAAAATGTTCTGGACTAAAGGGGACAGTCAAAATAGTTACATAGCAGGCATGAGTCCCTGTAAACTGTCCTGACAGCACCAACAGTAGTTACATAGCAGGCATGAGTCCCTGTAAACTGTCCTGACAGCACCAACAGTAGTTACATAGCAGGCATGAGTCCCTGTAAACTGTCCTGACAGCACCAACAGTAGTTACATAGCAGGCATGAGTCCCTGTAAACTGTCCTGACAGCACCAACAGTAGTTACATAGCAGGCATGAGTCCCTGTAAACTGTCCTGACAGCACCAACAGTAGTTACATAGCAGGCATGAGTCCCTGTAAACTGTCCTGACAGCACCAACAGTAGTTACATAGCAGGCATGAGTCCCTGTAAACTGTCCTGACAGCACCAACAGTAGTTACATAGCAGGCATGAGTCCCTGTAAACTGTCCTGACAGCACCAACAGTAGTTACATAGCAGGCATGAGTCCCTGTAAACTGTCCTGACAGCACCAACAGTAGTTACATAGCAGGCATGAGTCCCTGTAAACTGTCCTGACAGCACCAACCATTCAAAAGTTTAGAAATGTCTTAGAAATGTCCTTGTTTTTGAAAGAAAAGCAAATTTTTTGTCCATTAAAATATGAAATTGATCAGAAATACACTGTAGACATTGTTTATATTGTAAATGACTATTGTAGCTGGAAACGTCTGATTTTAATGGAATATCTACATAGGCGTACAGAGGCCCATTATCAGCAACCATCACTCCTGTGTTCCAATGGCACGTTGTGTTAGCTAATACAAGTTTATCATTTTAAAAAGGCTAATTAATAATTAGAAAACCCTTTTGCAATTATGTTAGCACAGCTGAAAACTGTTGTGCTGATTAAAGAATTAATATGGGCAGGCCGAGCCGATGACCTCATTTCGAGATGGCTGCTACCTGCGTTCCAGTTAGCGTTGTGAAGCATAAACAAAATAAACACGGAATACGTTGATTCATACCGAAAGCAGAGACTCCACAGATCATGAGGATATCTTATTAGTCTGCCTGTGATCTACTGTTATTGATCACCAGCCCCAAGAGTCAAAATGTTTATTTTACACTGTTCTGACCCTCCCTTCTATAACAGACTACTGTTCTGACCCTCCATTCTATAACAGACTACTGTTCTGACCCTCCCTTCTATAACATTAGACTACTGTTCTGACCCTCCCTTCTATAACAGACTACTGTTCTGACCCTCCCTTCTATAACAGACTACTGTTCTGACCCTCCATTCTATAACAGACTACTGTTCTGACCCTCCCTTCTATAACATTAGACTACTGTTCTGACCCTCCCTTCTATAACAGACTACTGTTCTGACCCTCCCTTCTATAACATTAGACTACTGTTCTGACCCTTCCTTCTATAACATTAGACTACTGTTCTGACCCTCCCTTCTATAACATTAGACTACTGTTCTGACCCTCCCTTCTATAACATTAGACTACTGTTCTGACCCTCCCTTCTATAACATTAGACTACTGTTCTGACCCTCCCTTCTATAACATTAGACTACTGTTCTGACCCTCCCTTCTATAACATTAGACTACTGTTCTGACCCTCCCTTCTATAACATTAGACTACTGTTCTGACCCTCCCTTCTATAACATTAGACTACTGTTCTGACCCTCCCTTCTATAACATTAGACTACTGTTCTGACCCTCCCTTCTATAACATTAGACTACTGTTCTGACCCTCCCTTCTATAACATTAGACTACTGTTCTGACCCTCCCTTCTATAACATTAGACTACTGTTCTGACCCTCCCTTCTATAACATTAGACTACTGTTCTGACCCTCCCTTCTATAACATTAGACTACTGTTCTGACCCTCCCTTCTATAACATTAGACTACTGTTCTGACCCTCCCTTCTATAACATTAGACTACTGTTCTGACCCTCCCTTCTATAACATTAGACTACTGTTCTGACCCTCCCTTCTATAACATTAGACTACTGTTCTGACCCTCCATTCTATAACATCAGACTACTGTTCTGACCCTCCCTTCTATAACATCAGACTACTGTTCTGACCCTCCCTTCTATAACATTAGACTACTGTTCTGACCCTCCATTCTATAACAGACTACTGTTCTGACCCTCCCTTCTATAACATTAGACTACTGTTCTGACCCTCCCTTCTATAACATTAGACTACTGTTCTGACCCTCCCTTCTATAACATTAGACTACTGTTCTGACCCTCCCTTCTATAACAGACTACTGTTCTGACCCTCCCTTCTATAACATTAGACTACTGTTCTGACCCGCCCTTCTATAACATTAGACTACTGTTCTGACCATCCCTTCTATAACATTAGACTAAAGCCCTGAAACCCTCAGCATGCATCATATCCACAGCCCTGAAACCCTCAGCATGCATCATATCCACAGCCCTGAAACCCTCAGCATGCATCATATCCACAGCCCTGAAACCCTCAGCATGCATCATATCCACAGCCCTGAAACCCTCAGCATGCATCATATCCACAGCCCTGAAACCCTCAGCATGTATCATATCCACAGCCCTGAAACCCTCAGCATGCATCATATCCACAGCCCTGAAACCCTCAGCATGTATCATATCCACAGCCCTGAAACCCTCAGCATGCATCATATCCACAGCCCTGGAGATATCTCTCCTTCAGAGTGTAGGATAATACTGCCTATCACACTACTGGAGATATCTCTCCTTCAGAGTGTAGGATAATACTGCCTATCACACTACTGGAGATATCTCTCCTTCAGAGTGTAGGATAATACTGCCTATCACACTACTGGAGATATCTCTCCTTCAGAGTGTAGGATAATACTGCCTATCACACTACTGGAGATATCTCTCCTTCAGAGTGTAGGATAATACTGCCTATCACACTACTGGAGATATCTCTCCTTCAGAGTGTAGGATAATACTGCCTATCACACTACTGGAGATATCTCTCCTTCAGAGTGTAGGATAATACTGCCTATCACACTACTGGAGATATCTCTCCTTCAGAGTGTAGGATAATACTGCCTATCACACTACTGGAGATATCTCTCCTTCAGAGTGTAGGATAATACTGTGCCTATAAAACATGTCAGCCATGTAAGCTGATAGCACTTGAATCCATGGAGGAGTTATTGAATGAAGAATTCCTTTGAATCCTTTCCTAAACCTCTCATATCTATTTTTCACACATTCACATGGTCTGATGTCATACACCTTCGCCACTAAGGTTGTGTCCCTAATGGTGCCCTATTCCCTATAAAGTTTGATACTTTCGAACAGAGCCCTATGGGCCCAAGTCAAAAGTAGTGAACTACAGTATATAGGGAATAGGGTGCCATTTGGGACGCAGCCCCTGACTGACTGTGATGTGAACAGTAGAGATGGGATGTTTGATGTGGCGACTCTCAGGTCTCAGATAATGCTGTGGTATCAGCCGAGGAGACAAAGAGATTAATTATCCTCTCTCTATCCTGATCTCAGCGCCTCTCCCCTCCCGCCTCTCGCTCTCCTCTCCCCTCCCGCCTCTCGCTCTCCTCTCCCCTCCCGCCTCTCGCTCTCCTCTCCCCTCCCGCCTCTCGCTCTCCTCTCTCTCCTCTCCTCTCTCTCTATCCCCCCCCCCCCCCTCCCGCCTCTCACTCTCCTCTCTCTCTATCCCCCCCCCTCCCCTCCCGCCTCTCACTCTCCTCTCTCTCTCTCCCCCCTCCCGCCTCTCCTCTCTCCCCCCTCTCTCTCTCCTCTCTCTCCTCTCTCTCCTCTCTCTCCTCTCTCTCCTCTCTCTCCTCTCTCTCTCTCCCCCTCCCACCTCTCTCTCTATCTGTGTAAACATTACACTCAACGGTTCAGAAATAATAATATTATGTCTATATAAAGTGTTATAATGATGTGCAAATAGTTCAAGTAAAAAAAGTTAAATGAACTAAAAAATATAGGTTGTATTTACAATGGTGTTTGTTCTTCACTGGTTGGCCTTTTCTTGTGGCAACAGGTCACACATCTTGCTGCTGTGATGGAACACGGTGGTATTTCACCCAGTAGACATGGGAGTTTATCAACATTCAGGTATTCTGCCACTGTGGACTCACTGTTTAGGGCCAAATAGCATTCTAGTTTGCTCTGTTTTTTTGTTAGCTCTTTTTGTTTTCTCATGATTTGGTTGGGTCTAAATGTGTTGTTGTCCTGGGGCTCTGTGGGTCTGTTTGTGTTTGTGAACAAAGCCCCAGGACCAGCTTGATTAGGGGACTCTTCTCCAGGTTAATCTCTCTGTAGGTGATGGCATTGTTATGGAAGGTTTGGGAATCGCTTCCTTTTAGGTGGTTGTAGAATTTAACGGCTCTTTTCTGGATTTTGATAATTAGCGAGTTGCGTCCTAATTCTGCTCTGCATGCATTATTTGGTGTTTTACGTTGTACACAGACGATATTTGGTGTTTGTCTCATTATGTGAATTCTTGGTTGGTGAGCGGACCCCAGACCTCACAACCATACAGGGCAATGGGTTCTATAACTGATTCAAGTATTTTTAGACAGATCCTAATTGGTATGTCGTATTTTCTGTTCCTTTTGATGGCATAGAAGGCCCTTCTTGCCTTGTCTCTCAGATCGTTCACAGCTTTGTGGAAGTTACCTGTGGTGCTGATGTTTAGGCCAAGGTAACCCTCTCTCTGTCTGCCTTCCCCCTCTCTGTCTCGATTATGAGGCCTATCTAAGAAAGTCGTCTCTCTCTCTGTCATAATAAACTGCAGTAAACGCAACACATGACAGAGAGGAAACAGAGTCTTGGCAGCAAGACTTCCTCTATAAAACCCAGGTGGTGATGTATTTCACAGAGAACTTAGTAAGGAGTCAGTCTACACCTCAGCAGATGATATAGTGTGCTTTCACAGAGAACTAAGGTCTAGGTGCATTGCTGCCATGAGTTGAGGAGCAGTGCCATCTAGTGGTCCTAGTTGACATTTACAACACAACTGAGCACTGGACAAAATCATGGCAACAATTGTTATGTCTCTGACTCGCTCTGTGTCTATGTCCCAAGCCACCCATTTCCCTCCCTCCCTCCCTCCCTCCCTCCCTCCCTCCCTCCCTCGCTCCATCATACCTGATCTATAACATTGATGGCGTCTCTAATGTTGATTTTCTGATAGACCTCCCACAGCTCACTCTTCCGGTACACAGACTTCCGCAGTAGCAGCTTGCTCAGGTAGTTCTTGTCAAACTGCTCCCACCTGAATGTACACGTCCATCGATGGAAGGGTTTAAAGACAGTATATGTTACAATATGTTTTTGAAGGGAACACTATAATACTCATTAAGGGGAGAAATCCTACCTTCCACTTAGTCAGCATTAGTGAATATATAACTGAAGTGGAAGGTAGGATCGGCCCTTTAGAGTCCAGGATATTATTAAAGGATAAGAATGATATTTCAATTGAAACATGACTGAAGAGCTGAGGGACACTGACTTGTCTCTCCAGTGGTGGTAACCGTTGAGTCCAGCAATGTCTTCCACTGCAGTCAAACAGTGGTCAAAGGCCTGGGGAGAGACAATATACATATCATGGGGCTCGTTGAGGTCTTTAGGTCAGTAAATATCAAAGACCTCAACGAGCCCCATGATATTTACAGACCTAAAGTATATATACAATTGAAGATGGAAGTTTACATACACCTTAGCCAAATACATTTAAACTCACATTTTCACAATTCCTGAAATTTAATCCTAGTAAAACTTCCCTGTCTTAGGTCAGTTAGGATCACCACTTTATTTTCAGAATGTGAAATGTCAGAATAATAGTAGAAAGAATGATTTATTTTTTTCATCACATTCCCAGTGGGTCAGAAGTTTACATACACTCAATTAGTATTTGGTAGCATTGCCTTTAAATTGTTTAACTTGGGTCAAATGTTTCAGGTAGCCTTCCACAAGCTTCCCACAATAAGTTGGGTGAATTTTGGCCCATTCCTCCTGACAGAACTGGTGTAACTGAGTCAGGTTTGTAGGCCTCCTTGCTCGCACACGCTTTTTCAGTTCTGCCCACTAATGTTGTACAGGATTGAGGTCAGGGCTTTGTGATGGCCACTCCAATAACTTGACTTTGTTGTCCTTAAGCCATTTTGCCACAACTTTGGAAGTATGCTTGGGGTCATTGTTCATTTGGAAGACCCATTTGCGACCAAGCTTTAACTTCCTGACTGATGTCTTGAGATGTTGCTTCAATATATCCACATAATTCTCCTTCCTCATGATGACATCTATTTTGTGAAGTGCACCAGTCCCTCCTGCAGCAAAGCACCCCCACAACATGATGCTGCCACCCCCGTGCTTCACGGTTGGGATGGTGTTCTTCGGCTTGCAAGCCTCCCCCTTTTTCCTCCAAACATAACGATGGTCATTATGGCCAAACAGTTCTATTTTTGTTTCATCAGACAAGAGGACATTTCTCCAAAAAGTACGATCTTTGTCCCCATGTGCAGTTGCAAACCGTAGTCTGGCTTTTTTTATGGCGGTTTTGGAGCAGTGGCATCTTCCTTGCTGAGCGGCCTTTCAGGTTATATCGATATAGGGCTTGTTTTACTGTGGATATAGATACTTTTGTACCTGTTTCCTCCAGCATCTTCACCAGGTCCTTTGCTGTTGTTCTGGGATTGATTTGCACTTTTTGTGCACCAAAGTATGTTCATCTCTAGGAGACAGAACGCGTCTCCTTCCTGAGCTGTATGATGGCTGTGTGGTCCCATGGTGTTTATACTTGCGTACTATTGTTTGTACAGATGAACGTGGTACCTTCAGGCGTTTGGAAATTGCTCCCAAGGATGAACCAGACTTGTGGAGGTCTACAATTTTTTTTCCTGAGGTCTTGGCTGATTTCTTTGGATTTCCCCATGATGTCGAGCAAAGAGGCACTGAGTTTGAAGGTATGCCTTGATATACATCCACAGGTACAAATGACGTCAATTAGCCTATCAGAAGCTTCTAAAGCCATGACATCATTTTCTGGAATTTTCCAAGCTGTTTAAAGGCAGTCAATTTAATGTATGTAAACTTCTGACCCACTGGAATTGTGATATAGTGAATTATAAGTGAAATAATCTGTCTGTAAACAATTGTTGGCAGAATTACTTGTGTCATGCACAAAGTAGATGTCCTAACCGACTTGACAAAACTATAGTTTGTTAACATGAAATCTGTGGAGTGGTTGAAAAATGAGTTTTAATGACTTCAACCTAAGTGTATGTAAACTTCCGACTTCAACTATACATCCATTTCATTAAATTAAACTGAATCACTCACACGTTCGTGTATCTCCTCATTGATGGTGGGCTTGCGGTTGGTGGCACGAGGTACTTTGAGCCAGTTCACTAGAGGCTTGATGGTCAGACCCTGGGGGGGGGGGGGGGGGGGGGTAGAGAGAGAGAGAGGAGAGAGAGAGAGAGGAGAGAGAGAGAGAGAGAGAGAGCGAGAGAGAGAGAGAGAGAGAGAGTTAAGCAGCTCCCGTTCTGCATAAATTGTTGTTCTAGTTTGTTTTTTCGTCTCTTTTCTTTAGTTTTTTTTGCTACAGTTGAACTATAATAGTATAATAGTATAATAGTTCAGGATTATATCGCAGCTGAACGTCGACAGGAGTCGTCAACTGTTATTATTTACAACAGAGCCCAGCTCCTGGATTTAGCCCACGCAGCGCTGCAGCACCCCAGGGAAAAATGTGATATTCCGGACGAGTTGAAAAGGCGACGTCGTGGACGCAGGGCGGGATTGAAATGTAAGGCGAAGCGGAGGAAGTACAGGCCGGCTATACCGTCTATCATTATGGGCAACGTGAGGTCACTACATAACAAGATGGACGAGCTAGAGGGACTTGTCCGTGGACAAAGGATTTATCGGGAAACGAGCCTAATGTTTTTCACAGAGACTTGACTGAACGATAACATCCCCATACAGAACGTCACTATCGACGGTTTCCAGACCATCAGAGCGGACAGGGATCGCGTCTCTTCCGGTAAGAGTAAGGCTTTATTAGTTAACAATAGATGGTGTAATCTGAGACATATTACTCTTAAGGAACAGTTTTGTAGCCCAGACATTGAGCTGTTAGCCGTTAGCCTGAGACCCTACTATTTGCAGAGGGAATTCACTGCGGCCATTGCTGTTATTGTTTACATCCCGCCCTCTGCTGACGCAAACACAGCGTGTGACGTCATCCACTCTGTTATCGCGAGGTTACAGACAACGCATCCCAGTGCTTTCTTTGCCATTTCGGGGGATTTTAACCATGCATCTCTCTCTTCAACACTGCCCACGTCCAAACAGTTTGTGAAGTGCCCAACCAGGAATAATACAACTCTGGACTTGTTATATGCTAATGTGAAGGTTGCATACAACTCCACTGCACTCCCTCCCCTCGGTAGATCGGATCACAACCTTTTCCACCTCACCCCACTCTACAGGCCTATGGTCCAACAGCAGCCTGCGACCACTAGGACCATTAGGAGATGGTCCCCGGAGGCGAATGAGGCCCTACAGGACTGCTTTGAAACAACAGACTGGGATGTGCTCTGTGAGGCTCATGGGGAGGACATCGATGGACTTACTGACTGCATAACAGACTATATTAATTTTTGTGTAGACAACACTGTACCCACCAGGAAGGTACGCTGTTTTCCAAATAATAAACCCTGGGTCACCAGCGACCTGAAGGACCTGCTGAATGAGAAGAAGAGGGCCTTCAAGGAGAGGGACAAGGAAAAATTGAAATGCGTCCAGAGGGAGCTGAAGTTGCGGATTGCTGAGGGGAAGAGAGTGTATAAGGAGAAGATGGAGGACAAGTTGAGGCAGAGCCAGGTGAGAGGTGTGGAAGGGTATTAGAAATATCACTGGCTTCAAAAAGTCAAACAGTGGGCAGACGGAGGGGACCCAGGACAGAGCCAATGAGCTGAACCAATTTTTTAACAGGTTCGATACTGGCCCTGTCCACCTCCCTTCCAGCTCCCCAGACCACACACCCTCACGGCTGTCCCACCCCCACTTTGCTCACAGCACCTCTGCTGAGACAATCAGTGACCCAACCTCCACCCCTGCTCCCCCTGGACTGATCCTCAACACCCCCCTTCCCCCCACCTCCCCACCTGGGCTGGCTTTCACCACCAACCAAGTGAAGAGAGAGCTGGAGAGACTACATCAGTGGAAAGCGGCGGGCCCTGATGGCATCAGCCCAAGGGTGCTTAGGGTCTGTGCTGACCAACTGTGTGGAATACTCCAGCGTCCCTTCAACCTTAGCCTGAGCCTAGAAAGGGTCCCTGTGCTGTGGACATCCTGCCTCGTGGACATCCTGCCTCGTCCCAGTGCCCAAGAAGGCACACCCCACTGTCCTGAATGACTTCAGACCTGTAGCGCTAACAGGTCTCTCTACTCTCTGTTCTCTAGCTGTCTGACCGGTCGCCTCTACTCTGTTCTCTAGCTGTCTCCCTGTCCCCTCTACTCTGTTCTCTAGCTGTCTCCCTGTCCCCTCTACTCTGTTCTCTAGCTGTCTCCCTGTCCGCTCTACTCTGTTCTCTAGCTGTCTCCCTGTCCGCTCTACTCTGTTCTCTAGCTGTCTCCCTGTCCCCTCTACTCTGTTCTCTAGCTGTCTCCCTGTCCCCTCTACTCTGTTCTCTAGCTGTCTCCCTGTCCCCTCTACTTGGTTTGATACATTGGCCTAGTGTATCTTGTATTTGTAACAGGATACATTTTGATGTAACTTTTGCCCATCTCTGCCTCCATAGCAACCAGACAGCCTGCATCTCACAGCTTCCATAGCAACCAGAGCAACTTAAAACCCAGACATGCCGCACAAAGGCCAACAATCACGCGTGATCCACTATCACGCGTGATCCACTATCACGCGTGATCCACTATCACGCGTGATCCACTATCACGCGTGATCCACTATCACGCGTGATCCACTATCACGCGTGATCCACTATCACGCGTGATCCACTATCACGCGTGATCCACTATCACGCGTGATCCACTATCACGCGTGATCCACTATCACGCGTGATCCACTATCACGCGTGATCCACTATCACGCGTGATCCACTATCACGCGTGATCCACTATCACGCGTGATCCACTATCACGCGTGATCCACTATCACGCGTGATCCACTATCACGCGTGATCCACTATCACGCGTGATCCACTATCACGCGTGATCCACTATCACGCGTGATCCACTATCACGCGTGATCCACTATCACGCGTGATCCACTATCACGCGTGATCCACTATCACGCGTGATCCACTATCACGCGTGATCCACTATCACGCGTGATCCACTATCACGCGTGATCCACTATCACGCGTGATCCACTATCACGCGTGATCCACTATCACGCGTGATCCACTATCACGCGTGATCCACTATCACGCGTGATCCACTATCACGCGTGATCCACTATCACGCGTGATCCACTATCACGCGTGATCCACTATCACACGTGATCCACTATCACACATGATCCACTATCACACATGATCCACTATCACACATGATCCACTATCACACATGATCCACTATCATACATTATCTATGCCCCTCTTGGTATGATCTCGGTCCCCCTCTCTTTACTCTCACAGTCTGGGAATACTGTGGTTGCGTCCCAACTGGCACTCTGTTCCTTGTATAGTGCACTACTTCTGTAAGGCTCTGGACAAAAGTAGTGCATATTACAGAGAATAAGGTCCTGTTTCTGTAGAGTGAGTACCCCCCTGCACAGGACAATAGTCTATCTCCTGTTTCTGTAGAGTGAGTACCCCCCTGCACAGGACAATAGTCTATCTCCTGTTTCTGTAGAGTGAGTACCCCCCTGCACAGGACAATAGTCTATCTCCTGTTTCTGTAGAGTGAGTACCCCCCTGCACAGGAGGAGAGGAGGTAGGGGAGGAGAGGAGGTAGGGGAAGAGGGGAGGAGGTAGAGGAGGAGAGGAGGGGAGGAGGTAGGGGAGGAGGGGAGGAGAGGAGGTAGGGGAGGAGGGGAGGTAGGGGAGGAGAGGAGGTAGGGGAGGAGAGGAGGTAGGGGAGGAGAGGAGGTAGGGGAGGAGAGGAGGTAGGGGAGGAGAGGAGGTAGGGGAGGAGGGGAGGAGAGGAGGTAGGGGAGGAGGGGAGGAGAGGAGGAGGGGAGGAGAGGAGGTAGGGGAGGAGGGGAGGTAGGGGAGGAGAGGAGGAGGAGAGGAGGTAGGGGAGGAGAGGAGGTAGGGGAGATAGGGGAGGAGGGGAGGAGAAGAGGAGGGGAGGAGAAGAGGAGGGGAGGAGGTAGGGGAGGAGGGGAGGAGGGGAGGAGAGGAGGTAGGGGAGGTAGGGGAAGTAGGGGAGGAGGGGAGGAGGGGAGGAGAGGAGGAGGGGAGGACAGGAGGTAGGGGAGGAGAGGAGGTAGGGAAGGAGGGGAGATAGGGGAGGAGAGGAGGTAGGGGAGGAGGGGAGGTAGGGGAGGAGGTAGGGGAGGAGGGGAGGAGAGGAGGTAGGGCAGGAGGGGAGGTAGGGGAGGAGAGGAGGTAGGGGAGGTAGAGGAGGAGGGGAGGAGAGGAGGTAGGGGAGGAGGGGAGGTAGGGGAGGTAGGGGAGGTAGGGGTAGGGAGGAGAGGAGATAAGGGAGGAGAGGAGGTAGGGGAGGAGAGGAGGTAGGGGAGGAGGGGAGGAGAGGAGGAGAGGAGGTAAGGGAGGAGGGGAGGATAGGAGGTAGGGGAGGAGAGGAGGTAGGGGAGGAGGGGAGGTAGGGGAGGAGGGGAGGAGAGGAGGTAGGGGAGGAGGGGAGGAGAGGAGGTAGGGGAGGAGAGGAGGTAGGGGAGGAGGGGAGGAGAGGAGGAGAGGAGGTAAGGGAGGAGGGGAGGAGAGGAGGTAGGGGAGGAGAGGAGGTAGGAGAGGAGGTGAGGTAGGGGAGGAGGGGAGGAGAGGAGGGGAGGAGAGGAGGTAGGGGAGGAGGGGAGGAGAGGAGGTAGGGGAGGAGGGGAGGAGAGGAGGAGGGGAGGTAGGGGAGGAGGGGAGGAGGGGAGGAGAGGAGGAGGGGAGGAGAGGAGGTAGGGGAGGAGGGGAGGAGGGGAGGAGAGGAGGTAGGGGAGGAGGGGGGAGAGGAGGAGGGGAGGAGAGGAGGAGAGGAGGTAGGGGAGGAGAGGAGGAGAGGAGGTAGGGGAGGAGGGGAGGTAGGGGAGGAGAGGAGGAGGGGAGGAGGGGAGGAGAGGAGGTAGGGGAGGAGGGGAGGAGAGGAGGTAGGGGAGGAGGGGAGGTAGGGGAGGAGAGGAGGAGAGGAGGAGGGGAGGAGGGGAGGAGAGGAGGAGAGGAGGTAGGGGAGGAGAGGAGGAGAGGAGGAGAGGAGGTAGGGGGCCACGTGGGTAACTGATAAAAAAATAAATAATAATAATAATGAAAATAAATGAATGTTACTGGTAAACTGTGAGAGTCAGCGGCTGTGCCCCCAAAACAGACAAATAACAATTACGTACATTTAAATTAAAAAATACACACTCAATGTTCAAAATACACCAGAGAGCAGAATTTAGAGGATCAATAGTTTAAATAACTGTGGATTACGTTTTAATCACAAGCACATACAGGTAACTGCCAAAAGAAAGGAAACACCAACATAAAGCCTCTTAAAAAAGGGTGTTGGGCTCCACGAGCTGCAAGAACAGCTTCAATGGCTCCTTGGCATATATTCTACAAGTAGACCTAAACCATGCCAGGACAATGCACCCCACACCATAACATATACTTTGTATCCCTTGTTTACTCAAGTGTTTCTTTTATTTTGGCAGTTACCGGTATGCCTAATTCAGGAAGCGCCAAATATACAGCTTGCTGCATTGTGGCCATAGACATACTGTATACTCCATAGAAGGGTTTTGGAACCTTTTACCCTGGCAATTTGACTGTTAAACTCATGGGTACACCAGCAATGGCTGCCAGTCCTGACTTGAGTGGGAACTGCCACCTATGCATTATATTTCTATGGTTGGTTGCGGCTGTCATTTTGCCTTTTGCAGATTTCAAAATACAAATCGCAGGAAAAACGTTAGGAAAGCAAAAATCTGTCTGTAGAATCAATAGAACACATTTTTTCTCAACAATACAAACAATTTTGCGAACTGTTCTTCAAAGTAGTTCATCCAGCGCACCGGCCATCACCGTAGCCTATGGCTTCATCTTCATCATTAGGTGAGTAAGGGTGCCACTGGAAATGTTATTTAGTGGCCTACTGTAGCCTATAATATATCAACATTTCCTCCTAATATTGTACAATCTGTGTGTTGATTCATTGGCCTGGGCTATTGTTTGTTTGAATTCAAGACCAGAAATAAACCAAAGCCCAGATACTATGATTTCTTAATCCGTCCCTGAGTGTGAGACAGCTTGATGTACAGGACACCCCCTGGACAGGACACTAGTCTATATTCTGTTTCTGTAGTGAGACAGCTTGATGTACAGGACACCCCCTGGACAGGACACTAGTCTATCTCCTGTTTCTGTAGTGAGACAGCTTGATGTACAGGACACCCCCTGGACAGGACACTAGTCTGTCAGCTCACGTGGTCAGGAATAACTCCTGGCCTTAATTAATTCCATATTGAAAGATGCCCCTATTTTATTTTCTGGACAAAAATATCTCTAGTATACAATATCTTAGTAAATACTTTACCTGGAACATGACAGTGAAGAAGACCACTATGATGGTTGTGGCCACGAAGTAGTCTTTAGCCGGGACCCGTTCTGCGTCCAGCAGCACCACCAAGGCAAACGCCACCGCCCCTCGCAGGCCACCGTACGACATCACCACCTGGTCGATCTTGTCTAATGGGACGAGGCGGAACCAGTTCAACACCCAGGTCTGCATGACCACACCTGAAACAGATCAGAGACAGAGAATGGATCAGCTACAGTATATTACTTATTTCACCACAATATAAATGATGTCATGCCAATACATTCCCAGACTCATCATTGAGCACACACACACCCATGGGCTGCATCTTGATTATTGATAACGGCAAGAGATATTCAGCCACGTTTGGAGAGTTTATTTTATCATCTAACTCTGTTTGGCATTAAAGGTCTTAAAGCAGGCTGATACACACAGATACACACACATACACACAGATACACACATATATACACACACATATACACACACATATACACACACAGATACACACACAGATACACACACAGATACACACACAGATACACACACAGATACACACACAGATACACACACAGATACACACACAGATACACACAGATACACACAGATACACACTAATACACACTAATACACACATATACACACATATACACACTGATACACACATATACACACTGATACACACTGATACACACATATACACACATATACACACATATACACACTGATACACACTGATACACACTGATACACACTGATACACACTGATAGACACTGATAGACACTGATAGACACTGATAGACACTGATAGACACTGATAGACACTGATAGACACTGATACACATTGATGCACACTGGATCCTCAAGACTCTGTGGTTAGAGAAAGCACCCTGAAGAAGAAGGATTTTCAGACTAAACTTTGGTCAAATAAATCCACAGCCAGGAGAGATGAGTGCTCCTTACCATAGGCTGCCATCATTGATACATGGTATAATATATTGATATTCACCTTGAGTACTCTATGTGTAGAGTACCAATGCTGTGTACAGTATCAATGTACAGTAGGGCAGCACCTACCCATGGCCCTGAAGACGAAGATGAAGATGAGTGTACAGGAGATGAGTCCTGTGTCCCAGGCCCACTTAGACTTGTCCACGGCTGAGATGCCCAGGAAGATGAAGATGATGGTCTCAGCGATGCTGGCCAGGGTCTTCATCGTGTACTTCACCGTGGTACGAGACTTCTGGGATATGTTGGCCTCCACATACTTGTTACAGCCGATACCACAGAACGTCATTCTGAAGGTGGAGAGAGAGGAGAGGAGAGGAGAGGAGAGGAGAGGAGAGGAGAGGAGAGGAGAGGAGAGGAGAGGAGAGGAGAGGAGAGGAGAGGAGAGGAGAGGTAACCAGGGTTAGAGTTTTAGTGAGGTCTGGAAGAGGGAATTTTTTGAAAGTTGAAGCTCATTTACTGTATTTCTATACAATTAAAACACTTTTCAAATGCTATTTGGAGAACAGCAACAACCATCCAATAATGTAGGTTCCTTCACCTCAGTCCATCTACAAACACACAGCCTATTAATTCAATTCAATTCACTTTATTGGCATGACGCAACAATGTACATATTGCCAAAGTATCATACATCAATATATATATATTTTTTTCTATATATTTATATATATATATATTTTTTCTATTTTATATATATATATATATATATATATACATACATATACACACGCACATACATATATATACACATATATACATACATACATACACACATATATATATATATATATTTTTTTAAATATAATTACATCAAAGAACAAATAACAACAGGAAAAAATAAAATAAATGCATTAAATATGTCAGGCACTGTCCCTCAACTTGTGGCAGGCAGCAACATAGCATGCTGCCAGCGCACAGCTGGTCATGTCTTCCCCCAAAAGGATCGGCAGCCTTTCTATGTCAGAGAGGTCCTCAAAGCCCCGGACTACTTGTTCAAATTTGGGGAAGTGACTCTCTCTGATAGTTTTATATTTTTGACATTTGGTCAGGAAATGCAGCTCTGTCTCTGGTTCTGCTGTGGTGCAGTGGTTGCACAGCCTTTCCTCTACAGGGAGCCAGGTTTTCCTGTGTCTACCCTTCTCAATAGCAAGGCTGTGCTCGCTGAGCCTGTACTTTGTCAAGGTTTTCCTGAGGTTTTGATCAGTCACCATGGTCAGATAGTTTGCCATGGTGTACTGTCGATTTAGGGCCAAATAGCACTGCATTGTGCTTGTGCTTGTGTTTGTGTTTTCCAATAGGTAATGTAGTTTTGTTTTAGATGTTTTGTAATTTGGTTAATTCTTATTGATTGGATGTTCTGGTCCTGAGGCTTCAGTGTGTTAGTGGAACAAGTTTGTGAACTCAGCCCCCGGACCAGTTGGATGAAGGGACTCTTATCTTTGCTCAACTCTTGGTATTGCAGGGCTTGGTAATGATATGAGAGGGGGTCACTGTGTTTTAGGTGTTTCCAAAACTTAATTGCTCTTTTTTGAGTTTTTAATATTAGTGGATATCGGCCTAATTCTGCCCTGCATGCATTGTTTGTAGTTTTCCTCTGGACATGTAGGAGAATCTTACAAAGTTCAGCGTGCAAGGTCTCAATGGGATGTTTGTCCCAGTGGGTAAAATCTTGTTTTGTAAGTGGACCCCACACCTCGCTGCCATAGAGTGCGATTGGTTCAATCACACATTTAATTCGTTTTTGCCAAATTGTAATAGGTATTTCAATTTGGATTTGTTTTTTAATGGCGTAGAATGCCCTGCGTGCTTTGTCTCTCAGTTCATTCACTGCATTATTTAGGTGTCCAGTCGAACTTATTTTTAAACCTAAATAGTTGTATTGTGTGCAATACTCTATTAGCTATACAGCTGTAATGTTGTAAAGGGGGTAACTAGGAGAAATGATTCACACTGACACGTTGCATCAGCGATGAAACAAAAACATATTACATTTTTAGAACTGTACTGTTTGAATGTTGGTTGTATTTTAATGTCGGCCTGTAGGGAAGACAGGCCATGTGGAGATGTTCACATTAAAATACAATACCAGTCAAAAGTTTTTACTATTTTCTACATTGTAAAACTATGAAATAACACATATGGAATCATGTAGTAAACAAAAAAAGTGTTAAATAAATCAAAATATATTTTTGAAAATGTTCAAATAGCCACCCTTTGCCTTGATGACAGCTTTGCACACTCTTGGCATTCTCTCAACCAGCTTCACCTGGAATACTTTTCCAACAGTCTTGAAGGAGTTCCCACATATGCTGAGCACTTGTTGGCTGCTTTTCCTTCACTCTGCGGTCCAACTCATCCCAAACCATCTCAATTGGGTTGAGGTCGGGTGATTGTGGAGGCCAGGTGATCTGATGCAGCACTCCATCACTCTCCTTCTTGGTGAAATAGCCCTTACACAGCCTATTGGGTCATTGTCCTGTTGAAAAACAAATGATAGTCCCACTAAGCCCAAACCAGATGGGATGGCGTATCGCTGCAGAATGCTATGGTAGCCATGCTGGTTAAGTGTGCCTTGAATATTAAATAAATCACTGACAGTGTCACCAGCAAAGCACCATCCTCCATGCTTCACGGTGGGGAATACACATGCAGAGATCATCCATTCACCTACTCTGCGTCTCACAAAGACACAGCGGTTGGAACCAAAAATCTAAAATTTGGACTCAGATTTCCACCGGTCTAATGTCCATTGCTCGTGTGTCTTGGCCCAAGCAACTCTCTTCTTCTTATTGATGTCCTTTAGTAGTGGTTTCTTTGCAGCAATTCTACCATGAAGGGCTGATTCACACAGTCTCTTCTGAACAGTTGATGTTGAGATGTGTCTGTTACTTGAACTCTGTGAAGCATTTATATGGGCTGCAATCTGAGGCTGGTAACTCTAATGAACTTATCCTCTGCAGCAGAGGTAACTCTGGGTCTTCCTTTCCTGTAGCGGTCCTCATGAGAGCCAGTTTCATCATAATGCTTGATGGTTTTTGCGACTGCACTTGAAGAAACTTTTAATGTTCTTCAAATGTTCCGTATTGACTGACCTTCATGTCTTAAAGTAATGATGGACTGTTGTTTCTCTTTGCTTATTTGAGCTGTTCTTGCCATAATATGGACTTGGTATTTTACCAAATAGGGTTATCTACTGTATACCAGCCCTACCTTGTCACAACACAACTGATTGGCTCAAACACATTAAGAAGGAAATAAATTCAACAAATTAACTTTAAGCAAGACACACCTGTTAATTGAAATGCATTCCAGGTGACTACCTCATGAAGCTGGTTGAGAGAATCCCAAGAGTGTGCAAAGCTGTCATCAAGGCAAAGGTTGGCTACTTTGAACAATTTCTAATATAAAATATATTTTGATTCATGGTTACTACATGATTCCATTTGTGTTATTTCATAGTTTTGATGTCTTCACTATTATTCTAGAATGTAGAAAATAGTCAAAATAAAGAAAAACCCTTGAATGAGTCAGTGTGTCCAAACTGTTGGCTGGTACTGTATATACACACACTGACACACACACCCATATACATGTACACACTGACACACACACACACACACACACACACACACACACACATATACATGTACACACACACACACACACACACACACACACACACATCCATATACACACTGACAAACACACACACACACACACACACACACACACACACACACACACACACACACACACACATCCATATACACACTGACACACACACTGACACACACACACACACCCATATATATGTACACACTGACAAACACATCCACATGTACACACTGACACACACACATCCACATCCATGTACACAGCGACACATACACACATACATCCATGTACACAGCGACACACACATCCACATGCATGAAGTAAGCTTTTATGCAACATCTTTTTGAGTGCAGACCATCACATTTTCTGTGGTGATTTCTATAAGAAATACTAAGATGTACTCACGACAAGATGGCGGACAGGGAGAAGAGTTCAGCGGTGAGGTAGGCCAGGTATACCATGAGGAAGACCAAGAGAGGCTCAATGATGCGGACCTTCTTGGTGAAACGTGTGATGAAGGCTAGGAGAGCAGCAAAGATCAGGCCCACCATGGTCCCCCCAATACTGACAATGAGGAATGAGGCTGAGGAGGAAGAGGAGGACGAAGATGGGGAGGAGGAAGGGTGGGGGGAGACAGAGAGGAAGAGAAGAGGGGGAGGGGGAGAGTCTTTAGGTTCAGAGATCAGGAGAGTTTAATAGTGGCCATACAGAGCATACTGTATGTGTAAAAACCAATAGCTAATACGGACTATAGCTAATACCAGAACACATCCTCACCCACTCCTTTGAAATAGTCAGCTGTCTGAACATTCTCAGGGCCCACCTCCACGAAGGACATGTACACCTTATACAACACCTGCAGAGAAGAAATGACAGCATTAGTAGACTGTCTTTCTAACTCTCTTCATAACACAATGCATTCTCTATACAGGTGGGTGCTGCTTATTGGTAGTGCACAGCTCACCCCAGCTCTGCAGGCCTGATCCACTATTAAAGGCCTGGGGTTGGTTATAACCCTGATCCACTATTAAAGGCCTGGGGTTGGTTAAACCCTGATCCTCTATTAAAGGCCTGGGGTTGGTTAAACCCTGATCCACAATTAAAGGCCTGGGGTTGGTTATAACCCTGATCCACTATTAAAGGCCTGGGGTTGGTTAAACCCTGATCCTCTATTAAAGGCCTGGGGTTGGTTATAACCCTGATCCACAATTAAAGGCCTGGGGTTGGTTATAACCCTGATCCACTATTAAAGGCCTGGGGTTGGTTAAACCCTGATCCTCTATTAAAGGCCTGGGGTTGGTTATAACCCTGATCCACTATTAAAGGCCTGGGGTTGGTTATAACCCTGATCCACAATTAAAGGCCTGGGGTTGGTTATAACCCTGATCCCCTATTAAAGGCCTGGGGTTGGTTAAACCCTGATCCCCTATTAAAGGCCTGGGGTTGGTTATAACCCTGATCCACTATTAAAGGCCTGGGGTTGGTTATAACCCTGATCCACTATTAAAGGCCTGGGGTTGGTTATAACCCTGATCCACTATTAAAGGCCTGGGGTTGGTTATAACCCTGATCCACTATTAAAGGCCTGGGGTTGGTTATAACCCTGATCCACTATTAAAGGCCTGGGGTTATAACCCTGATCCCTTTTAATACACAGTCGCTGTGGAGAAACAGACCAGGAACTGCAGAACAGAACGATGAGGGAACGTGTAAGTCTATCTGAAAATGTAAAATCCATCCTACTACTCATCACTGACTCCTGTCCTCTGACTAGATCTATTACAGAGAACGACTCCTCACCATGGGCTGCACAGCGTCTCAGAGTAGAAGTGCTCATATAGGATCAGTTTAGCCTAGGATCTAGGATCAGCACTCCTACTCTGAGACACTTGATCCATACAGACGATAGTAGTCGGCGTCAGCGCTGGGCTTTTCTGCAGTTTAATCTTCTCGTACACCAACATACGGTAGGCTGGGCCTCTACTCACAAAGCATGGTGGGAACACTGTACAAGCAGAGGGCCTGAAATCCTAGGTCATATCCCAAATAGCACCCTATTCTCAATTCAGTGCATTACTTCAGAGTAGGGCACTAAAAAGGGAATAGGGTGCCATTTGGGACGCAGCCCTACTCTCCGGGTGATGGTGTTAACTTCACAACTCAGTGGACCAAAAGAGTAAAGACCATGGAAATAGTTCTGTGAGTAAAGACCATGGAAATAGTTCTGTGAGTAAAGACCATGGAAATAGTTCTGTGAGTAAAGACCATGGAAATAGTTCTGTGAGTAAAGACCATGGAAATAGTTCTGTGAGTAAAGACCATGGAAATAGTTCTGTGAGTAAAGACCATGGAAATAGTTCTGTGAGTAAAGACCATAGAAATAGTTCTGTGAGTAAAGACCATGGAAATAGTTCTGTGAGTAAAGACCATGGAAATAGTTCTGTGAGTAAAGACCATGGAAATAGTTCTGTGAGTAAAGACCATGGAAATAGTTCTGTGAGTAAAGACCATGGAAATAGTTCTGTGAGTAAAGACCATGGAAATAGTTCTGTGAGTAAAGACCATGGAAATAGTTCTGTGAGTAAAGACCATGGAAATAGTTCTGTGAGTAAAGACCATAGAAATAGTTCTGTGAGTAAAGACCATGGAAATAGTTCTGTGAGTAAAGACCATAGAAATAGTTCTGTGAGTAAAGACCATGGAAATAGTTCTGTGAGTAAAGACCATGGAAATAGTTCTGTGAGTAAAGACCATGGAAATAGTTCTGTGAGTAAAGACCATGGAAATAGTTCTGTGAGTAAAGACCATGGAAATAGTTCTGTGAGTAAAGACCATGGAAATAGTTCTGTGAGTAAAGACCATGGAAATAGTTCTGTGAGTAAAGACCATGGAAATAGTTCTGTGAGTAAAGACCATGGAAATAGTTCTGTGAGTAAAGACCATGGAAATAGTTCTGTGAGTAAAGACCATGGAAATAGTTCTGTGAGTAAAGACCATGGAAATAGTTCTGTGAGTAAAGACCATGGAAATAGTTCTGTGAGTAAAGACCATGGAAATAGTTCTGTGAGTAAAGACCATGGAAATAGTTCTGTGAGTAAAGACCATGGAAATAGTTCTGTGAGTAAAGACCATGGAAATAGTTCTGTGAGTAAAGACCATGGAAATAGTTCTGTGAGTAAAGACCATGGAAATAGTTCTGTGAGTAAAGACCATAGAAATAGTTCTGTGAGTAAAGACCATGGAAATAGTTCTGTGAGTAAAGACCATAGAAATAGTTCTGTGAGTAAAGACCATAGAAATAGTTCTGTGAGTAAAGACCATAGAAATAGTTCTGTGAGTAAAGACCACAGAAATAGTTCTGTGAGTAAAGACCATGGAAATAGTTCTGTGAGTAAAGACCATAGAAATAGTTATGTGAGTAAAGACCATGGAAATAGTTCTGTGAGTAAAGACCACGGAAATAGTTCTGTGAGTAAAGACCATGGAAATAGTTCTGTGAGTAAAGACCATGGAAATAGTTCTGTGAGTAAAGACCATGGAAATAGTTCTGTGAGTAAAGACCATGGAAATAGTTCTGTGAGTAAAGACCATAGAAATAGTTCTGTGAGTAAAGACCATAGAAATAGTTCTGTGAGTAAAGACCATAGAAATAGTTCTGTGAGTAAAGACCATAGAAATAGTTCTGTGAGTAAAGACCATAGAAATAGTTTTGTGAGTAAAGACCATAGAAATAGTTCAGTGAGTAAAGACCATGGAAATAGTTCTGTGAGTAAAGACCATAGAAATAGTTCTGTGAGTAAAGACCATGGAAATAGTTCTGTGAGTAAAGACCATAGAAATAGTTCTGTGAGTAAAGACCATAGAAATAGTTCTGTGAGTAAAGACCATAGAAATAGTTCTGTGAGTAAAGACCATGGAAATAGTTCTGTGAGTAAAGACCATGGAAATAGTTCTGTGAGTAAAGACCATGGAAATAGTTCTGTGAGTAAAGACCATAGAAATAGTTCTGTGAGTAAAGACCATAGAAATAGTTCTGTGAGTAAAGACCATAGAAATAGTTCTGTGAGTAAAGACCATAGAAATAGTTCTGTGAGTAAAGACCATAGAAATAGTTCTGTGAGTAAAGACCATAGAAATAGTTCTGTGAGTAAAGACCATAGAAATAGTTCTGTGAGTAAAGACCATGGAAATAGTTCTGTGAGTAAAGACCATAGAAATAGTTCTGTGAGTAAAGACCATAGAAATAGTTCTGTGAGTAAAGACCATAGAAATAGTTCTGTGAGTAAAGACCATAGAAATAATTCTGTGAGTAAAGACCGGCAAGAAGTGGGTTGTGTTGGGCTCATACACCAGAGAGATATGAGAGAGGTTTAGTGTTCAGCACTAGAATGTTACTGTGTTCCCACGTAACAATGTAAATAGACTTTCTAATGCGTCTAACGGCCTACTCCAACAAACCCTTGAGCAAAACCGCTTAGATTTCTCATCCAATAAGCCTGAGCTTGAGACCTGGGGGAGGGTATGAGAGTAGGGCTAACCAGACCTGGGTTCAAATAGTGTTTGAAAGCGTGCCAGGTGTACAGGGTTTTGACAACTGAGACTTTTCCATTGGTTCCATTGCAATAGCAAAGCTCAATCAAGCACAGATACAGTATTTACAAATATTTTTAAATAGTATTTCAACCCAGGTTGGTTTGTGGCTAGCTAATAGGGCCCCTTGCTGGCCCCTCAGCCCTCAGCCCTCAGTCCTAGCCCATTGATACATATAGCTAGTGCCCTCAGGATCTTTAGTTCACCCTTGGTCTTGGTATGGCATGCCTGCTCTCTATCAGGAGCTTCTTACAGCACATTACTCTAACCCTGTGGGTTATGGACCACATTGAGCCTTCAAACTGCAGCCCACACTCAACAAAGTAGGTGGATGTGAAGAGGCCTGAGAGCCATTATTACCAAATGGCACAGTAACACACATACATGTTCTCTCCTGGAAACCAGTTGCACACCACAGAATGCCAAATGTCAAGTCCTCCTTACAGGCTCACAGGCTGCATCACATCTGGCCGTGATTGGGAGTCCCATAGGGTGGCGGACAATTGGCCCAGTGTCGTCCGGGTTTGGTCGGTGTAGGCCGTCATTGTAAATAATAATGTGTTCTTAACTGACTACTGGTTAAATAAAGGTTAAAAAATATATATATTATCAAAAATAATCTCCACTGTGATACAACTAATGGCTGCATCTGAAATTGGCCATATGGTTCTGGTCAAACGGAGCATTAAATAGGGAATAGGGTTCCATCTCAGACACAGTGAATGTGTATTGTAGTTAAATAGGGTTCCATGTCAGACACAGTGAATGTGTATTGTAGTTAAATAGGGTTCCATGTCAGACACAGTGAATGTGTATTGTAGTTAAATAGGGTTCCATCTCAGACACAGTGAATGTGTATTGTAGTTAAATAGGGTTCCATCTCAGACACAGTGAATGTGTATTGTAGTTAAATAGGGTTCCATCTCAGACACAGTGAATGTGTATTGTAGTTAAATAGGGTTCCATGTCAGACACAGTGAATGTGTATTGTAGTTAAATAGGGTTCCATCTCAGACACAGTGAATGTGTATTGTAGTTAAATAGGGTTCCATCTCAGACACAGTGAATGTGTATTGTAGTTAAATAGGGTTCCATGTCAGACACAGTGAATGTGTATTGTAGTTAAATAGGGTTCCATCTCAGACACAGTGAATGTGTATTGTAGTTAAATAGGGTTCCATGTCAGACACAGTGAATGTGTATTGTAGTTAAATAGGGTTCCATCTCAGACACAGTGAATGTGTATTGTAGTTAAATAGGGTTCCATCTCAGACACAGTGAATGTGTATTGTAGTTAAATAGGGTTCCATCTCAGACACAGTGAATGTGTATTGTAGTTAAATAGGGTTCCATCTCAGACACAGTGAATGTGTATTGTAGTTAAATAGGGTTCCATCTCAGACACAGTGAATGTGTATTGTAGTTAAATAGGGTTCCATCTCAGACACAGTGAATGTGTATTGTAGTTAAATAGGGTTCCATCTCAGACACAGTGAATGTGTATTGTAGTTAAATAGGGTTCCATCTCAGACACAGTGAATGTGTATTGTAGTTAAATAGGGTTCCATCTCAGACACAGTGAATGTGTATTGTAGTTAAATAGGGTTCCATCTCAGACACAGTGAATGTGTATTGTAGTTAAATAGGGTTCCATCTCAGACACAGTGAATGTGTATTGTAGTTAAATAGGGTTCCATCTCAGACACAGTGAATGTGTATTGTAGTTAAATAGGGTTCCATCTCAGACACAGTGAATGTGTATTGTAGTTAAATAGGGTTCCATCTCAGACACAGTGAATGTGTATTGTAGTTAAATAGGGTTCCATCTCAGACACAGTGAATGTGTATTGTAGTTAAATAGGGTTCCATCTCAGACACAGTGAATGTGTATTGTAGTTAAATAGGGTTCCATCTCAGACACAGTGAATGTGTATTGTAGTTAAATAGGGTTCCATCTCAGACACAGTGAATGTGTATTGTAGTTAAATAGGGTTCCATCTCAGACACAGTGAATGTGTATTGTAGTTAAATAGGGTTCCATCTCAGACACAGTGAATGTGTATTGTAGTTAAATAGGGTTCCATCTCAGACACAGTGAATGTGTATTGTAGTTAAATAGGGTTCCATCTCAGACACAGTGAATGTGTATTGTAGTTAAATAGGGTTCCATCTCAGACACAGTGAATGTGTATTGTAGTTAAATAGGGTTCCATCTCAGACACAGTGAATGTGTATTGTAGTTAAATAGGGTTCCATCTCAGACACAGTGAATGTGTATTGTAGTTAAATAGGGTTCCATCTCAGACACAGTGAATGTGTATTGTAGTTAAATAGGGTTCCATCTCAGACACAGTGAATGTGTATTGTAGTTAAATAGGGTTCCATCTCAGACACAGTGAATGTGTATTGTAGTTAAATAGGGTTCCATCTCAGACACAGTGAATGTGTATTGTAGTTAAATAGGGTTCCATCTCAGACACAGTGAATGTGTATTGTAGTTAAATAGGGTTCCATCCAAACGGTCTGAGACACTGCATCTCAGTGCTAGAGGCATCACTACAGACCCGGGTTCGATCCCAGGCTGTGTCGCAGCCGGCCGTGACCGGGAGACCCATGAGGCGCGGCACAATTGACCCAGCGTCGTCCGGGTTAGGGGAGGGTTTGGCCGGCTGGGATGTCCTTGTCCCATCGGGCTCTAGCGACTCCTGTGGCGGGCTGAGCGCATGCACGCTGACACGGTGGCCAGGTGTACAGCGTTTCGTCTGACACATTGGTGCGGCTGGTTTACGGGTTAAGCGTTCATTGTACGGGAGTTGCAGTGACGGGACAAGACTGTAACTACCAACTGGAAATGATGAAAAAGGGGTCAACTATTTGTTTAAAAACTCATTGTAAAAGCTCCCCAGTATGTCCTGTAAACACTAGTCTTGTTGTTGTGGTTGTACTGTATTGATGCTGACCAGGAGAATATTTGGATCACATTTCAGAGTGTTGAGGAGAGATGTGCCAATAGAAGAGGGATTGGACCTGATGGATTATTCCCTAAAGAGAGGACTGAGCAGATTACTAAACTGACCCAGAGTAGTGGAGATTACTAAACTGACCCAGAGTAGTGGAGATTATTAAACTGACCCAGAGTAGTGGAGATTACTAAACTGACCCAGAGTAGTGGAGATTACTAAACTGGCCCAGAGTAGTGGAGATTACTAAACTGGCCCAGAGTAGTGGAGATTACTAAACTGACCCAGAGTAGTGGAGATTACTAAACTGACCCAGAGTAGTGGAGATTACTAAACTGACCCAGAGTAGTGGAGATTACTAAACTGACCCAGAGTAGTGGAGATTACTAAACTGACCCAGAGTAGTGGAGATTACTAAACTGACCCAGAGTAGTGGAGATTACTAAACTGACCCAGAGTAGTGGAGATTACTAAACTGACCCAGAGTAGTGGAGATTATTAAACTGACCCAGAGTAGTGGAGATTACTAAACTGACCCAGAGTAGTGGAGATTACTAAACTGACCCAGAGTAGTGGAGATTACTAAACTGGCCCAGAGTAGTGGAGATTACTAAACTGACCCAGAGTAGTGGAGATTACTAAACTGACCCAGAGTAGTGGAGATTACTAAACTGACCCAGAGTAGTGGAGATTACTAAACTGGCCCAGAGTAGTGGAGATTACTAAACTGACCCAGAGTAGTGGAGATTACTAAACTGACCCAGAGTAGTGGAGATTACTAAACTGACCCAGAGTAGTGGAGATTACTAAACTGACCCAGAGTAGTGGAGATTACTAAACTGACCCAGAGTAGTGGAGATTACTAAACTGACCCAGAGTAGTGGAGATTATTAAACTGACCCAGAGTAGTGGAGATTACTAAACTGACCCAGAGTAGTGGAGATTATTAAACTGACCCAGAGTAGTGGAGATTACTAAACTGACCCAGAGTAGTGGAGATTACTAAACTGACCCAGAGTAGTGGAGATTACTAAACTGACCCAGAGTAGTGGAGATTACTAAACTGACCCAGAGTAGTGGAGATTACTAAACTGAAGTAGAGGAGGGCAGCCCAGGAATATGATTGTTATATCTTATAATTGGAAATGTGTTTTCTGCATATCCCAACTCCCTCAGAGAGTGGGGTCACGGCCAGGGTCAGGCATTATCAACGCCAACCCTGGAGCCATTAGGGTTAAGTGCCTTGGGGGGCACATTGACAGAATGTTCACCTTAGTTACTGGCCGAATGCTCTAACTGCTAGGCTACCTGCCACCCACACATACTAGTGTGTTTGTGTATGTGTGTCCAGTAACGAAGAATGCCAGGGGTTACTGGTCCAATACCCCGTAATCCCACAAAGACGGGTCAACTCCTAATATGTGTAAATCCCTCCTCTTCAGATGAGCAGGGTATTCATTGAGCTCAGTGGACTGCTGCTGTTTAATGCTGCTGATGGTTCATGTGTTTTAGTAAGGACTGCTGGGCTCTAAATCCTGGGGACTTTAACATCTGAAGGTCACAGGTCATAAACAAAAGGAGCTTGTTGTGGCAGGTTTAGTGGGTTGGCTAGGGACATGTATGCATGTGTGTGTGTCAGTTAGTGAGGTGTATGCATGTGTGTGTGTCAGTTAGTGAGGTGTATGCATGTGTGTGTGTCAGTTAGTGAGGTGTATGCATGTGTGTGTGTCAGTTAGTGAGGTGTATGCATGCGTGTGTGTCAGTTAGTGAGGTGTATGCATGTGTGTGTGTCAGTTAGTGAGGTGTGTGTGCGAGAGTGAAAGTATCATTGAATTACAGGTGACTCACCACGGTGACGGCGTCGTTAAGTAGGGACTCTCCGAAGACGATGATGAAGAGAGTCTCGTTGACATGGACCTCCTCGAACACAGCCAGCACCGCTACCGGGTCCACCGCAGAGATCAACGCTCCAAACAACAGGAACTCCATCAGATCTGCCTGCACCTTCTGATCTGAACACACAGAGACGCATCAGACCTGCCTGCACCTTCTGATCTGAACACACAGAGACATCAGACATGCCTGCACCTTCTGATCTGAACACACAGAGACGCATCAGACCTGCCTGCACCTTCTGATCTGAACACACAGAGACATCAGACATGCCTGCACCTTCTGATCTGAACACACAGAGACGCATCAGACCTGCCTGCACCTTCTGATCTGAACACACAGACACATCAGACCTGCCTGCACCTTCTGATCTGAACACACAGACACACCAATGGGTAATGAATGGACATCAGTTAGCATAGAGGTGCTGCCTGCTTAACAGTACTGCTTCCTTCCTCATGAGCCTGGTATTCCATACTGGATCCTCTGTCTCACAAACGGACATGATCACCCTCTTGACAACACCTCAGTCATCGCAAAGCTAGCAATTTGATGGTACTGGTAGTTTAACCAATTAAACTTCTATAAATCAAGTCAAACACATCCTGCCCCCCCACTCACCTATGACCCTCAGTAGTTTAAAACCCATTTTACTGGTGGAAATGGGCCTATATGGGTCGGGACACATGTAGACCCATAAAACATATGCATGACCATGGTGGCAATGGAAAGAGAAGACTTTGGAGATTATGGGGAAATGATCAGACCAGAGGTGAGGACACAACAGTTCACCTGACACAAGACTGAATCCAAACATTACACTGTTCATTTGATGTGCATTTGACATTTACTCGACTGTCCACAGTATTTATCAATAACAACATCTGAAAATACTCTGGATACATTCAGTAACATGATAAGAATATTCATTCAAATGTTGGAGTAGGTGCAAGGGTTTGAGTGAGAGGTCTAACTGGTGTCTCCAAGTGGCCACACCTCTCCAAACTGTGGGTTTGAGTGAGAGGTCTAACTGGTGTCTCCAAGTGGCCACACCTCTCCAAACTGTGGGTTTGAGTGAGAGGTCTAACTGGTGTCTCCAAGTGGCCACACCTCTCCAAACTGTGGGTTTGAGTGAGAGGTCTAACTCGTGTCTCCAAGTGGCCACACCTCTCCAAACTGTGGGTTTGAGTGAGAGGTCTAACTCGTGTCTCCAAGTGGACACAAACTGGGCAGTTCCTAAGTCATTTCAATGCATTATGACTGCAGGATACAATAAAAAAAATGTGTTTGCTCTCTTAGCTTTTCCATTGAGGAACTGAAGCAATCACATGTAGTTTTTTGTTTGGAACACAGCCCTGCATCCCCACCATGACACATTTGAGGTAATTTGTACATGTAGGTAGGTGTAAAGTGACTATGCATAGATTTTCACCTAATATGACATACCCAAATCTAACTGCCAGTAGCTCAGGACCTGAAGCAAATGTATAACATTTGAAAGGAAACACTTTGAAGTTTGTGGAAATGTGAAATTAATGTAGGAGAATATAATACAATGAAATAAACATGCATTTTTGGCCACTAGATGGCAGCAGTGTATGTGCAAAGTTTTCGAATGATCCAATGAATCATTGCATTACCGTTCAAAATGTTGTATCAAGCCTGCCCAAATGTGCCTATTGGTTTATTGATACATTTTCAAGTACAAAACTGTGCACTCTCCACAAACAATAGCATGGTATTATTTCACTGTAATAGCTACTGTAAATTGGACAGTGCAGTTAGAGAGAAAACAGTCTATGACTGGGGTGACTGTAGTCTGACAATTTTTTGGGCCTTCCCCTGACACCGCCTAGTATATAGGTCCTGGATGGCAGGAAGCTTGGCCCCAGTGATGTACTGGGCTGTAGGGTTTCCGGGATGATGGTGTTGATGTGAGCCATGACCAGCCTTGCAAAGCACTTCATGGCTACCGACGTGAGTGCTACGGGGCGGTAGTCATTTAGGCAGGTTACCGTTGCTTTCTTGGGCACAGGGACTATAGTGGTCTGCTTGAAACATTCAGGTATTACAGTGTCGGTCAGTAATGGAAAATGTCAGTGAAAACACTTGCCAGTCAGTCCGCGCATGCTCGGAGTACACGTCCTGGTAATACGTCTGTTGACCTGTTTAAAGGTCTTGCTCACATTGGCTATGGAGAGCGTGATCACACAGTCGTCCTTAACAGCTGGTGCTCTCATGCATGCTTCAGTGTTGCTTGCCTCAAAACAAGCATAAAAGGCATTTAGCTCGTCTGGTAGGCTCGCGTCACTGGGCAGCTCGCGGCTGGGTATCCCTTTGTAGTCGGTAATAGTTTGCAGGCCCTGCCACATCATAGAAATCAGAAGGAGCAGGCTGAACTGTGACCTCCAGGTGTTTAGCTTGCATGACATCAACGTAGCAGGCTGAACTGTGACCTCCAGGTGTTTAGCTTGCATGACATCAACGCAGCAGGCTGAACTGTGACCTCCAGGTGTTTGGCTTGCATGACATCAACGCAGCAGGCTGAACTGTGACCTCCAGGTGTTTAGCTTGCATGACATCAACGCAGCAGGCTGAACTGTGACCTCCAGGTGTTTAGCTTGCATGACATCAACGCAGCAGGCTGAACTGTGACCTCCAGGTGTTTGGCTGATTCATTCAAATCCTCAACATCTCATCTTCCAGGAAACAGACTCCTCTCGAATTACAACATTTCCCTCTCAGACAACAACCAATTGGCCGGAGGGATGGGGTAACTCGCACGCGGTGATCCAGTTCAGAACGTCTGTCAGTTAAAACCCAAACAGAGCTGTGAAGCACAGAGCCTGAGATCTGAAGTAATGTATAGCATGTTACTGTACAGCCAATATGTTCTAATTTTCTGCCATTTTCAAGTGGAATATGAGTGGAAAGGGCTACCTCCGTAGAGGCAGAAGCCGGTACAGAAGTGTTCCCACCACAGCATACAGTAGGATGGTTCCCTAACCCATGACCCCTAACCTAACTAACCCCAACCACTCACCTCTGATCCCCAGCAGCTTAACTTACCTATGATCCCCAGCAGTTTAACCCCATAGAGGCAGAAGCCGGTACAGAAAGCGTTCCAGAGTGTTCCCACCACAGCATACAGTAGGATGGCTCCCAGATTGTCAAAGAAGAGCCTTGCGGGCATGAAATACCCAGCGTCACCTAAATCAAATCAAAGATTATCTGTCATATGCACAGGATACAGAGTACACGGGACAATGACCTGCTGACTTGTGAGGAATGAAGGAAATGCAGTTGAGATTCCCCCAGGGAGAGAGAAGGCACCTACCTACGATGGTGGGCAGCAGGAAGAGGAAGAAGAGGCCAGGCTCTAGCTGGTACAGTTGTTTCTTACTGGCCAGCAGTACTATGCCACCCAGTACCAGGCCCAGCAAGATCAACATACAGCTCTCTGGAACCACCGTGGTGAACCGCTGGGAGAAGTGGAACACTGAAGAGGAGGAGAAAGGAGAGGAGAGAAGACAGGAGAGGAAAGGAGACAGTAGAGGAGAGGAGACAGTAGAGGAGAGGTGAGAGGACAGGAGAGAACACAGACACAGACATTTAAACATAGCATCATATAGGTAACATACATCCGATGGCACCAGGCCCAGCAGAATCACATCAGATAGCACCAGGCCCAGCAGAATCACATCAGATAGCACCAGGCCCAGCAGAATCACATCAGATAGCACCAGGCCCAGCAGAATCACATCAGATAGCACCAGGCCCAGCAGAATCACATCAGATAGCACCAGGCCCAGCAGAATCACATCAGATAGCACCAGGCCCAGCGGAATCACATCAGATAGCACCAGGCCCAGCGGAATCACATCAGATAGCACCAGGCCCAGCAGAATCACATCAGATAGCACCAGGCCCAGCAGAATCACATCAGATAGCACCAGGCCCAGCAGAATCACATCAGATAGCACCAGGCCCAGCAGAATCACATCAGATAGCACCAGGCCCAGCGGAATCACATCAGATAGCACCAGGCCCAGCGGAATCACATCAGATAGCACCAGGCCCAGCATAATCACATCAGATAGCACCAGGCCCAGCAGAATCACATCAGATAGCACCAGGCCCAGCAGAATCACATCAGATAGCACCAGGCCCAGCGGAATCACATCAGATAGCACCAGGCCCAGCAGAATCACATCAGATAGCACCAGGCCCAGCAGAATTACATCAGATAGCACCAGGCCCAGCAGAATCACATCAGATAGCACCAGGCCCAGCGGAATCACATCAGATAGCACCAGGCCCAGCAGAATCACATCAGATAGCACCAGGCCCAGCAGAATCACATCAGATAGCACCAGGCCCAGCAGAATCACATCAGATAGCACCAGGCCCAGCAGAATCACATCAGATAGCACCAGGCCCAGCAGAATCACATCAGATAGCACCAGGCCCAGCAGAATCACATCAGATAGCACCAGGCCCAGCAGAATCACATCAGATAGCACCAGGCCCAGCAGAATCACATCAGATAGCACCAGGCCCAGCAGAATTACATCAGATAGCACCACACTATTTATCAAGAGAGTTTTCATCTATATTCGTAGCTGTCTATTTACCACCACAAACCAATGCTGGCACTATGACCCACTCAACCAGCTGTATAAAGCCATAAGCAAACAAGAAAATGCTCATCCAGAGGTGGCGCCCCTAGTGGCCGGGGAGTTTAATGCAGGAAAACTGAAACAAACCTCTAGATCACCTTTTCTTCACACACAGAAACAAAGCTCTCCCTGCTTCCCTTTGGCAAATCTGACCACAACTCTATCCTCCTGATTCCTGCTTACAAGCTAAAAGTACCAGTGACGCGCTCAATAAGAAAGTGGTCCAACTGGTAATTGGATGCTAAACTACAGGACTGTTTCGCTGCACAGACTGGAATACGTTCCGGGATTCATCCGATGGCATTGAGGAGTCCACAGTGACAGTACGTACATATCCCAACCAGAAGCCATGTATCACAGGCAACATCAGCTCTGAACTAAAGGCTAGAACAGGCCTACAGAGGACTGACTCCATCCAGAGAGGGATGACAACAGAGGACTGACTCCATCCAGAGAGGGATGACAACAGAGGACTGACTCCATCCAGAGAGGGGTGACAACAGAGGACTGACTCCATCCAGAGAGGGATGACAACAGAGGACTGACTCCATCCAGAGAGGGATGCCAACAGAGGACTGACTCCATCCAGAGAGGGGTGACAACAGAGGACTGACTCCATCCAGAGAGGGGTGACAACAGAGGACTGACTCCATCCAGAGAGGGGTGACAACAGAGGACTGACTCACTAAACCATACATATAGGTAGTGGATAGTGTCTGAGATACTGTGACTGAGGTAGATGACCTAACACTTCAATGTAGTGGATAGTGTCTGAGATACTGTGACTGAGGTAGATGACCTAACACTTCAATGTAGTGGATAGTGTCTGAGATACTGTGACTGAGGTAGATGACCTAACACTTCAATGTAGTGGATAGTGTCTGAGATACTGTGACTGAGGTAGATGACCTAACACTTCAATGTAGTGGATAGTGTCTGAGATACTGTGACTGAGGTAGATGACCTAACACTTCAATGTAGTGGATAGTGTCTGAGATACTGTGACTGAGGTAGAGGATCAAACACACTGATCTGTTATATAGACTATGGGATAAGTGATTATATGAAACCTCCACGTGTGTGTGTTCCCTATCAGTAAGGGGTTAAAGTAATCAGGCCATAATGAGAGTTATAAGCTGAGCTGCCTAGTTAGTCTGAAATCACTCATGTAGAGCTCAGCTCGTGGCCTGTGTGTGTGTGTGTGTGTTCTATATCTTCTCTCTCTGATGACTCACAGCAGGCCTTCGTTGACATGTCCCAGGGATGTGCTCATCACCCCAGCTCCAACACCCACCAGCCCCCACTCTACCCCCTCCAGACCAGCCACACCCCAGCTCCAACACTCACCAGCCCCCACTCTACCCCCTCCAGACCAGCCACACCCCAGCTCCAACACTCACCAGCCCCCACTCTACCCCCTCCAGACCAGCCACACCCCAGCTCCAACACCCACCAGCCCCCACTCTACCCCCTCCAGACCAGCCACACCCCAGCTCCAACACTCACCAGCCCCCACTCTACCCCCTCCAGACCAGCCACACCCCAGCTCCAACACTCACCAGCCCCCACTCTACCCCCTCCATGGAGCTGCTTGATGAGGCCCAGAGGACCATGGAGCTGCTTGATGAGGCCCAGAGGACCATGGAGCTGCTTGAGGCTCAAGGATCGTGGTGTCAACCCTTCTACAGAGGAAGGACTTCCACCCTGCCACAATCCAAAGAATAAACGCCAGCCTCTCCCGGGACTGTGCCCTGCGACCCAATGTACACCTGGCCCACCATCCCACCCTCCATCTGGACTGTCTCTATGACCATGTTCACCTGTACAGGGAGACGGTCCCCATCGCTTTAAACTACAGCCTGACCTCTCCACCCAGGAGAGAAATCTCCACCTCCCCGAGATCACAGAGACAACACCAGGGCCACCAGCCTCAAAGCCCACGACAGCTAGCGCAGCACAGACCCACACAGACTAGGCCAACCACCCCCCTCCCTCCCACCACAGACAGACTCACACCTGAGTCATGAGTGACAAAGACATGCTGAGTCTACTATGCTCACGTGATAGGCCGAGGGTCATGGTAAGATGAGCACAAGAACCCCTCACACCACCCTCACAAGTGGCATGACACAAATGCTATCTTAAATGATAAACAAAACACATCTGCATAATAAGAGTTTACGTTAACTGAAAAATCTGAAAAAATCTCATTTTGAAGGTAAAGAAAAAACAGTTATGACATTTGTTTTAATGTTGCATGTCTTAATTTACAAGAATTGAAGTCCTTGGGCCAAAGAACAGAGAAACAGACTCCCTGAAAGAGATGATTTTTTTTTTTTTTTTTTTTTCACCTTTATTTAACCAGGTAGGTTTTATTTCACCTTTATTTAACCAGGTAGGTTTTATTTCACCTTTATTTAAGCAGGTAGGTTTTATTTCACCTTTATTTAAGCAGGTAGGTTTTATTTTGCCTTTATTTAACCAGGTAGGTTTTATTTCGCCTTTATTTAACCAGGTAGGTTTTATTTCGCCTTTATTTAACCAGGCAGGTTTTATTTCGCCTTTATTTAACCAGGCAGGTTTTATTTCACCTTTATTTAACCAGGCAGGTTTTATTTCACCTTTATTTAACCAGGTAGGTTTTATTTCACCTTTATTTAACCAGGTAGGTTTTATTTCACCTTTATTTAACCAGGTAGGTTTTATTTCACCTTTATTTAAACAGGTAGGTTTTATTTCACCTTTATTTAACCAGGTAGGTTTTATTTAACCTTTATTTAACCAGGTAGGTTTTATTTCACCTTTATTTAACCAGGTGGGTCAGTTGAGAACAAGTTCTCATTTACAACTGTGACCTGGACAAGACAAAGCAAAGCAGTGTGACAAAAACAACACAGAGTTACACAGTAAACAAACATAGTCAATAACACAATAGAAAATCTATATACAGAGTGCAAAATGTAGTGCAAAATGCAGTAAGGTTAGGAGGTAGGACAATAAATAGACCATAGTGGTGAAATAAGTTACAGATTATTATCATTAACACAGGAATGAAGGATGTGCAAATTATGATGTGCAAATAGAGATACTGGAGTGCAAGATTTGTGAAAAATAACTAAAATAAATATGGGGATGAGGTAGTGGGGTGGGCTATTTACAGAAGGGCTATATACAGGTGCAGTGATCGATAAGCAGCTTTGACAACTGATGCTTAAAGTTATTGAGGGAGATAGGAACCTCCAGCTTCAATGATTTTTGCAATTCGTTCCAGTTATTGGCAGCAGAGAACTGGAAGGAATGGCGGCCAAAGGAGGTGTTGGCTTTAGGGATGACCAGTGAAATTTACCTGCTGGAGCGCATGCTACGGGTGGGTGTTGCTATAGTGACCAGTGAGCTGAGATAGGGCGGGGATTTACCTAATAAAGACTTATAGATGACCTGGAACCAGTGGGTTTGGCGACGAATATATAATGAGGGCCAGCCAACGAGAGCATACAGGTCGCAGTGGTGGGTAGTATATGGGGCTTTGGTAACAAAACGGATGGCACTGTGATAGACTACATCCAATTTGCTGAGCAGAGTGTTGGAGGCTAGTTTGTAAATGACATCGCCGAAATCAAGGATCGGTAGGATAGTCAGTTTTACAAGGGCATGTTTGGCAGCATGAGTGAAGGAGGCTTTGTTGCGAAATAGGAAGCCAATTCTGGATTTAATTTTGGATTGGAGATGGTTGATGTGAGTCTGGAAGTTGAGTTTACAGTCTAACCAGATGCCTAGGTATTTGTAGGTGTCCACATATTCTAATTCGGACCCGTCGAGAGTAGTGATGATAGTCCGGTGGGCGGGTGCTGGCAGCGTTCGATAGAAAAGCATGCACTTAGTTTTACATGATGATGTTGATATTGTAGTACTACAGGTAACATGGTGCAGAGGTGATGTTATATTGTAGTACTACAGGTAACATGGTGCAGAGGTGATGTTATATTGTAGTACTACAGGTAACATGGTGCAGAGGTGATGTTATATTGTAGTACTACAGGTAACATGGTGCAGAGGTGATGTTATATTGTAGTACTACAGGTAACATGGTGCAGAGGTGATGTTATATTGTAGAACTACAGGTAACATGGTGCAGAGGTGATGTTGATATTGTAGTACTACAGGTAACATGGTGCAGAGGTGATGTTATATTGTAGTACTACAGGTAACATGTTGCAGAGGTGATGTTATATTGTAGTACTACAGGTAACATGGTGCAGAGGTGATGTTATATTGTAGTACTACAGGTAACATGGTGCAGAGGTGATGTTATATTGTAGTACTACAGGTAACATGGTGCAGAGGTGATGTTATATTGTAGTACTACAGGTGACATGGTGCAGAGGTGATGTTATATTGTAGTACTACAGGTAACATGGTGCAGAGGTGATGTTGATATTGTAGAACTACAGGTGACATGGTGCAGAGGTGATGTTATATTGTAGTACTACAGGTAACATGGTGCAGAGGTGATGTTGATATTGTAGAACTACAGGTAACATGGTGCAGAGGTGATGTTGATATTGTAGTACTACAGGTAACATGGTGCAGAGGTGATGTTTCCACTGGCTGTCCACTAGGTTATTAGGGAGATAATCAGACCATCCACCACATTAAAAGTAATCACACAGGGCAGAGACTCGGGGGGAATGATAATATGGTTTACATCTGAACTAACTCATTCAATAGAATTGATCAAAACAGAAGAATTCTTGATCTGGTTAAAAATCAACAAGGAGGCTATCTTAACAGATAAACACGTCTTCCTCTGTACCACATACATTCCCCCCTCAGAGTCACCCTACTTCAACGAAGTGAGTTTCTCCATTCTAGAGGGGGAGATTAGTCACTTTCAGGCCCAAGGCAACATACTGGTCTGTGGAGACCTGAATGGTAGAACAGCAGAAGAACTAGACACGATTAAACAGTCATAAGGACAATCACCTACCGGGAAGCAACAACCTTTCCCTCCCCACATACCCCTCCAGAAACAACTATGACCAAGTAAAAAGCAAAAATGGAGCACAGCTCCTGAAGCTCTGTCCAACACTGGGTCTGTACAGTACATAGTCAATGGCAGGCTAAGAGGGGACTCCTTTGGTAGGTACACCTACAGCTCATCCCTTGGCATCAGTACTGTAGACTATTTAATCACCGACCACAGAGTCTCTCAGAGCGTTCACAGTCAGCCCACTAACACCTCTCTCAGACCACAGTAAATCTGAGAAGAGCGGAACCCAACCATGAAGCATCACGGCCCAATAAATGACAAGCTAATAAACAGGCCTATAGATGGAGTGTAAACAGTACAGACATCGACCAATAAGCAATTAGTAGCCAAACAATACAATCTCTCCTGGACAACTTCTTCGCCTTAACATTCTTCTACGGCTTCATCAATAAATGCATCGTCCCCACAGTGACCGTACGTACATATCCCATCCAGAAGCCATGGATTATAACAACGAGCCCAGAACAAAAGGATATAAGAAAAATGACAAATCCTTGAATCATCAGTCAAAGACGGTCAGAATCCTGTGGAAACCCCAATTACAGAAGAATAATTATTGGAAAAACTATGCACCCTCCAACCCAAAAAGGCCTGTGGTGCTGATGGTGTTTTAAATGAAATGATCAAATATACAGACCATCAAACTCTTCAACGTCATCTTCACTGCAGGTTTCCCTGATATTTAGAACCAAGATTGATCACCAATCTATAAAAATTGAGACAAATTTGATCCAAATAATTAGAAGAATTAGCGTTAGCAGCAACTTGGGTAAAATTCTCTGCAGTATCATAAGTAGCAGACTACATCATTTCCTTGATGAAGTAGCAGAACGGCTGGAGAGTGGTACACAAATGAGTGTCTGCAGGCAACAGTGAAGCATGGTGGAGGTTCCTTGTAAGTTTTGGGCTGCATTTCTGCAAATGGAGTTGGAGATTTGGTCAGAATGAATGGTTTTCTCAAGGCTGAGAAGTACAGGAAGATACTTACCCATCATGCAATACCATCAGGGTCTGTCTGGAAGTGATGGTATGGCCCCCACAGAGCCCTGATCTCAACATCATCGAGTCTGTCTGGAAGTGATGGTATGGCCCCCACAGAGCACTGATCTCAACATCATAGAGTCTGTCTGGAAGTGATGGTACACCCCCCACAGAGCCCTGATCTCAACATCATAGAGTCTGTCTGGAAGTGATGGTACACCCCCCACAGAGCACTGATCTCAACATCATCAAGTCTGTCTGGAAGTGATGGTACGCCCCCCACAGAGCCCTGATCTCAACATCATAGTCTGTCTGGGATTACATGAAGAGACAGACGCAACTGAGGCTGCCTAAATCCACAGAGGAACTGTGGTTAGTTCTCCAAGATGTTTGGACCAACCTACCTGCCGAGTTCCTTCAAACTGTGGTCAAGTGTAGAAGAGTTGATGCTGTTTTGAAGGTAAAGGCTGGTCACCAAATATTAATTAGATGTAGGTGTTTCTTCTGTTCACTCACTTTACATTTAGTTAATTGATAAATATAAACTATTAATGTCTATTTTTTAAAGCATTCTTACTTTACAGCATTTTTTCACACCTGACTAAAACTTTTGCACAGTACTGTATACTTTGACAATGTAAGTAATTTAACCCCAGCTCACTCTGTTAACCCCCAGAGAGACTGATTCAGGCAGAGGCAGAGGAAGGCAGAACTGCATAACATAGAGTCGAGGAGGGCTATTATTAACTACACTGCGTTCTCCTTTCTTCGGCAATGTCACTTACTGACTTATCATGCCAATAAAGAGGAGAGAGAGAGGAGGAAGAGAGAGAAAGACAAGGAGAGAAAGAGAGAGAGGAAAGAGGGACAGAGAGAGAGAGAGACAGAGAGAGACAGAGAGAGAGAGAGAGAGAGAGAGAGAGAGAACTTCTAATTAGCTGCCCTCCTGAGGTAACCTTGGCAACATGGGGTCAGAATGACACCCAAAAGGTCACTACTTTCGACCAGGTCCCACAGGGCTCTGGTAAAAAAAGTAGTGCACTACAAAGAGAACAGGGTGCCATTTGGGCCGAAGGAAGCAGCACCGTAGGACACACCTCACTGTAGAGAACATCCACACACACCGTCTGGCATTACATGACGGCTTTATGGGTTAGAAGCTGCCATTCAGGAGAGCATCTCACAGCTTACTTTCCAAATGGCACCCTGTTCCCTATATAGTGGACTACTTCTGGTCAAAAGTAGAGCACTATATAGGGAACAGGGTGCCATTAGGCACACATTCAATGTCTCTATGCATTAAAAGCTGGCATTCAGGAGAGCATCTCACATCTTCCAGGTGCTTAACATAATGTGATGCTGAGGACTCAATAAAGCCTAGAACACTCCCCCCATCACAATCTAATCTGGAGTATTCACACTGCATTCTGGGGCCTGGCTCCCCAAATGGAGTAAATGTCCCAAATGGCACCCTAGTCCTGATATAGTGCACTACTTTTGACCACAGCCCTATGGACCATGTTCAAAACTTGTACACTAAAGTGAATAGGGTGCTATTTTGTGCCTAGACCATCTCAGAGAAACAGCTAGTCATGTCTTAACCCAGAGAAACAGCTAGTCATGTCTTAACCCAGAGAAACAGCTAGTCATGTCTTAACCCAGAGAAACAGCTAGTCATGTCTTAACCCAGAGAAACAGCTAGTCATGTCTTAACCCAGAGAAACAGCTAGTCATGTCTTAACCCAGAGAAACAGCTAGTCATGTCTTAACCCAGAGAAACAGCTAGTCATGTCTTAACCCAGAGAAACAGCTAGTCATGTCTTAACCCAGAGAAACAGCTAGTCATGTCTTAACCCAGAGAAACAGCTAGTCATGTCTTAACCCAGAGAAACAGCTAGTCATGTCTTAACCCAGAGAAACAGCTAGTCATGTCTTAACCCAGAGAAACAGCTAGTCATGTCTTAACCCAGAGAAACAGCTAGTCATGTCTTAACCCAGAGAAACAGCTAGTCATGTCTTAACCCAGAGAAACAGCTAGTCATGTCTTAACCCAGAGAAACAGCTAGTCATGTCTTAACCCAGAGAAACCTCAATACAACATGGCTCAGAGGTCTAAAGCAGAATCGTTTCCCCAAGTAAATGACAGGCATATTGTCATCATTGATCATATCCAGTAGTAGCATACCTAACGACCTCTCTGTAGCAGGTGTGTGCAGAAGTGAAGGTTAAGTAGCCTGTAAATACCTAGCAGACCATATATCTAGAAATATACATGATTGAACATTCCTGTTACATTGAACTATATGGTTAAATTGTTCAAGATAGTCAAGAGGCTAAATCCCAGAATATATGGCAGCCCTGCACGTAACAGTCCTATTTATAGGCTTTTATAGACTGCGGATATCAAAGATATAATGGTTGCTTGGTAACTAGGTTATATGCAAGTACATTCAGAGAATAGGGTCAGATGTCCACTTACGGATTTTCGCGACACTGGCCACCAGGATCCATATGGCGATAATATAAGGCGTCTGTACGTAGCTCCATTCCCACTGCACCATCTGGAACCCCCCACCGTGGCGGTGCGACTCACCGCCGTCCTCTGTGGTCTCGGACGGTTCTTCAGCGGACCGGGCCAAGGCCATCCCCGGCGAGGCATACTGCTCCTGGGGCTGGGCTTGGAAGCGGTCTAGGGAGGATGTCGGAGAAGCGGATAGCGACGGAGCGGGTACTCCACCGCTACCGAGCCCCAGCTCCGGAAGATGCGACGCCTCAGTCGCGGGGAGGTCAGCCGCAGCTTTACCGACTGCCGACAGCAGAAGGATCACAGGCACATTGAAGAGGAGCATCTTCCTGTTACACTCACTCAGCCTCGCGTCATCTTCTATTCCCTTTTTATACACACCATCAAGGGGAGTACCGGGGATAGGATAGGAGGATACGACGATACCTGTCACCGGTTTACAATATCAACAACACCTCTCTCTCTCAATAACCGGTACACTATGCGGTTATGGTCACCCAGACGAAGCTCTACCAGGCACGTGACCCACTCTCTAAGGACCGCTAGGATTTCCCCAGTTAAAGAGCCATCACATGAGCACGGGCCACAGCAGTGTGCAGATCTAAGAGCTGTCCATTTATTGGTTTTTAAAGACTACTTCTCTTGACTGTAGCATTCTGTGAAAGACTGCTACTTCTGACTGTAGCATTCTGTGAAAGACTGCTACTTCTGACTGTAGCATTCTGTGAAATACAGTTTACTACTAGAGCCACTGGGCTTTAACCCACACAACCTGAGTGAAAGAATAACATCGGTACAGTAGACTATCTGAATAACATCGGTACAGTAGACTATCTGAATAACATCGGTACAGTAGACTATCTGAATAACATCGGTACAGTAGACTATCTGAATAACATCGGTACAGTAGACTATCTGAATAACATCGGTACAGTAGACTATCTGAATAACATCGGTACAGTAGACTATCTGAATAACATCGGTACAGTAGACTATCTGAATAACATCGGTACAGTAGACTATCTGAATAACATCGGTACAGTAGACTATCTGAATAACATCGGTACAGTAGACTATATGAATAACATCGGTACAGTAGACTATATGAATAACATCGGTACAGTAGACTATATGCTTAAAGATGTTTTTTTATTCAGTTTGGAACATGATATGACAAACACTATTAAAATAAGATTCAAATGAGGCATTCAATTTGAGTTTGTTCTTACTCCTGTGTCCACAGACACACATATGGTCTCATAATACGGCATGGTGTATGGTGTGCATATGTGCCTCAGAATAGTGAAAGAAGGGACTACGTTTAAAATGGCACCCTATTCCCGACATACTGCAGTACTCACAACTCTACTCAATACAGACAGGTACTCACAACTCTACTCAATACAGACAGGTAAACACAACTCTACTCAATACAGACAGGTACTCACAACTCTACTCAATACAGACAGGTAAACACAACTCTGTGTTGAACATAAACTCTACTCCTGAAGCTGCTCTATGTCACCAGAGGTTGAAACCTAAACATGTGTGTGTGAACATCGACCGTCCTCTGAACTGAAATATGATGCGGTGTCCAGTACCTACACTTACCAAACACCAACACACACACCAACACACCCGTGGAGTCCAAATATAATCTATGAAACAAGTGTTGTGATAAATAATATAGGCATGTGACCTGGTTTATGTCGTCTGTGTAGATCAGATCACCTCGTCTCTGGTCTGAGATGTCTATTATAATAATTATTATAATTCAGAGTTGATATTAAATCCCCCCCCCCCCCCCCCGGATTCCAGATACATACAATATAACCTTTAAAATACTCACATCTGTACAACATTTTCAGTTAAAATGTACATCATACTGTATATTTTCAAAGTATGCTACATCAGGATGTATGCTACACCAAACCTCTGTATATTTAAATCAATACTTGAAACACTTCTTCAGCCTTCACCAATGTTCAATCCAGTGGTCCATCCATTTGGGGAAAACAAATTAACAATTCAGTTTTCATATATCTTATGTTACAGCATGATATGAAGGCTAATGGTTGTTTGTAGTGAGACAGGTACAAGCCCCAAGCCTTAGTCTTTATTCAGGGGTTCCTCTCTAAGATCCAGACCCTTGGTACTTAAACCACTTCATCTTTCCTCTTCCTGGCTGGTGTGTCTGGCAGTACTGTGTGCGTGTCTGGCAGTACTGTGTGCGTGTCTGGCAGTACTGTGTGTGTGTCTGGCAGTACTGTGTGTGTGTGTGTCTGGCAGTACTGTGTGTGTGTGTGTCTGGCAGTACTGTGTGTGTGTGTGTGTGTGTATGTCTGGCAGTACTGTGTGTGTCTCAGTTTGTATACTGTAGAACCGTCTCAGTCTGTCTGTGGTGGTTTGTGTGGGTCAGGTCTGTCTGTGTTCAGAGCTTGTCACCAGTCTTGTTCCTGAGTCCCAGAGCCTGAACCACATCAACACTTAGCCCGCTCTTCAGTGTCCTCCTCACTGCAACACACAGAAACAAACATGTTAAACTAAATGAGACCTCCTCACTGCAACACACAGAAACAAACACATATATATATATATATATAGACAAGCTTGTTTCATTACTGAATCCATTATCAGCTGGGGGTTCCATGATGGAACAGCTTCACTTTAACATTGTAAGGCTGTGTACCTTTTCTGAGATGGTCATTGCTACAGTTCACAACACATAGAGACATTCCAGAGACACAGACTGTATCCCAAATTACAGCCTATTCCCTTTATAGTGCACTACTTTTGACCAGGGCCCATAGGGTGCCATTTGGGATGCAGTCACGCATCTTCGTTTTGTGAAGGTTATTGTACCTTTACTGAGATGTCAGGATGTCAATTGAGAACAGAACAGATATCAGTTGTTCCTGTCAGGGAGACTGAAAGCCTGGGAGGATATAAAGATGGGTATGTACTATGTAGTGTATGATAGACATCTTTAGAGAGGAACTAACAACAGAGATATTATGGACCCAAGGAGATAACGCTCGGTTGTCCAGATAAAGGTCTGTTATGGACACACATCATACTGTGGATGGACACACAAGGACACAGACACAGACAGGGACATAGGGCTTATCCCTCAGTGGCGACAACTAGCCTTGACCCTTATCAGGTACTGAAGGTAGAAGTACAATGAGACCATGGCAAAAGATGGAAGGCAGTAGTCACCAAGCCTTGTCTAGCAGAACTACAGAGTGGATGGAAGGCAGTAGTCACCAAGCCTTGTCTAGCAGAACTACAGAGTGGATGGAAGGCAGTAGTCACCAAGCCTTGTCTAGCAGAACTACAGAGTGGATGGAAGGCAGTAGTCACCAAGCCTTGTCTAGCAGAACTACAGAGTGGATGGAAGGCAGTAGTCACCAAGCCTTGTCTAGCAGAACTACAGAGTGGATGGAAGGCAGTAGTCACCAAGCCTTGTCTAGCAGAACTACAGAGTGGATGGAAGGCCAAACACTACTGTAACAGTACAGCAGCCTCTCTACATTTAGAGGGGATCACTTTGTAAATAACAGGCAAAGAAACAGAGAGTTTGTACAGTTTAGTTGAAGGGATCTATTCAACAGACGGTCTACTTAAAGGTCCTTCCTCTCCATGTTGTAGTACTCACACGACTTCCTGTTGAGGCGGGAACGTTTGCGTGTCTTGGGGCTGCACGACCTCTCTGTGGGGTTCTGGGTAACAGACATGACTAGCCGATCCATGATCTCATCTGTAGCATCATCCTGGGAGCTGGCACTGTCGTCTTTGGCTACAGACATGTGGGATGCACTAACTCTGCCTAGACCTGGGGAAGAAGCAATAGGACAGGAGGAATCAAACATCTAATAACATTTTACTGGTAGCCTACACATACACATATTTAGCAGACGTTATTGCAGGTGTAGTGAAATGCTTGTGTTTCCAGCTCCAACAGTGCAGTAATATCTAACAACACACACTACACAATCATCTAAAACTTAAATGGAATAAAGAAATACAGAAATATTAGGATGAGCAGAGTATACACGTACAGTTGAAGTCGGAAGTTTACATACACTTAGGTTGAAGTCATTAAAACTCATTTTTCAACCACTTCATGTTAACAAACTATAGTTTTGGCAAGTCGGTTAAGACATCTACTTTGTCCATGACACAAGTAATTCTTCCAACAATTGTTTACAGACAGATTATTTCACTTATAATTCACTATATCACAATTCCACTGGGTCAGAAGTTTACATACACTAAGTTGACTGTGCCTTTAAACAGATTGGAAAATTCCAGAAAATGATGTCATGGCTTTAGAAGCTTCTGATAGGCTAATTGACATAATTTGAGTCAATTGGAGGTGTACCTGTGGATGTATTTCAAGGCCTACCTTCAAACTCAGTGCCTCTTTGCCCGACGACATGGGAAAATCAAAAGAAACCAAATGTACAATGACCCCAAGCATACTTCCAAAGTTGTGGCAAAATGGCTTAAGGACAACAAAGTCAAGGTACTGGAGTGGCCATCACAAAGCCCTGACCTCAATCCTATTTGTGGGCAGAACTGAAAAAGTGTGTGTGAGCAAGGAGGCCTACAAACCTGACTCAGTTACACCAGTTCTGTCAGGAGGAATGGGCCAAAATTCACCCAACTTATTGTGGGAAGCTTGTGGATGGCTACCCGAAACGTTTGACAATTTAAAGGCAATGCTACCAAATACTAATTGAGTGTATGTAAACTTCTAACCCACTGGGAATGTGATGAAAGAAATAAAAGCTGAAATAAATCATTCTCTCTACTATTATTCTGACATTTCACATTCTTAAAATAAAGTGGTGATCCTAATTTTTACTAGGATTAAGTCAGGAATTGTGAAAAACTGAGTTTAAATGTATTTGGCTAAGGTGTATGTAAACTTCCGACTTCAACTGTATACATATATATACACATACATACATATATACTGTGTGAATCAGGCCTTCATGGTCGAATTGCTGCAAAGAAAGCACTACAAAAGGACACCAATATGAAGAAGAGACTTGCTTGGGCCAAGAAACACGAGTAATGGACATTAGACCGGTGGAAATTTGTCCAAATTTGAGATTTTTGGTTCCAATCTCAACCAAATTTAGATGTTTGGGATGAGTCGAACCGCAGTGAAGCAGCCAACAAGTGCTCAGCATATGTGGGAACTCCCTCAAGACTGATGGAAAAGCATTCCAGGTGAAGCTTGTAGAGAGAATGCCAAGAGTGTGCAAAGCTGTCATCAAGGCAAAGGGTGGCTACTTTGAAGAATCTCAAATATAAAATATATTTCGATTTGTTTAACACTTTTTTGGTTACTACATGATTCCATATGGGTTATGTCATAGTTTTGATGTCTTGAATTTTATTCTACAATGTAAAAAATAGTGCAAACAAAGAAAAACCCTTGAATGAGTAATATTCCAACCTTTTGGCCGGGGGTGCATATATGTGATGGGATGTATAGACATTATGGACAGTATGTTGATAGAATATGTAGCATATCTGTAGAATATGTAGAATAGTGCATATATACAGCAATAGTTGAATAGGATGGCCTAGAATACAGTATATACAGCGGGTGAAATAAGTATTGAACACGTCACCATTTTTCTCAGTAAATATATTTCCAAAGGTGCTATTGACATGAAAGTTTCACCAGATGTTGGTAACAACCCAAGTAATCCATACATACAAAGAAACCAAAACAAATAAATTCAGAAATTAAGTTATATTTAATAATGTGAAATGACACAGGGAAAAAGTATTGAACACATGAAGAAAGGGAGGTTCAAAAAGGCATGGAAAGCCAAGACAACAGCTGAAAACTATCAGTAATTAAAAAGCAATCCAGCCCCCTGTCAGTGCAAATTAATATCAGCTGGTTCAGTCCCAACTGATGGCCTACAAAAAGGTCTCATTGCCAAGGTGTCACACAAGACACATCTCATGATGGGTAAAAGCAAAGAGCTGTCTCAAGACGTTTGCAACCTAATTGTTGCAAAACATAATGATGGCATTGGTTATAGGCGCATTTCTAAGCTTCTGAATGTTCCAGTGAGCACTGTTGGGGCCATAATACGGAAGTGGAAAGACAATAATTTCACCATAAATTTGCCTCGACCAGGTGCTCCTCGCAAGATTTCTGACAGAGGAGTGAAAAGAATAATCAGAAGAGTTGTCCAAGAGCCAAGGACCACTTGTGGAGAGCTTCAAAAAGACCTGCAATTAGCAGGTACTGTTGTCTCAAAGAAAACAGTAAGTAATGCACTCCACCGCCATGGCCTGTATGCACACTCACCACGCAAGACTCCATTGCTGAAAAAAAAGCATGTTGAAGCTCGTTTAAAGTTTGCTGCACAACATTTGGAAAAGCCAGTGAAATACTGGGAGAATATAGTGCGGACAGATGAGAGCAAAATTGAACTGTTTGGATGTCATAATACACACCATGTTTGGAGGAGAAATGGCACTGCACATCACCCTAAAAACACCATACCAACAGTGAAGTTTGGATGTGGGAACATCATGGTGTGGGGCTGCTTTTCAGCAAATGGTACTGGCAAACTTCACATAATTGAAGGAAGGATGAATGGGCAAATTTACGAGGAGCACCTGGTCGAGGCAAATTTATAGTGTTGATTCTAGTGGGGTTAACACCAGTGGGATTGAAATTGATGCCACCTGCATTTAATAAATTAAGTGTTATTTGAATCACAGTGGAATCAACACTGCATGTTGGTGGTGTTACTGCACTGTGTTGAGGTCATTTGTGTTAAGTCTGAGTGAAAAAGACCTGGGAGGGGCCTCATCGTATTTCCCAGCATGCTTTGTTGCAGGTTGATGTTTCTGCATTCACATTGACTGATTCATTGAACTAAGATAAATGATAAGGTCAGGTTAACATCCTCCTCTTCCTAATGGTTAAGGTCAGGTTAACATCCTCCTCTTCTTCTTCTTCTTAATGGTTAAGGTTATAGTTAGGGACCGCTGGGATACAGACAGAGGTCCTACTGTTTATATACTATATGTAGAACCCCCAGGGCCTGCTGGGATACAGACAGAGGTCCTACTGTTTATATACTATATGTAGAACCCCCAGGGCCTGCTGGGATACAGACAGAGGTCCTACTGTTTATATACTATATGTAGAACCCGCAGGGCCTGCTGGGATACAGACAGAGGTCCTACTGTTTATATACTATATGTAGAACCCCCAGGGCCTGCTGGGATACAGACAGAGGTCCTACTGTTTATATACTATATGTAGAACCCCCAGGGCCTGCTGGGATACAGACAGAGGTCCTACTGTTTATATACTATATGTAGAACCCCCAGGGCCTGCTGGGATACAGACAGAGGTCCTACTGTTTATATACTATATAAAGAACCCCCAGGGCCTGCTGGGATACAGACAGAGGTCCTACTGTTTATATACTATATAAAGAACCCCCAGGGCCTGCTGGGATACAGACAGAGGTCCTACTGTTTATATACTATATAAAGAACCCCCAGGGCCTGCTGGGATACAGACAGAGGTCCTACTGTTTATATACTATATAAAGAACCCCCAGGGCCTGCTGGGATACAGACAGAGGTCCTACTGTTTATATACTATATAAAGAACCCCCAGCGACCGCTGGAAGCATGGATTTATTATTTTTAATTATTCTTGAAATACCAACCCATTCCAGGGTTAGCACCATGTTAGCAGACAGAGGTCCTGCTGTGTGTGTGTGTGTGTGTGTGTGTGTGTGGACGCGGATCTGCGTGTGTGTGTGTGTCTGCATCTCTTTGTGTGTGTGTGTGTCTTACTGCGGTAGCCCCGGTTGCGGCGCAGGTTCCCCTGGTGGTCGGTACTGCTGGAGGTGATGAGCATGTTCCTCATGGTCTCATGCTCCTCCTGGGCTGGCTCTGTATCTGCAGGCCTGGAGACAGGGGAGGGGCTGTCCTGGGACTGGGGAGAGACAGCCCCTGAGAACTTCTCTGTCTGAGAGGGGGGAGAAGGAGAGAAAGAGAGAGAGGGAGAGGGAAAGAGAGACAGCGTCAGAGAGAGGGAGATAGAGGTAGAGAAAGGACAAAATGGAGATAGAAAAAGCATGGATTCAGTC